>JBAMIB010004654.1:0-17245 GCA_037177415.1 Kaempferia rotunda | reverse complement strand
TAATCCTTCTAGATATCCATGGGGATTATATGCTGAGATGATTACAGACTGAGTTTGGGCTGCGGCTTATCTTCTCTGAAAGCCCAAAGCTGTAGAAAGAGTTGGCCATTTAAGATCAACCAGAAAGGCATAAAACCATGGTGAAAATCACCATAAACGGATATGATGAAGCCTAAGGAGGTAAAAGTTTAGTTGAAGAACTGGCTTGTGTTTTTTTCCGGACTGACAATTGACTGTGGAAGAGCTTGATGGCCTTTAAAATTTCACCTTTTCATCAAGTCATGGCGTTGACTTCTTCATGTTTACTGATCTTTTAATCTCTTGGTGATGGAACCTAAATCTGAAGATAGATAAAGGGATAAATTCAGCAGATGCTTGCTTACAAGTGATGCATAGAAGGAAACGATTGTGGGGAAAATAAGGAAATTACTATGTGGATCATTTGTGAATAGTATAACAATGCGGTAGGCTAAACAGTATATTCTCATATGTTGTACTCTATTAATGGCTCAAAAGTATAGCTATTCCACAGCTACAAAAACTTGTAAAGCAAGAGTACTGTCAATTGAATTAATCACAAGGAGAGTGCTTTGGTAGTCTCTTCTTGCAACAGCGATTTAATCCATCTTCTTTTTGACAATCTTCCTGCCGATAAAAGCTAATTTAAGAGTAGTGAGTGCCGTATGTGGTGGTTTTGCTTTAGCCTTCAGCCGAGCCCCAAAATTTTCGGCTGCGTGCATGGCTTGATAATAATCTGATTGGAAGGAGCTGCTACAACCGGTTTCAAGAGTTCCTTTCATTGACAGAAGATCAAGATTAGGAAAGACGGGGCCCTTCAGTAAACTCTTCAGTCCTTATCCTTTCATTTCAATGCTTTCCACTTTTTCTTTTCCTAATCATTCTTCTCCTTTTCTCCTCAAATTGCCAGATTTTCAAATTGCAATGAGGAGGCACAAGTTGTAATTTGTGCACAAATACTATGAGCTTTGTTTCGAAGAAAATCCTTCACCAGATGAATCTGAGACGCGGTTTTTAGAAGCTTGTGAAAAAAAAGTCTTGCCAAACTTACCAAGAAAGGCTTCAAAAGTTGAAATCTTGTGCAGTGCTCATGGATTGATACTCCATAGAAATGCATGGGTGAGTAGGTTAATCAATAAATGCCAGCTTGCCATTTAAAAGCTCCTGAAGAATGTTGAAAATTGACAAACTTATTAATATATGCCACTTCTTATTTCAGAATAAAAGGTTGCAATCAATCTGAATCATAAAGGTGTTATCTTCTAATGTATTTTGTATGGATCATGCCTGTTCTTATTTCATTGGCTCTTTGTTTTGTCAGGAATCATTACAGATATTTCGTGGGCGTTGCGAATACTTTAAACTTTTCGTAAACTGCTGGCCTTCTTAATTTCTTTTCTCCTATCAAAAGCCAATAAAAATCTTCATGCTCGCCTATTTCACACCACCTCCGGCCGTTATCATTTCTTTGTTGCTATTATTTCATCTCTTTCTTATTTATATAATGGAACGGGTTAAGATGGCCCCAGGCGAGGCAGATTGATACTTGTTTGGAATATACATCAAATTGTCATCCGTGAGCTATTGTTTTAAACAGGCTCTTGAAAAGATTACGGTTAGGCCAATCTGTGAGATTTGTCCGTATCAGAGCTATAGGCCAAATCTCCAATAAACTAATGCATTTCTTCACTCTGAAGTTTCACTAAAGAGGAATGATTTCAACGATGGGTTGTTGAGCAGGTGATGCTAGCAACAGTTGCATAGCTTCATGGTTTAGTTTGGCAGGAATGCAGCTTGCAAGCAAGGTGGATAAGCTTCATCATATATTTGATTCATATGCAACGAGAAATGTGCTGTGATATTCTATGATAGATGATTTTTAGAATGGTTTAGCTTTGTGTCCAATATCATCTTCAAGAAATTGTGGAACTGTTCTTGAGAGGTTGGCCTTCAGTTGCTTTCAGTAATCTGAGTTGATAAAAATGTGATGCAAGTAAGATTCATTGCCCTCTGTTTCAACCATTCATTTGTTGTTGACTGCATAAAACTAGCATATAGCAACAAATATACACAGACAAACAGATCACTGAAGAATATAATGGGGATCTTTTTTAATCTGTAAATCAATTTGCACTGTGAAAGATGGCATCAACAGGACAGAAGATTTTGTTGGACAAACTTAAAAATCAGAAACAAGTAGTTTCATGATGTCATGAAATTCAGTCTTAAATCAGAAACAAAATTAAATAGATATATATTGCTACAAGCTACGATTAGGTCAAAGACTGCAATTCCTTGTTAGAGAAACTGTAAATTGCATATAAGCCTGCAGTTGACTAAGGTTTAAGAATAAGAAGTTGGGTGTCCTTGACAGACCAAATTATGATGAGATCTACTTGTCCTTTGAAATAATTAGGATTAAATTATATCCTTCACGGTGTGATCCTATCACTTTCTTTACTTGATCACCATTATTATTTTGTCAAATGTAAACAGTGATTATAGATATGGAGTTTTGGAGTTTAGCATCTAAGCAAAGACAAAATCTTCTTTTCCCTCTTAATAAATAAGTTATGTGCTTGTGTCAATGCAGAGAACATGGAGATAAAAAAGAGGAAGACCTAAATTAATCACGAAAATGATTTTTTTATATTTTTTTTATAGGAAAAAAATTAAAATTCAAACCAATTCCAAATTTTCTTCCATAATTTTCGGCTCAAATTCTTTTATTGTATGTGCTGAATTTCACACGGTCAGTGTAAATAAGCAAACTACAGAAGGTTTCTTCTGCACTAGTAGTCTGTCTATATCTTATCCTATTAGCCATCAACCTCACTCTTATGTATACCTTCCCTCAGGCTTAATTATCCACCGTAACACAACTTCTCATTATAGAAAGTAGGAATATAAAACAGTTTCAATCTCATCACACTATAAATATATGGACAATTTTTAGTGAGTGTATGTAAATAGTAGACGTCATTTTCTACTAATTAATTGCACTGCAACCTTATCATATCTCAAAAAGGAACCCAAGCTGTTGGCAGACCACCACCTTGTGCTGAGTAACTCCCCAAACAATCTTCAACTACTAAATTCTGCACCATCCTTTGCTTTGAGCCACCACCTTCCAGCTTGCTCACAACTGATTTCATGAGCTTCGACCTATCAGCAGCGAACTGGTTGGGTCCAGAGCCCAAGTTAGGCAGGTCAGCCATTTGAGGAAAGCATCTTGGTAGGGAGATGGGCCTTTCGGATGATGGCAGGTGTGGGGTTATGGTTGGGACGTGAGGTGTGTGGCTTGGAGCTATTCTGGAGAAGCAGGGCACCTGCCCAAACCCTTCCAAGTTGAGTGGGGTTTGGTCAGTGGAGGTGATGTAGTTGTCGAGGAGAGGTGGGAGGAGCATCGTGCCTGAATCGTCTTGGCTCAATATCTCCATGCTTGCCTTGCTGGAGACCTCTCTTCCCTTGTAGAACACTCTGCACAGCACCCAATCTTCCTGCTCGCAGAAGAAACGCAAGTGTCGTAATCGATATGATGAAAGGATAATAACTGATCGAAGAAAGCGTGTTCAGAATTCATTACTATGTATGGCATGCAGTTGAGCCATTAAGATGACTTTCTTAAATCTCGTGAAGAGATTAGCTAGCAATTTGTTTTATTCTAAACCTCAATCAGTGGCGCAACAATACCTATCTTTCTTTAAAATATTCAAATCTTTACTCAATAATCTATAGATTCTTAATTATTCAAGTGCTTATTTTAATCTGGTGTGCACATGCATTCTGATTGTGACTAGCTGCTTAATAATTGTGCAAAGGTTAGAGAGAGAGAGAGAGAGAGAGGAGAGATTAAGGTGATGTAACCTTGAAGGGCAACATCTTTTGGGTTGCAGAAGCAGAATCCTCCATGCGATATTCATGCATGACCCAATCTGTCTTCTTTCCCTTGGGAGCTCTTCCTTGGTAGAAAACCAAAGTCTTCCTCATCCCAACCAGCACACCCTTCCGGGCCACCGATCTATCCTTTCCGGTGGCCTTCCAGTAGCCTGACACAGTGGCCCTGTTCTTTCTCTGCCCGGTTGCGTACTTGCGATCTCGAAGGCTGAAGAAGTACCACTCCTTGCCCCCCACACATGCAGTACCTGCATGGATCCATTAACTCATCAAAATTCATCAAAAATCAAGAATAGGAATTCAAATGATCGAAGCTAACAGCCACGAAGAGATTAAGGCATGGAGGGAGGGAGGGAGGGAGTTGGTGACGTGGGACAAGCACTAGTTCATGGCGTTTTCAGCATCAGCAATGGACCTAACTCCATGATGGAGATCGCTTGCAGCGCTGTCGATCCCTGGTGCATGCATTATCACAAGCAAGTCTCGACCAGTGAGTCTATCCGCAAAGGAAATTAAAGATGTCAGCGTCGCAGGATTAGCACTGAGAGATTACAAGCCTTGTTCGTCCATGGGTGAAAGAAACGACCACGTGTGTGGTTCTTACTGGATCCACGAACAGAGATATAATTCTAGATCAGTCAAGACGTGATGTTAGAATATCCATCAACATCTTTAGAAAGTCTTCTTTGAGTTTGAGTTATTGGAAACCAATATTTTATAAAGTAAAAAAAAAAAAAAAAAAACTTTAGGTGAAGGCATATGCATTTTAAAGGATATGCTTTTTTTTTTTTCCTGAAAAGTTCGTAGATAGACAAGAAAGAAAAGAAAAAGAAGTGGTAAAGTTTTATCCTTCTGATGATATCCTGCTGGTTTTGTTTTTGAGTTCTGATTCAGGTCATCTCCACGAGGGCAAAAGGAATAATAATCCATGAAAATTGTGGTCGATCGACTTCAATCATGAAGGAATAAAACAACTCGATCGAGGAGATCGAATTAAAGGTGGTGGAAAGTTTGGTACGAGAATTAACAATTTCCATTGCCTGGAAAGTTACAGAAGACTAGCTAGCTAGCTAGCTAGCATCGACTGATCAGCTGAATCAAGATAAACATCAAATAATAAGAAAACTTGTAGAATCCATGGGAAGTCACAGAACATGAACAGGTTTAATTTGCAGCTGTATAATGGAAGAAGAGCTAGAGCATATATATATAATCGACCATAACAATTCTATATATCAGATCTAAACCAGCTGAATAAATAGTATTCGTGATCTTAAAAAGAAGATTAGAAGCCTCACCAGGGAGATCCCATGGCTCGCACTTATTGGGATCGACGTCCACCATCATAGAACAGCCATGGTTCCCTGCGAGCTTCACTGCAAGGTAATCGCAGATGAGCTCGTCATCCCTTGGGTGGAACCTGAACCCCGGAGGCAGCTCTGCCTCCACCATGCTCAAGACGCTCATGTTGGCTTGGCTTTGATGAGATCGATCGAGCTTGGGAAATTAAAAACACAGTGGGAAGAACAATAGAGTTTATATAAAAACTAGGAGGGTTAGGTGTTGCATCAATAAAGAAGCCAAGTCAACCTTCAAAGAGAATAATAACTAGATAGCATGGGGATAGTCCATAGCCACATCTTTATTCTTTCACTTTGAAGAACAGACTCATCCTTCACACGTACGTGGCAGGGATATTGGCGTGGACTCACTCTGACACACTTGGCGCTGTGGACTCACCTGACATCGCCTCCACCACACCCCTGGAATATATGTGGGCGATAGATGATTACATCATTACATGGATGAGGAGGAGGTGAAAAATAGAACATAATTCATTGTGTTGGATAATCTATTGTTAAAGATATCTAAGAAATTTAGTTAAATTGAAATTATATAAAATTAATTTTAATTTATTTGTCGAGATGATCTGAGTAAATAATCTCAGGCTGTCGGTCTTGAATCAGGCTGAGCTGTTAGGTTGTCTGAAAGATGATTGCTTCGTATCACTGAGTCCGAAAGAGAGTCATCCTGCGCTCAACGCAAATTCCTTGAAACAGATTCACCCCACCTTCGGCTGTGCTTCGAGATTGTTTCGGGTCGTCTGTTTCCATGATACAACGGTTGACCGTAATCACCATCAAGCACAGGTGAATCACGACGAACCGAGAATGCACCTGAGTGCTATCACGAGTAGTTCAACATTGTGGATGCACCACTGAAGGAAAGAATCGGAAAACGAAAATGGAGGAATTCTTTTACTATCGTTTTCGTTTCTCTTCCTCTGCTCTTGCTCACGATCTCCTTTTATAGAAGCGCTCACTCAATGCTAGGTTTAATATCGGTCATTATTGTCGAGACATTACGGAATCACTATTAATGGTTAAATATAAGCTATTATTGCCAAGATGTTACGGAATAACTATTAATTTCATATTAATACTTTCGTTATACTTTTGAACATGTAGTAAAAGTAAAACGTTGATTTATAAATTTGAGCAAATTTTACCTTGACTAGTCTGACATTCAATGCGAATAGGTCCCTGTGCATCCACGCGTGAGAGAGAGAGCCTCTCCTCGTGTATATGTTCACAACATCAATAATATGTTATAATTTAAACCAAAAAGCTCGAGACTAAAAACTAATGCACACTTTTTCACTTCTATATTCCATTCACATTGTCAACAATAATTTCAGAATCTTACTATCAAAAAGTGAAAAAAAAACTATGGCACTTGGCTTGTTGACAAATCAACTTTGGCTTGTTAGATGTGTTTCTTACCTGCATGGAACTTCTTCAGTTCGTCATCACTTCACCAATGCCCTTTTCTTTTGAATGAGCAGTAACAAAGTGGCAGGCTGCAGTACTAATCTTCAAACATGTTACTTGCTGTAACAGCAGCATCCACAGATTAAGTCTGTTGTTAGAAAAAGGAAAAACCACGTTTCACTATCCTCATTCACATGCAAAATTCAAGATTAAACAGTCATATCGACATTTAAAGTGTACTGACAATGGTCTGAATAGGTATTAGGTGAGAAGTAAGAAACTTTTGGTAGTCTTCACTTCCACAAATTGACATGATCTAAACCACCTGGTCTTGCAGCTGTCGTGCAAAATAGCAGTCCCCTCAGAGCGGTGGGATAGTTAAGGCATGGGAGTTGTTCTCTTTCTGACTTGAACGTCGGAGGAGTTTCCGTCGAAATTCTTCCATGAAGAATGCTGATACTTACAGTTATATCCATGAAGAAGAAGAAGAACATGGCATGAACCAAAAGCATGGGTTGCCAGACTGATAGATTCATATCTGCATTTCCTCCACATGGTCTGCTCTGGACCACCATCATCATCTGTCACCATCCTCGTTAACTAATCAACATTGATGACACATCAAAACAGAAAACATGAGCAATATGACAATGATATGGATCACTAAGGTATCTCCAAGACGGGACTAGCAGCAGTTCGACACCAGTATCGACTTGGAAGAACAGCAACCATATGAAATGCCACGAGTATGTATATATATGTAGGTTGCCACCTAACCTAAAAGAATACGACGAGTGCAAACTATATAGCCAAGAAAGTTTTTGAAGATGATCCCTCAGTTCTATTTTGAATAGACTGACTCTTCCTGCAGGGTCTTAAGACTCTTGAATCAAAAAGGAAAGGAATTATATAATAAAAGGTCAAGCAGTATGATTTTATGATTATGTGTTACAAAAGGACTTTGTTGATTGAATAGAGAGACGAGATCTCACTGTTAGCTGGCACAGAACAGTGGATCCAACTATGGTTGAAGTTAGTGAAAGAAGCAATTTGGAGTGAGCATTTTTTTGAATGTGACCTAGCATTGCTATGCGTCAGTCACAATCAATTAAGATAGAAGCCAAGAAATGCGAACTTATCATGCTTATTCACAAACCACTCACTCTAAGGGTTTTTCTAAGTGCCACTTACAGGGGCCTCCCAGTCATTGTCTTTCCTTTGTGAGGTTAGTGGTAGACATCTCATTTAGAAATTCCATAATGAGCATGACTTCTTCACGAGAGAGCATTTGACCACGGCAGTCGCTGGATGGTTTACTTCAGCCAGTTGTTATCATCATGTTCTTCATCCTTTTCACATACAGAGAACGCTCACTCATTCGGAATTATGCATGTTTTTTCTAATGGTAATCCTTAAGCAGCAAGATAGTGAGTCAACCAAGCAAGTCATGGGCCTCCCTCATAATACATGCCATTCCATATACGGAAAGTAATGGGATAACTAAAGTCAAAGATGGTGCCTATGTAATTGAAATTATTCATGATCAACAAAGGGTATCTCAAGCATTCCTATGACCTTTTCAAGTATTTCAATGATCTTGACATTTCACTAACTTGTTGCTCTTTACCCTCAAGGAGATTGGTGTTGACCCTTCTAAAGGAAAATAATTAGAAAGGAATTTAGTATGAATAATCTACCTGTCTGTGCCTATCTGATAAAAGCATTCTTCAGCATCAAAATGACATTTTTTTAGTCTGATCATATTCTGTTAAAAGTTGCATTTCACAAAATTATTGGGCATTCACCCTTTTGACTGCATCAGATGCTTCAAGAGATGTACAAATGTTAAATAAAGAATTGAGCTCCAAGTGTGCCAGCACAAGAGTCAGTTGTTCCTATCTGCTGTGGCCTTGTTCATGGTCTTCATGATGACTGACAAGGGAATGAACACCTTATGGCCTTGGCTTCCATAAATCCCAATCCCCCCGAAACTGGCATAACTGCTGTTCATGGTTGGACTCAGGACAACAGTTAGGTTTTGTTGCTGGTCTCTTCCGATGAAAAATCGTGTCGGCGATACTGAAACAGAGACTCCATAGGGTGCACTCCAGCTGACGCTGTAATACTCATCGTTTGCAATGTTGGTAACTCTTCTCGTGATGGTTTTAGATTGATTGAGAAATGCTATTGTTATGGAAGGCAAGTTTAGGTCGGAGCCCGTCTTGGTTAACAACAAGCAGCTTTGGCCAGTGTAGTTCAGAACCACTAGAGCAGACCCATTGATCCCACACAGAAAGGAAAGAAAGTCACCATAATCTGCATTAAAAAAGACCAAATTAAGTTATAAGCCATAAATATGCAGATGCAGTGATTTCGAATAAGCCAATGGAACTCAAGTCACCTGATTCAAAAATTAGTCCAGGGTCTAAAGCAGCAGTAGTATTTACAAAGCCACTGCCCATGTCGAATGGCGTTGCAAGTGACAAGGTGGAATCTGGATTGCTGTATGCACGTTGCGCCATGATCATCGAACCTTGCTTGTCTATGCGTGCGGCGGTAGTAGAGAGAGCAGAAGCAATGGCCGAAGGATTAAAGTTTGGAAACTTCTGCTTGATCAGAGCAGCAAGCCCAGCGACATGTGGGGCTGCCATACTTGTCCCGGACATCATTGCAAATTTCTCACCTAAATGGTAGAATCAGAATAACTTCAGCTACCAACTTGATTATAAATCTCAAACATATAAAAGAAGAAACATTGTTTGTTCGTTAAGATATCATCCTAGTGTCGGTGAATTATCGTTACCTTGGAATTCAGCAGATTCTGTGCCCAGTGAACTCCAAGCACCCCATATGGAATTGCCAGGAGCAATTAAATTGGGTTTCAAAATGTCGGCGTCACCGAATGAATTGTCCTCAGGATCTGGACCTCTAGAAGAATAATACATTACTTTCGGTGCAGAGATACTGTAATTAGCTTTAAGGCCTCCTAGTATTCTTGCAACACCACCAAACTTGACTATGGATTTTGCATTTTTGCCTCTATGCAAGGAGTTGTTGTAGTATTGCAGAAATAGCTATAGCAAATCGTCGAACCAAAATTAGTACAATAAGAGAGAATAATATTACAGATCAGAAGAAATCATAAAAAACTAGTAAAGCTCTACTTCACATGATCACTTTTTGAATAATTATTGAAAAATGAGCCAGCACATTGAGCTTGCAATGCATAACAGAAAGTTATCAATATGCAGAGGACAAAGACTACATGGAAAATGATTCAAAAACTTAGTTTGCATTAAATTCAAAACAAAATGCATAAAGTTGATGTGCTCATATGCACACAAGGTTCTAAAATAACATTGACATGTATGAACTAGAATTTGACAATTGGTATACCTTCGAGTCATCTGGTGATGGTATTATCAAACCAGGCATAGGCATAGGAGTCGGGTTGAGTTGGAACCCAATAACAAATGGATCCATGTAAAATACAATTCCAACTGCACTTGTATCCTTGGCTGTCTGCAATGCTTGTTTGATGGATGATAAACCCAGCACATATCTGATGGAATAACCACAGATCAGTATTTTTCCTTTAATCAGTTTTTTCTTTAATAGACTTGAATCCTGGCATTCGTGCAAGTACAGTTCATTTTCAATTGTCGTTTCGTTTTTCAAGGCATGCTTGGCGGTAATAAGAGGATACATCAAGTTACCGTCTGTTCCAGCTGCAAATTTTTTGAACCAATAATTAGATGAAAGTAATAAACATGCATTCAACAAAGGTGTAAAAGAATTCGAAACTAAGCTTGCCCAAGCGAAACGAAAGGATGAGAAAAAGATAGTGCAAAAAACAAGTACTTTTTTGTTTATCATCTGAAACTGAAATAAGAATCCAAACTTACGTGCAAGTCCTACTCCAGAAATTGTCAAGTTGTTGCCAAGTACAAGATAGTTATTGTAGATTCTATCATGAGAGGATGCACCTACAGTAAATATCCAAGGACTAAAAGACGACATGCTCTTGGGTGCTGGTCCTGTATTGCCGGCTGCTTGAACAACAAAAATTCCAGCTTTTACTGCAGCCAGCAATGACATATCTATTGGATTGAAGAATGTTGCTAAACCGGGAGGTCGCCTATTGGGAGTGATGGATAAACTGATGATGTCAACACCATCTTGAGCTGCCTGTGAATGAAAATAATTACAGACGATAAGACGTTTGAATGAAAGCCAAAAGTAAGTCGTAAGCTAGATAGCATAAAGAAGCCACATGGCTAAGCCATAACACCATTGTTTAGCTCTGTATGGAGAATTATGAAATGATTAAGTTTATTGCTGCAACAGAGTTAGATTGTTATGACAATATGACACACTAGCTGAGCCCAACAAAGTTAATAGGACAACTATTTAATATGGGCAAATTGTTACAATTGATATCTGAGAGGATCTAATCCTAGACATGGTTAGGTGTTTGGAAAGGGCATCATGTGTGATGGTGGACCACAATTATAACTCGTATGTTGCAAATTAAGGATGATTCTGGTCTATTAGTTGGATTTTGGATCTTAGCAAACACATCAGATATTAGGCAGAGGAGGTTGTGTACATCCTACTTAATGTAGGGCTGTGAACTAACGCAACCGTTCACAGAGTTGATAAGTTAGATATCTTAGACATTTTGGGCCATTAACCAAGCTTATTGGAATTAATGGACAGTTCTTTGAACAAGACGAATTGATTCTTTTGATATCAGATCAGACCTACACATAGCCATCATGAAATATTTAGAAAAGATTGCCATATAATATGGGGGAGTGAACTCTTGTGCTTACATGATTCTGAGCTATGGCTAAGACATTGGTTCTTGACGGATACTTCAAGTTTTTTAGTGGAGAAGATTTGACACACTAATTTGTTCTTGCATACTAGTAGAGCAAAGTTGTATAACCCCACATTATTTTCTCATTCTCTACTTTCTTAAGATTTTTTGTTTTCAATCATGAAACACTTGCAGATTCCTTGTTCTGTCAGAATGTTTCAGGTGTGTACGCAATCCTCAAATGTATCCTTAAACCAACATGTGAATGATAATTGCAAATTTCCACAAAAATTGTTCCTTATAAAATACTTAGTTTGATGGATAGGATAGAGTTGACACCTGATTACCTGATCTATAGCAGCAACAACATCAGCCGCAAAACCTCCAAAACTTCTATACAAAGCTTTATACACCGCGATACTGGGAATCCAGAAAGATTAAGAAATATTTTACAGAGGAAGCATTTTGGCCTTTAGTTTCAAATAAAAGTAGTCACTTACTGTGCATGAGGGGCCATGCCACTTGCATTCCCAAAATGATGGCCAGACACGACAACAGGGATTCCATAATTACCGGCGGCAATGGATGCTGTGTGCCTGCATTGACCCATAGACATTTAATCAAGCAGAATATAGACAGACAGTAACTTCACCATTTCTCCATTCTGGTACAGGCAATGTCATATTAGAGCTGACAATGAATTAGGGATTCTTAAAGCATAGTTTCTAGCTAGCAAAGAAAGCTATCATGGAAAATGTCCAAAGAATCTCTTAACTGGAAACTAGTAATTCAGCTAATAGATCAGTCAATGAAGTATCGAAAATTAACCCAAGCAAATGAGGAAGAATCTCAAAATTACAGATCTGATGGAAGTAAAAGCACTTACGTCCCATGTCCATCGCTGTCTAATGGCGAAGCATGGTCCGCGGTAGCATTGAAAGC
Source organism: Kaempferia rotunda (assembly GCA_037177415.1). Lineage (NCBI taxonomy): Eukaryota > Viridiplantae > Streptophyta > Magnoliopsida > Zingiberales > Zingiberaceae > Kaempferia > Kaempferia rotunda. The sequence continues at coordinate 4,795 of JBAMIB010004654.1, read as the reverse complement.
CCCTCTTATTATTGCAGAAGCAGCAAAATGACGAGCTCCAATTAGTTTTCTGTTACAAGACCCAGCCGGAAAGTCTCTCATCACTTCACAAATACCAGAAAAATGATGTGGCACTGGAAATTGATTAATAGAAAGTTTGTCTGAGAAGCTAGGGTGAGTTGGATCAATTCCTGTGTCAATGAAACCAATTACAATTCCTTCCCCAGCAACTTCAGGACCTCCCTCTGGAATCCATGCTCCTTGGGGCAGACCTAGAAATTCAGGAGTGTGTGTGGTTGCAGTCCTAACTGAAAAATCCAGTAACACATTTGCTACTTCACGCCTCTTCAAAAGTTTGTCAGCCTTTCACAGTGAACAACAAGATCATGTCAGAAAGCAAATGAAAAATGCAAGCTGTGAATACTAAGTTGATTTTACTATATTGCAACTAAAAGCCAAAATAAATGCAAAGGTCATGCATATACTTAATCAGGGAAACTGATCAATTCTCACACAGCAGATACTATAACTTTGTATTCGAGCATTTCATTCATAGGATTTGTAGTACATGAAACCTTTTATGATCAGTTGTCCAATCTGTAATAAGAATTGGCAATGCAGTACAAAAGGATAAGTGTAAAGGGAAGTCTTAGCGCAATAGTAAAGTTGTTACCATGTGACCTTGTGATCATGGGTTCGAGTGTATCGGGTTGTCCTTTTTACAAAAGTATAAGCGCATACTTGTTATTTTGGTAGTGTCAAGGAGCCAAAGCATGTTTCCCTTAACCAAGGAGAAGTGGCGAAAGGTAGTGAAGGGTACAAAAGAGAATATAAGCAATAAAGAGTAGTAAGGTAAAAGAAAACATGTCTTTCAAACTCAATTTCATTAATCACTCAATCCTGCCATCCTTGATTGAGTTCACACAGCAATGACTACACATTTATAGATGTCCTATAATCGCAGGGTAGCCCCAAAAAAACCAAAATCAAATGAAATTGGAACCAAAATGATCTGCTTATAAACCAACTATGGCCAACAGGACTAAGTGAATTAGTTTGAACTATCCTTATGTGATCTAGCGAGCACAGAAAATAGCACCAAAATGAACAGAAAATAAACTTGCATAAAGCATCAACCTGTTGAGAAGTGATAAGAACAGAAAATCCATTGATTAAGTAACGATAGCTATAGAGCTTGATATATTTTTCTCCTCTCAATGTCTTCCTCAACAAAGAATTCTGAAGCCGAAGCAGATATGAATTATAATTCCTGTCTGTGCTCGAAAAGTTCCTGCAGTAACGATAGTGTCACAATTTGCTGGAACAAGATAAATCATGATATAGAAAATTTAGATGGAAGATAATCCATCAAAGGTTGCCACATGAGAAGAATGATTGGTGCCAAAAATCAGTATTCAAAGCAAATGAAGCTCCTAAAAGTTAGTAAGTGAAGTTCATCAGCAGCATGTATTATTTGTGGAAGAAACTTGTTAATGAGCTTGTTTTAAGTGGTGGCCTAATAAAATACTTGATCAATTAGTTTTATTGGTATATCAGCTATATAACTTTTACATATTCATTTCGAATTAAATGTTGTTTTATTTTTAACAAATTAAACTAGGATTTTATGATGAAACAAAATTTATGTGTACATGTACAGTTAATATAAACAGTCATTACATATGCATGTCTTTTTCAACTAAATCATCAAGATTATAATAAGTTTTGTACCATCAATACATATTAATCAAAATTTAAAAAATGAACCTATCAAATAAGTTCATCCTAATTGAACTTAATAAATGCCTGACTGCAAACATTTCGACATAGTTGTGCTTTGATGAAATACACTACTTCAAAATAAGTATTAAATTATGATGATCAATACATTCTACTAACTTAACTTTTAATATTCTATCATTTTCAGCCCTGCCCTGCTTTGCCAAATCATGAAGGAACGGGAGCCTTACCTGCTCCAGACACTAGACGTGGGGCTACCAAATTGTCATTCATTCCCTACATACAAAAAGAATTGTGGCAAGTTGGCCAAACTTCTCGACACAACAAAGGATTCTCATTTGGAGTAGGTGCTGATCACAACTGAAGCTGTCAGCGTATCAAGTTGGTAAATGGTAAAGATATTGGAAGTTGTTGAAGTCTTTGCTCAAAAACTCATCTTCACTAAATGGGCTTTGCTATGGTATGCATTATCAAGAAAGAAAAGAGAGTGATCACATTCATCCAGACTTTATGGGAGGCAATCGTAAATAACAACTTCCAAACTACAAATTTAGATGAGTGAAGCTTTCATTAGTGATGCCATATTTGAACATCAATGACCTAGGTCGTGTTGACTGTTCTACTCTGCCATAATTGCCAAAGCAAAATCATCAAACACAAGATGCATAGTTAGACTAAAAAAGAAGGGTGGGATCAGATGATGCAATTTCACCTACCTACTTAGCATAAACCTACACAAAATAAAGAATAAAAAGTGGTGCAAATTTCCTTTGTAAAATAAAAAGGCAATACCTTTGCCTGTTGAGGGTATTGAAACTCCCAGAATCCGTATGGCTAATCCCACTGCTTCTAAACTCCATTTCACCAAAGTGACGAGCCACAGGGTGCTGCTTCATAATCACAATGTAGACAGCAGCATCCTCTTGGCCAAAGCCCCAAAACAAAAAGGCATGGAAGGAAAGAATCAAGAGGTACGACGACAGAAATCCTTCCATTTGAAGGAACCTTCGGAAGCTCAGAACCACAGCTGCTAATTCTTCAACTCCTCCATGCAAGCAGAAGTTAGAGCAGTTGTCACATACAAAGATCACCTCTCCTCTTCACTGCCTCTAGCGACTGAACGCCAACGACCTTGCCTTCGGAGATGACAACGCAGTCGAATGCAGGACACACAAGAAAAGTAGAGAGAAAATATTCGTCCGAAGCTTTTTTCCTTTTGATTTTTTAACAGCCTAACAACTTTGTTTCGCTAGTGGTGCGTTCACTGTTGTATATATACTATATAGTATATAGTGCTTCGCTTGATCTCTGTTCTAGCTAAACATATATAGACTTTTAAGTAATGTGACTGTTAGGTGGATTCTACATCTTCTGCGTAGTATCTCACTAGAATGGTAAAATGATAAAGGGTAGGGGAAAAAACAAAGGTAGCAACTTGATATAATGAATCTAACTAAACTTACATATTGTTTTGTCAATCAATTACATTAGTTTGATGAGGAGGATCACAAAGGCATTTAGTTGGTTTTTAAGATGAAAACTCATGTAACTATGCAAGGGGCTCGAGGCTTTGGAGTGTGGGTTCTTCCCGAGGCCGTAGCTGTCCGAAGAGACGCACGGTGACATCTGTAACTGTGTAAAGAACACACCTTGATAGTAAACTGTTCAAACTCATGCCCCCACATCACATCAGAGATAATCTAATTAGATTGCATTCAGAAATGTCAAATACAGTTCGTGACCACACCAGAACTGTAATAAACTCCAAAATTTAACTTTCGCTTTTCTTAATTGTTGATTAAGTGATGGCATCTTGCTTGTCAGATTTCCATAAAAATCTCAGGACTCATTATGATCCCGTCAAACAATTAATGCATGCCCAGTTGAAGCTTGGAACGCAGTACTCTGTGCTTTTGACTTCACCTTTTTTTAGGCTTTTGGCTAACTGTTGCAGAGCAACATAGCAGATGAATATATGGTGAGGCAGCCATTTACACTCCTCCATCTCCATGTGCAGTGCGCCATAAAAGAACAAAATAAAGAAGGCAAAAGAAAGAAGATGAAGGGGAAAGCAGAAACCTTTATTCTCCTCATTATCGTGTCTGAAGCATGCTTTGCTTTTTCTCGGCCTATTTGTCGTATTCATTATATATGTCATAATCTCACTCATTGCAGCATAATTAATTTGTACCAATATAAAGGCCATTGTGAGGTGGAAGAGAATCCTTCAAAGTGCATCTCTAACACTGATGGAAGGCATTCTCGCTGCCAGCAGTTTGGAACTCTCTGAGGAGTTACCAGTGATTGGAAGTAATCCGTAGGGTGCTTGCAAATTGTAGTGCTCCGTATGACAGTAATCAACCCGTGAGTCGTCGGTGTCTGTGCGAGCTGACGACGAGCTTTTCTCTTCGGAGTTGTCGCCGGATTAGAGCAGTATCAGCCAGTGAGGACGTCCCTCGAAAATCTCCCACCGGTGGCGTTTCTGTTGACCAACTTACTCGTTATGTGTATGGAGTTAATTGATTGATTATTTAAATAAGAGTGTATTCTTTTCAATAGAAATATTTTTAAAATAAGGGGTGTATTCAATCCAAATATTTAATAACTTTTATTGATTTATTTTTAATGATAGATTTTTATAGAGTTGATAGATTTCTATAGAATTGCACGGAGGTATGAAAAGAATTGCACGGAGTTGTAAAAATAATTGCATGGAGTTTTATAAACTTTTTTACAAGACTTTTACAGACATTTATAAACTTTAAGCTTAATTATTAATTAATTGGCAGACTGTCGACGATCTATTCATCGGATAAAAATTATATATGTATTATTAGTATTGATTGATGAATGATGATGACCGGGACAATGTCAGTATAGTGTGTTGCATGTCGAAAAGACCTGAATCGTGCGGTGAAAAATTTTGTTTAGAATATCAGCAATAATACTATGAATTAACGTCTACCTCCAATTTTTTTTTTAATTATCAAATAAAAAAATTTTAACAATTTTGATAATTTTATTGTTTCAAAATTTTGGTAATTTTGATAAATTATCAGCAATAATTTTTAAGAAA
>JBAMIB010004452.1:0-14042 GCA_037177415.1 Kaempferia rotunda | reverse complement strand
GTAACTACTCAAACACTTTGCAACAACGGTTGATCCTGGTACCCGGATGGGCACTCACTCGCGCGCTTAGATCACTTTCGGACAGCCCAACCACTCAATCACCGCGCACAGGGTGTTGACCAAGATAACAAAGCCGTGTGTGTGTATTATACATAGGAATGTTGGAAGGGACTATTGATGTAGCTTAACTCGAACATTTGGCATGCGCCACAAACAGCAACGGAACTCTCTCATCAAATTCCATAACTACATGAACTTGGGCATATTGGATTCATACTTTTCTTTTTCAATGAATTAATAGGGCAACCAAACAGGTTAACAGATCGAGAAAGGGGGAAGCGGTTGTAGGATTACCATTTCAAGCTCCTGGGCCATCAGAATGCAAGGCCCGCACCAGGTGGCGTAGAAGTCGACGACGAGGGTGACGCTCCTATCTCCTTTCACCAGATCCTTCACCTCCTTGGACGATACCTTCTTCTGCACAACCACCGAGCAAGGCAGCAGCTAAGTGAAAAAAGAGGGAAAAGCAATAATAAACAGATAGCAAGATAAGACTCGGAGTGAGAACCATACCACGAGGTAGTCTTCTCTTATGTATCTGCCATTGGGGAACTTGGTCACCATGCTTATGGTACCGCGCCGCCGCTTGGTAGTCGAAGTGAAGGGTTTGGAGGTGATAGTGGAGTTTCCGAAGCCAGAAGAGGAGCCCAAGAGGGTCGGTACGGAACCAGTACGACAAGAGAAGATCGCCGGCGGCGATGAGAGAAAGGTAGTTGCCGCCATAATCGTGGGTTGGTCGACCGCCGGAGGAGGGCGAAGGTACAGCACGCGGTTGCTTCTGTGGTCTATCCATGCGCTTCGCCAAGTTGTTGTTTTATTGGGCCAGTCACTAGATGGGCTAGCAATAAGCTTCGGCCCCAATGATTTTCATTTTCCTAAGTCCTAACCATCAACTGTATTTTTTAAAATATTTTTTTTTGAAAATTTAAAATTATTTAAACATATAATCAAGTAAGAGTTATAACGATAAAAAATTAAGAGTATTTTGATGATTTTAAAGTTCTAGTAGCAAAGAACATCAAACACAACTTTAAGAACAAAACAAACGAACTCTTTAACTATATAGAAGTCTTTTTATTGGTGCTAAAACAATCACTATTACAGTAAAAACGTATCAAAGAAGCAGTTATAATTCATCCAGTAGACACAAATCTGATAAACTCACTAGATCAATGAGTTTCACCTTGTATAATATGTCACCCCAGTATATCCAAAGGGAAGATCGAGAAGACAGACCATTATATTTCAAGATGAACAACAGCCGGCTTTCTTGACAGCTGATACATCGTCGCTAATGTTTATTGTTTGCCCCTTGGGTAAGTTTGCTTGATCATCACTTGCTTCTAGTGCCTTCCTGCTTGTTATATGGTATATCTGAGTGAGCACTTCTGTGAAGGCAGTATCAACATTCATTGACTCGAGCGCGGAAGTCTCCATGAAGAAAGTGTTTTCGTTCTCAGCGAAAGTCTTTGCCTCATCAGTTGGAACTGCCCTAAGATGGCGCAAGTCCGCTTTGTTGCCCACAAGCATAATCACAATGTTGGAATCAGTGTGATCCCTGAGCTCTTTCAACCATCGTGTCACATTCTCAAATGTTATGTGCCGGGTAACATCATACACCAAAAGTGCACCAATTGCTCCTCGATAGTATGCACTTGTGATCGCTCGATACCTATTATAGGTAGGAAAAGAGATAATGTTAAATCAAAGGAGTATGAAGTTCTTTTACCGTGAAAAGAAACACAGTCCAACCCAGAAGTGGTTCTCTATCTAAACCATAAAATGTTGGCTGTTAATATGGAAAATAGAACAGTGTATTAGGGTAGAAAAACTGGATATATAAATATAATATTACATTTAAAAAGTGAAAAAAAAAAACTACTGCTATAGTTCCTGATTTGTAGTCATTGTTAATAATGGACACCTATAACCATAAACATAGCAGAGATGACCTCGATTGTATATAGGATTAATATTTGAGTGGTATTAATGAACAAGATGACATTAGTGAACTCATCATACCAAAGAAAACTCTAGCATAATTATAAGTGATTTATTTGAATATTAACTACTAAGGTAGGCATACTTTAAGGTGATCCTTGACATGTCAATACTTTAAGGTGATCTTTTTACACTTAAATTAAGGATGGACAGAGGACCAATCAATTAATTTGTTTTTAATTTCCTTTTAACCATGCAAAGATATCACCTGTTAGGACCAATCAATAAATATGCTTTTAAATTCCTTTTAATTGCACGAGAGTATCAACTATTTTCTTCTAAATCTTATTATCTCTCTAATCATATTGTCTTCTTCACCCATCTCTCTCTCTCTCCGTTCTAAGTCCACCATAACCTGAGACACTAGCTCATCGTCACTTCCCATCTCCCTCTTCCTATCTCCTCTTAAGATACATTGACCTGCTAACAAGATCTATATTATCTCCAGTTGGAAATGATACATAACCTTCCTGAACCAAACACATGTCAGTCTAACCTGACAACGAACGCACAATGGCAGAATGGAATATATGTCATTATTGAACATGCATTTGCTTAATGTGCAAGAGGAACCCAATTGAACAAAGGAAAGTTCACCACTAAGCAGTTATAATTCTTAAAATCAATATGACTACATCAATAAAATCCAAAATAATGCATATATAAGTTAGAGTAGCCTGACAGGACAACCACCCACACTGGAAAATGGCATTCATGTAAGTACCTAACACACATTTGCTTAAAGTAATTCCTAGCATCAGTATGATTACATCCATCAAATCCAAATAAAGATGCCTAGATGCAAATACAGTATCAAAAGAATTTACAGCTCTTTTGATTAAAAATTTTCAATTTAAAGTGTTATAAATTAGTTTGACATCAGCATGATTAGTAAGCATCCATTCTCAAATTAACTTCTAAGAAATGGAAACTATGTTATGCTTGTGACCATGGACAAGTCTTCCAATAAACTGCTATGCAGGAATTCAATAGCTAAAACATTAGGAACAAACACAAGTTTTCTATTTGACTAGCTATCCTTTTTGCTTATTCATTTGTTTTTCCTAACCCATCGATACAAGAATCATGCCCCCACTCGGGTATCTGCATGATTGACCCAGCAATTTAATTGCTATTGAGCATATTGCTTCCATTTTATAGGTCTGTATCTAATATGTAAAACTCTCAATTACATTAATAAACATACTATTTAAAGACAAAAACACCAAAAGCCATCTCCAGTCAAAATATTAGGAACTTACAAGTGAATATATGCATCACAAATATTAGATATATTTACTGAATGAAATTAACAAAAGAACAGCAGGAAAAAAGAACAGCAATTATTATTCAGTGTACTTAACAGATATGGAAAGAAGGAAAAAAAATAATATGCGATATGGAGAATATCTGGGTTAAATAGTTAAGGCATTCTCGTTATCTCTTCCTATGGGATTGAACAGACATTCAACATTATTAAAAATGCCAATACCCTCTATCAAGGAAGATATTACTTGATATTAGCAGTTTTTGAAATTTTATAAACCCTGCAAATTAATGGGGAAATTCATGCTTTGCATGGCATACCCCTTTAAAAGTCAATGGAGAAAATAATATCTAAAGCAGCACAATGAAAATTTTCGTTATACTGATTCTTAATAGAGGCCTTATCGAATTTGAGAAGGTTCCACATAAGAAATCTAACTTGACTAATGACCAACAGTCTCTGCAGCAAACTGCTGATAGTTTACAGAATTAGCATATGACCAACAATGATAAGAAATAGAACTCTGCTGCAAAATGCTAATTACTCTGCTCAAAGTTAACTGATCCCTTCTTATTACATCCTTTTTTCAAAGGAGGAACAAACATATGATTCACAACCTTCAAATCAAGGATCACATATACCGTGCGTGGCCAGGTCAAAATGATTTAAGACCACAAAGCCATGGGCAACATCGATTACCAATCTGTCATTATTATATGGTTGGAATATGTTCAATCAGCACAGGATAGGAATCTATAAGCCACCTACCACAAAAGGAGAGATATGTTTTAACATCCAAAATAGGGATAGCTTCGCCCTCCCACATGTTTAGTTGAGCATCATGATAATACTAGACAACTGCAGGATTCAGTCTCAACTTCTTAATCACTCTAAAAATAAGTAGATTCAGGAGAACTGGCATTACAAACTGCAGTGTGTAGGTATAGATATTTCCAGATGATGAATCACGAACGCCCCGCAGGGATTTGATTAGGCGGTTCAACGTTGACAACAAGCTCAACAACACGATTTGCGATGTGAACTCATCTAACAAAACCCTACTTTGTATAAATCGGAATTAGAGTGCTCAAGATTTCACCAGAAATATAATCTTAGTCTTAGATCTGATCTGAAGCATTATTATCCCAAACCGATGAAAACTACGATAAATCGAAAATACAACTGATGGAAACATATCCATCGACTAAAATAATACTAAGTAGGGTTAAAGATTAAACCTTTCTTGTCCTGCGGTGTCCCAAATCTGGGCCTTGATCACTTTATCCTCGACGCCGATGCTCCGGGTGGCGAACTCGACCCCGATGGTGGACTTGGACTCAAGGCTGAACTCGTTGCGAGTGAATCGAGAGAGAAGGTTGGATTTTCCGACGCCGGAGTCACCGATGAGCACCACTTTGAAAAGGTAGTCATAGTCGTCATCTGACCTGTACGCCATTCCGCGATTGCCACAACCACGATCACCTCCACAGACGCAGCACCGACGAAGTCTTAGCAGTTAGAACGAGATCCACGTCCTCTTAGCGACCGGAGCTCCCGAGAGATCTTGGTCGTCGGCGGCGGCTCCGACACAGAAACGAGTAGGAAGAATGGGAACGGAGTTTCGATAGTTGGAGGCGGGCTGCGTGGCGTTTCCTTTTCGGTGCTTAAATACAGCAAATAATAACATGCTGTTATCAACTTATCATTTATTTATTAACAATATTATTACTAATTTTAACAAAAAACTTTCTTTAGTGTATTTTTGTTCAACAAATAAACCATTTATTGGCTAAAATAAACTACTGCAACCATAATTATAAAAAATAGTATGGAAAATGTTTCGACTTTTAAGCTAATTAGTTGAACCTACCCTGATTAATCAATTCAATTATATAATTACTAGTATGATATTAGATTTATCCATATGTAAGTGCAAAACCAATATCTTAATCAAATTAAAAACTCCGACAGAGTTAAACTTTAAAAAACGAACTTAAAGACGATCCTTGAAACAAAATGGAAATGGACACAAACACATTGACTGTTAGTTTTATGCCAGAGAGGTATGATTAAATTAAACAAATATGAATTCAACAGGGTTGAGTTGGGCACGTTGGCATTTATAATTTGCCAATTTGAAATTTGGTTTGACCCAATGATCATACGAGTTAATTCTCTCAAAATTTAAAGGAAAAAAAATTGAAATTCGGCAATCTTATTCAAGATTAAAACCACCTTTAAAATGGATATCAAGCCAAGATTTAAAGGCCATCTTGACGATCACCTTTATACCGACTAGTATACTGGAAATCAGGTAGTCCGTGTGCACAATAATTAGCTGGCATCTGTTTGGATACAGCGAACAAACAAAAAGAAAATTAGTTTGGCGATGAAAAAACTATGACGATGAGTACATTTCTAAGTAGTGCTTGTGTTTGGAAGCATGTTATAATAGTTGACTCAAAATCGCTCGGCCGTCATAACAAGTGGCTGGGCCTCCTGGCGCTCTTTAGTGAGATATGGCCCTCTTCTAACGGCTCCCTGCAACTGAAACAACAACAGATCAGCAACTTCACCGTCTCCACGCCTTCTGTGTTCAATCTATAGTACAAGAACTCTGCTTTATTTATATCACAAGGACTCCGAATACTAAAGCATACCTTTCCTGCTATGTCGGCAAAGGCAGCATCATGGAGCAGATTTGACGACAACAGAGCTTTGCTGATAGAGGCACAACATTCATGTCGAGCATCCATGCCTGAATGATTATTGTAAAATACAAAATTGGAGAATAATTTTCCATTCAATCTTAGATCATATTAATGCAACCACATTGAGATGAAGATGTTAATCTATATAGGAAGGCAAACCATTTTTTGCTGTCTCAATCTTTGAATCAGTCACGATATCGATAATCTCTGGTTCTGAGCAAACCTCTGTCAAACACCAACGCCTAGCAACTAAAGCAGAAACCAATCTATATCCCTGTGGTTGGTTAATGAGAAATATTAGTGTGGAATTAAAATTAATTATTTAGGCATTATCATAGGTTCCTACAAATAGGAATAAAATGCAGCGACTACAAGATTACATAAGGGTAAGGGCAAATCAGACAAATCGTACTTGTTTTCTTGCACAGGAGGTTAAAAAAAGAAGGGAAAAAAAACACTTACAGCCAATCTAATTTCTGGTTCCTGTTTTAGTGCGGAGAGAAATAATCCCTGCCAGCCAAATTTTAAATAGTGACTAAACTTCAACAAAACTAAATTAGTAGATGATACAGGCAGCTAAAGTAAAATGTATCTCAGACACCATGTTGTGCGACTATAGTTGAAAAAAGTTTGTGAATAAGTATAGTTCCAATATACAAATGACAACCCACTCGGATAGCATCACTAGGAATTCTGCTCCACCACACCTTAGAAGAAAATTAGAATAAGTGTGATACAATATGAAAAATGTGAAGAGGAAACTAACTGATGGTTTAAGTTTTGGTGTGTTTGCAGCAGCAGTATAGATGAGATGCCTAAGATTTTCCTCAGCCTTATCATTCAGTACCCTGCTATTTTCTGGTCGGTCAGCTCCACATATGGTAGCCAAAGCATGCAGACCAGCCTGAGCAACATATCCACCTCATGACAAAACGAGGAAAAAAAACAAACAAGACAAGCAAAGGAGGCAATTCAGACATAAATAAGCTTATCACTAAGACCGGTATGTAAATGGCTAAAAATAAGTAATCAAACAAATCCTTTTCTTGCAATTGATATAAACTACAAGATATCATGACCAGTGCACCAATAACTAATTGGCAAATCAAAAAGCAGGGCAAAAGAGGAACCAACTAAGCAGATGCAACTTATTATAGAGTAGCCTATAGTTTACTGGAGTATTTTACTCAGACAGATATAGGATGAAAAGGAAAAAAAAATAGAACTGTTTTCAGTTTTCTGCTTCTAGTTTGGATTTTCCTGGAAAAAATTTGGAAATCCAAAAGAAAAATTAAAAGACATCTGCCATCCACTATACCCATTAAAATTATTTTTCCTAATTTCTCCTTTCAACTTACCAGCAAGGAAGAAAAGAGGATACTCTTATTTTATTTCAACTTTAATCAATCAGAAGTAAATGCAACACAAGCAGGATTACCCACTCTCTATTCTGTCCAAGTAAAAAAAATGTACAGAAATGGTGGAAGAAAATAGTGTAGTTTCTTTCTTTTCTTTTTCCTTAAGATAACTGTTCCAAAAACAAGAATGACCTAATGATATAACTTATTCAGTATGTCAGGTACCCTTAAAAAAACAAGATATGAATATGCTTATGGGGGGAATGCATTTCTTACCAGCTGTTTGCCCCTACTGTGACGGTCAAAAGCAGATTCTACCACATGGGCAGCTGCAGAAGATGAGCTTGTCAGTAAGAGGTTTGCTCCTTGATTTGCTGCAAAAGTTAAAATAGCATATAAGACTTCACACATCGAGGTGACAATCTCTTTTTCTTTTCTTTACCAACAAAGAATCAGCACTAAATCTCTGTTCTGCTTCTATTGTCTATGCCAATTTGGTGCTACTCGGCACTGACTAACGGACACGTCTGTAAACTTGGTGCTTTCTTTGCTTGATAAGAGGAATGTGGAGTACCAAAATGGGAGAGAAAATAGGTGATATAGCATGAATATGACTTCAACTTCTTTCCTCGACAGGAGGAACTTGGAGGACCAAAATTGGGCAGACAATCCATGATATAGCATGAATAAGGTTCATGATTGAAGATAAAAGTAATGCTGATCAAATTAATAAAAAACAGCTAAACCTATAATATAAGCATCAAGTTATGAACATTAAATTTTCTGAATTACAAAAAGCATCTACTTACTTGCTCCCGCCATGCCCAATGCTTCCAAGTCACTTTCAGACTCATCAGTATTTTGACTACCAAGTACTTTTAGTCTTCTATCAATGGCATCAAGAAGCGCTGCAACACCTGAAACCCAAGTTCAGGAACAAGATTAGCAAAATTGTCAGATCTTAAATCATGGGCTGCTTATGTTTGTCCTCCCAGAAAGATTTGTATGAGCACAACTAATACAAAGAGCGATTCAACAAGAATAAATCATCATATCTAACAGGAATGAGGAAACTGTAACCCTTGGCCTAGCCATAAACATAGTAGAAGTATAACAAGTTTACCAATGGTACAGAATGAGGTGTTTTACTTGATATATTAACTGCTACATAGGCCTCGGATGAAGAGAGAATCCTTCCACTAATCAAAGCTGCTCTTGATCGTAAGATTGAATCAACTGATGAATTGCTGATACAAAGCTAAAGATTTCAGACGAAGTAATGACGACTAAAATCTAAAGGAAAAGCATATTACTCATACCTGATCATATTAGTTAATAACTGAAATAAAGTGGTCCTCAATAAGAACATGCTACTGTGAGGAGACTCCACTAACTGAGCAAACAGAGAATCCAATAAATATCTGACTAAACAGCCACATGCACTAGTATGGAACAATGAAACATCAATTGACTTTGGTACAAACTAGAGTTGATTGCATAAACACCTCAACAGTCAACACATAGGCTTCTTTTCTAGGACTGTATTAATGTTTGCACAAAAAGAAGTACAAATCTATTTCTAGTTTAATATAAGACACGAATCAAGGTTAACATATTCAAGCATAAAAGAGAGAAATTATGACACATACATACCTCATACAAAATCTCCAAAGCACTCAGAGTTGCCAACATATCATTCCCACTGTTGATTTCTATCTCAAACAAGTTAAGTAGGTTTGAGCTGTAAATTGCAGATGCTACAGTGCTAGAAAGAGAGAATAGCTTTGCCAAGAGAGCTAAGATTCGTGTTCGTGCCTAAATCATGGAACAAAAACCAATCATAAAAAAAAACACTTAGAGAAAAATTTATGAAAAATAAAAATATCAGCAATGTACCATCCCATCACGATAGGAAAAGAAAGGAAATGTTAGATTTCAAGTTATAGACAACTTATAGCATGTACCACAAAATTAGTATGAGATCAGAATTTAATAACTAAATAAGAGGAAAAAAAGTCATCACAGAAAGAAATTAAAGCATCTAAATTAATAGGTCACTCAGCGACCAGTGCTTTGAAACATTACGTTGTAAAATTTAATTTTTGGACAAGATGATAGGATTGAAGCTGAAATTCAATGTGATTGCGACCACACTAAATTAAGTTCATTGTTTGTATTAATACTCATCAGATTAATGCTTTGATCCACAAACAGTTGAACATCAGTGACACCTATCATTGATTGGTTTTGTACCTCGTTAGTACCATATAGTAATTTCTAAATGATTGAATTTGTAGCTCAATAGTACCACAAAGGAATTGCTATTTGGTTTATCTCAGATGATGAATTTTCATCAGCCTTGGTGCATCCAACATTTTATCTTCGCTTCTCTGGTGCTAATTTAGTATACAATAGCATTCTTCTATTGCTGATATTGAGCAGTAAGTGATGAGTGAAAAAAAAAATTACCCTTGCATCATGGCCACAGATAGTTGTCAATCTAGCACATATGCAATTGGAAATCAGAAATATACATGGTTATATAATAAAAGACTGAATCATTTATACTTTTCAAGGAAATTATAGTTTTTTAGTTTTGATAATTGGTTCTGAAAACACAGAAACAAATCCCAAGCAGACATGATTATAAGGTTAAGGAACATATCAGCTATATTATAATTGTAGTAACTATGAGATTAAGAGATAATGTGAAAATATCATTAAAATTTTAGTGAAGAGCTGCATAAAGTAAGTGAATAGAAAAAGGACACTCAGACTAACATAGAAGAAGAAACTCAACTATATATTAAGAAGACAATGTAGCAATACTCTGAAGTAGAAAAACCTCATTTCTTGTTATTAAGTATATAGCATTATGAGGTATTGCTGTTGTATTTGATGTTCAATCTAACAAAGAACAAGAAATTTCACTTTACAGAAAGAAAAAAGTGGAATACCACTGAAGAAGACTGGGCAGCTATATTATTGATCAATGAAGATTCTTCACCATCCGTTGGAAAAATGATACTCTAGGCAATTCATGCAATGAAAATAAAAAATAATGTGAGTTCCTAATAATACGAACATTTAACTTGAGTAACAAAATTCAACAACTGCTTAGCTTACAATGCCCTCTGGAAATTTAGCAATACTTTGAATTGCTCCGAGAGAAGCTGCTGAAGTTTTTTCATCTCTGCCTTAAGGAAATGTGTGTTAGATGAACGTCACGAGGGCAGACCGTGGAAAATGGCATTTCACCATTCATCAACAATGCAAGCATACATTAATGTTGTATAAAACCAAGCATTTCAAAACAAAAGGAACAATAAGGAGTAAATAGTTAAATTAAATTCTCCTGTCATGCGTATCTGAGCTGGAGAGCTCCTTTCACTATTTTCATATAGAGTCAGCAGAAGGCTTCGTGTTTTCTCTTACGTCTTTGTGTTAAACCAAACAAACTAACAATTGTCAACTATACAGCCTTATTAAGAGTACAATCACAATTATCGACTATTCAGCTTTATTAAGACTATACTTACAAAAAGTCAAAACTATGTATTAATAAATAAGCAAAACATGATGTGAATGGCTTAAATTTCACAGGTGCTAACCAGTATAAATCAGTATGAGATTCATGCCCATGCCATGCTAGCAAAAATCAAGAAATTCTAAAAAATAGCATTGATTTATATACCAATACTCTCCCTCTAAAATGGTATACTAACACAGACAGTCAATTCATACCCAAAACATAAGTGCCTACAGCAAGTATTGTACCAAAATACTATCGCAGCAAACTTATGATATTGAAAATTTGAAAGTTATGATAAAGCATAAAAAAGAAGTTGAATTCACAAGTCAATTTTAAAAATAAAAAAAATAAGGCGGTCAATTTTAAAGGAAACAAAATAAAATGTATTATTAAAATAATGTTCCATCTTCCAAGCCCCATGTTCAAGTCATCATAACCCAGTTTCAGAACAAGAAAATGACAAGAAAATCAAGTTTGGTTTAAATATGCTTACCCATTAACTAAGCACGTAAGCAGAAGTGGATAGATATTATACTCAATAATAACCTGTAGAGAAGAAGCCGTATTGACGCTGTTCTCCAAAAGATAAGATACCTGGTAAAAGTAGAGGGAGGGTTATTACTTAATTCTTTCTATGTAATTTAGCAGCAGAATACAGACAAGAAAATGATATGATCCATATCAAGTTTAGTAGTAAAAATATGAAGTAATATAAAGAAGTAACAGCAGAAGGATATACATTATTCCAACAAACTCAGAAGGATACATTTCTGTAAGGCAAGTAGGCCTATAGTGATTCCAAATTTCCAATATAGTTTGCCTTAATGTTTTATCTTTAATGACTAGCTTTGCTTTCTATTTTCATTTGAAGCAGCACTTTTTTGGATCAAAGCATATCATAACTTAAGTACATGGAATTGTCGAAATATTTTTTTTTGCGAATGTTAATAGTACCACAAGAATAAAGAAATAGGGAGAGGTATATTCATTACTTCCATAGATGGCACAATGCAAAGACAAGAATAACTTATGTGATGCAGTAGAGTTACAATTTTTAAACATTTAAATGATCATTATGGGTGTTTCTAATTGGGAATGTTCATAAAGTTGAATTAACCATTAGCACCAAGTTTAATTCCCATAAAACAAAATCTTCTTCATTGGATATGGTTTGTCCAACTTCCCTCCACTGTTCTCTATCTCTCTCCCTACTGAATCAGCACAGCTAATCACAATCTGAAGCTCGAAAAGTTTAGTAATCAATACCATTTCTACAAAGGTGGGATCCGTCACCCTAGCGCCCCCCCTCCAGCTCCACCCCCACCACCACGACTACCCCACCATTGGGAGGTAAATCAGGTACCGAGCAGGACCCATGTGAGAGGATATTTCCATGGCTTTGCCGGGATTCGACCCTTGCTCAATTCTACAAATCTACCACATGGTTATCACCTCGGCTACGCCCTGGGGGCCCCGTATGATGAAATCATAAATGATGAAGCAGATTATAAATTAACAATTTATATTATGCTCGGTGCAGAGTTTCTGCAAGAGCAACCTCTATTCAGGTTCAAGAGAGACATTTTAAATGCACGAATCATTATAAACAAAAAAAAAACTATGCTTCTAATCAAAATTCTTGTTCCTACTTTCACATATCAACTTTAAGAGTGTGTTAGCAAAAAATGTGTATAAAATTTATAAAATTTCAAATGCAACAAGGGAAACAAATTGTTTTCTTTAAAAAATTTAACAGAAAATTGTTCCCTTGCGCTTTCAAGGCAATCAGTAACAAATAATAGGAAGTGTTTTGTTATACACGTACTGCTTTGCAAGACAAACATCTAATAAACTGTGAATTTTCCTGAAGCCCTGCTTGTATAAATTGCTGAAAAACAGAACATGTGAAAGAGAAAATAATTAATATGTAATTATAAAACTAAAACAATATATAAATGTAAATTTTAATGAGAACATTTGGACTAACCTGCCAATCATAGTGTTGTGAAAAATTGTCAAAGTTTTCTGATATGAAAAGCTAATAGAAAGCATAGATGATTTAATCCAACACAATTTTCAAGAGTCGTTGGAGATGCTTCTAGAAATATCTTCCTTAGTTAATCAGTTTGAACAAGTATTGTTTCCTAAAGTGGAACCAGCTCAAGTGTTTAATCACTGGCTCCCATTATCTTTTTAGTGTATCATGTAATATAGACAATAAATAGCAATGTCATAATTGAAATTTGATTAGCATTAACTCCAAATATTGCATAAGCCCGAAGGGGATTGTATTGTTCTGATTACAAGCACAATCACTTTTAAACTCAAGATATAACGTCTAATATTTGAAGCTCTTCCACATACATTGAGGAGAAATATGGCATTCAAATTGTGAGATCAACACAAACGGAAGGCATGCCAAGGTAAAAAAGACATGAGTCACTACTTACAGAGTAGTCCGGGAGCAGAGAAGCTCCGTAACTTGTCCTGAATATTTTATCCAAACAAGAAACAAGTGTATCTTCAACTCCATTCACACCTGCATTCCTTTGCAAAGCACTGCAAAGACGGAAAGGACAAGGTTATTCAAAGTGAATATGTGCATATTCACAGCAACAACAAGATAATGACCAACGTTGGCCGAATTCAATTCAATGCTAAACCCTATCACCCAAATGAGACTCCCAAACAATAATAAAATAAAAACGACAACATAGTAAACAATCACATGAAAGAAAGCCAACAGTCCAACCTTAATAATACATGAAGGGGGAACCGATCGAGGAACTCCTTGACAGAAGCATCGTTCTGCAATCCTAAAGCAGAAACCAAATCAAGAGGAATCGAAACATAATCAGAGCGAAATAGGATGAGTAAGAGAAGAGTACCGGGATAGGAAGCGAACTCGGAAGCCGCCTGGAGAAGAGTAGCGAGATCGGCAGGCAGATCCACTTCCATAGGCGCACGAATCGAATAGGAGCAGCTACTTGGGGAAGAAGACACAGCGAAGTGAAAACGGAGAGAGACTCCGTTACCCTCAACCTGGTTTATATCGACACCCAGAAAGAACCGACTCGCAACGTGGCAAACAGATGGGATAGCCACGTCAAGGA
>JBAMIB010004352.1:0-17251 GCA_037177415.1 Kaempferia rotunda | reverse complement strand
ACGCATTGTTGAAACGAAGGAAAGGAAAGGGAAGGAAAGGGGAAGGGGTTAAGTTATTACATAAAGTTTAGGGGTGTACTGTAAAGAAGGAGTTTTACTTTTCTTAATTTCTCTTTTGTTTTAATAATTCGACTATTATTGGTATAAAGACGGTAATTGATGTAATAATCATTAATATACCATGTATAAAAGTAAGTATGTACTTTTCTTTCATAAAAATTACTTTCTAAATGCTTAACACGAATGAAAAAAAAAAATCACAAAATATTCCTTGATAAATAGAACAATGCATTTCAAGAAGTTAAAACTAAATAATTTTGATGACATGGATTAATCAAATTAGATGAAATTCAAATTTGCCATTGTGTATAACTATACATTCATTTTAATTTTTAACGTTGTCAAAATGTGAAATTTGAAAATTTATTTTTTTAATAGTTTTTTCGTTTTGCAATTTTTTTCACGATATAATTTTTTAGATCTAAAGTGATCGCGTCCAAATGGCGGCGACGGCTCGCTCGGTCCTCGATCGTCTCATCCAGCACGCCGTCCGCCCCAAACGCGCCTCCCCCGCCGCCACTTCGGCGTCCACCATCATCCGCCATCTCGACTCCGGCGACCTCCGGAAGGCCATCGCAACTCTCTCCTCCTCCGCCGCCCCCTTCCCCGACACCGTCTACGCCAGCCTCCTTCACCTATGTTCCTCCCGGCGCTCCCTCGTCGACGTCCGCCGCGTGGAATCCCACCTCGTTACCTTCTCCCCGTCCTCCTGCCCCTCCATCTTCCTACTCAACCGCACCATCGAGACGTACGCGCGATGCGGCAGCCCGGCGGACGCCCGCGAGCTCTTCGATGAAATGCCCACTAGGGACGGAGGTACATGGAATGCTATGATATCTGCATACGCCCTCTCCGACTGCCCTAACGAGGCGGTCTCCCTCTTTTCCAGCATGAATAGCGCCGGAATCCGACCTAAAGATGTCACCTTGGCGTCCGTGCTTGGCTGCTGCGGCGACCTTTTGGCCTCCTTCCTCGCTCAGCAGATACATTGCCTTATTTTGAAGTATGGTTATCTTCCTAATGTGATTCTGGATACGTCTATTGTTGATGTCTACGGTAAGTGCCTTGAGATGAATGATGCTCGCAAGATGTTTGACTTAATTCTCCACCCAAATGAAATTTCCTGGAATGTGATTGTTCGTCGATACCTCGAGGCAGGCAGTGCAGGAGAGGCAATGCTAATGTTCTTCCAAATGATTAGAGAAGGGGTGAAACCTTTAAGCTTTACTGTGTCAAACACTCTCATGGCTTGCTCAAAGGTCCTTGCACTTAAGGAAGGAAATCAGATTCATGCAAATTTATTGAAGACTGGTTTAGAAGGGGACAATGTTGTAGGCTGCTCTTTGATGGACGTGTATGCAAAATGTGGGGTCGTCGATGATGCTCGACAACTGTTCGATCAATTGCCTTCCAAAGATGTTGTGTCATGGACTTCGATGATCTCAGGCTATGTGGCATGTGGGAGACTCGATGAAGCCGAAAAGATCTTCGAAGAGATGCCTGAAAGAAATGTCATTTCTTGGAATGCACTATTGGCCGGTTACATTCGGTTCTTTTGTTGGGACATGGCATCAGATTTCTTTTGCAGGATGTGGAGGGAGACAAGAGAATTGGACCTTGTTTCACTAGGATTGCAATTGAATGCTTGTGCTGGAATTTCTGATCTTGACCGTGGAAAGCAAATTCACGGGTTTGCTTATCGGCACAACTGGGAATCAGATAAATTCTTTCGAAATCAATTGGTCGATATGTATGCAAAATCTGGTAACCTTAGGAATGCTGAAATTTCATTTTCCATAATGGCTGATCAGAGGGATACAGTTTCTTGGAATTCTTTAATATCTGGCTACATACAATATGGCAGGAGTGAGGAGACATTGGTTGCTTTTAGTGAGATGCAGAGGGAGACAATTCCAGATGAGTTTACTTTCACAACAATATTGGCTGCTTGTGCGAATATTTTCATGCTCGATGTTGGAAAGCAAATTCATGCTTTCATGGTCAGAAATGGTTTTCAGCTGAATGCCATAGTCAGGGGTGCATTAGTTGACATGTATTCCAAGTGCCGGTTGATAGAGTATGCCATCAAAGTTTTTGAAGAAGAGAGCACTCGGGATCTGATCCTTTGGAACACAATTATATTGGGATGTGCATATAATGGGAGAGGTGAACAAAGTCTTGATCTTTTTGAAGAAATGAAGAAGGAAGTTGCAGCTGACAATGTCACATTCATTGGTGTTTTGCTTGCCTGTGTGAGTCAGGGATATGTCGATCTTGGCAGACGGTATTTTGATTCAATGAGTAATGAGTATGGTGTCATACCTCGAATTGAGCACTATGAGTGCATGATTGAACTGCTAGGCAAATATGGGTGTATGGTTGAACTCGAGGACTTCATTCAGCGGTTGCCATTTGAGCCGACTATCCCGATGTGGACAAGGATCTTCGACTGCTGTCGGGAACATGGCAACACAAGATTAGGAGAAAGGGCTGCAAAATTCATCAATGAATCTAACCCATTAACTCCAGTTCAGTTTGAGATCATTCCAAATGCAGGACATCATATGTCATGCTCATCTGGGTAAATAGGTGACGAAGATCTGTAATGTTTGTTGAGGCTGGATTTCTTTGGCATTTTAAGCAAAGTTCGTTCAAACTGAACGAATGAACAAAGATAGGAACTGATCAATTATGTTAGCATGGTCAAGAAAAGGATTGAGAGCAGTATGCTTTATGATTAGTTTGAACATCTTGTTCATCCTGAAGGAACAAGCGACTTGCTTATAGATGTCAAAGACAAGCAATGTGGAACAAGTATTTTATAAGGCAGATAAATTTACAGATAAAGGTTTAAAATATCATTATATGTTGGAAGATCAGTTGTCGCCATAATGGTAGTGTCTCGGTGCTGGACTACCATAGCTGAGGCTAGTGTCAAAGAACATGAGTAGGAGGAATGGATCAAGATAGAGGACAGAGTATGAGGAAGTGATCAAGAGGATGTTGTGGAAGAAGAGGCAGCAACAACTCACTCTCAATAGGTGAAAAGAAGCAACGGTGCTGTCCTAAGTTGGAAAAACAACATGAGAGGAAGGCATAATCTATGTTGTTTCATATCTCGGTTCTTCTGTGGGACAGCTCGTGCTGCTCATTATGAGTGGACACAGAACAATGTTTTAATCTTCGCCTGTGCACATATACATCACATTTTGCCAAAATAGGCAAGGTTCTTGTATCCGAATTGGGTTTACGAGTGATGATGCTACTCAAAAAAGATGATAGTATGGAAATGCATTGTACATGATTCAAAAACATGTTTCTTGTTGGATCATGTGCATGTCTAATGTATCTGTAGAGTTCTTGAATTAATTGTATGCATATGCAAAACTGGGTTTGATATACTTAATGTAACCAAGTTTACTTGCTTATATTTCCTTGTTAAACTTTAACACAACAAATAATACAAATCACACCTAAGCACCAATTTCAAATGCCTTAAGTATTTAGCTCTATTTTACAGTCACTCATCCATCAAAATTATAATAATCATAGCATTTTGATGCATATTATCACGAAATTTTCTCTTGAGTCTCACGGATCAGTCTACGGGCTATAACAAATGAAGTATCTGTCTATTTTTTTAATCTCATATTCAAATCCACACGTAAATCCACCGATGCCTGTTACATTAATTACAACATGTGAACAAACTCAAACTTGAACCCAAATAACTTAAAATTCAAATATTATTATTAATCTGCATTAATGTCCAGTATGCAATCTCAAATCTATCTCATTCTTATACAACAGGAAACTGAACCTGATTAGATGGATCAGTCATGGAAAATCCTCCCCGCCTTAAATCAGTTGCCTGCATAAGTTTGGTGAGTTATGCAGAACATGTCGATCAAATTTTTAGTACATATGAAAAGGAAATGAAACAATAGAAAATTTAAAGATGATCAATATAAATAACAGGACAGAATGAATATGTAAAAGAGGTTAGAAGAAATGTCTTTAACAAGTCTAACCTTTGCTAAGATATATTTGATTTAAATGTAACAAAATCAATAATATGCAAAACAAAACAAAAAAAAACAATGAGATTGTCAAGATTATATTTTTCACTATGAATACTCAAAAGATGCCTCATGGCACTCCCAAGTGAGACATGCAATGATAGAATAGTCATGGATCTGCCTGCACAAGATAAAGAGGTTTGTCAGAAATAAAATGGATGTTTTATTCATTCTCACTTTGATGATCACAACTCGGTTTCTTCAGATGACATTTCCACGGGTTTGAGCTGGTTAGATCCACTAGCACAAGAGTGAGTTTTACTCGTGCCTCCATAGTCCACCTGATCGACCTGCTCGGAACTCGGTACCTTTTCTGTCGTTTTATCATTGTTCTCTTTTGAATCTACCTCCATTGGTCCTTCACAATCTACTTCAAGTACAGGAGGTTTAGATAACTCTTTGCTTTGTTGACTAGGCCGTGGTATTTCTGTTAGTGGCAATTCACCGTGTCTGGAGATGGTAGAAGATGTTGCCAAATGTGGGGCCTCAAGAGATAGTACCAGCACTGAGCCTGAACCTTCTCTTTGTGTGTCGATTAATGATGATGATGGTGAATTCAAATTTAAGTTCTGATTCTCATCATGGCCAGACCTTCCTAGAACAGGTTCAGATTCAAGTATTTCTGAAGCTGTTGGAATTGTGCTTGGGCCACCGCGATCAAAATTCTTAGTAGTGCATTTAATATTGGGGGTCAGCTGGCTAAGCTTAAGCAGCTTCCTTCTCCTTTTCATAATTCTCCTTGGATCTTTCGGCTGGATAGGCGGAGGGCCAGGAATAGCAAATGGAGGGATTGTTTTGTCTTCCCCATAAAGTAGACGGACAGAGTGAGCAATTGCAGTGATAGAAGGAGGCAATACAGAGGGCAGTTCAGGTTCTGGCACCCTGGAAGGAGCGGGGTTCACAGCTTCTCGAAGCCAATGAGGGAGTTTATTCGCATTTGAGCTACCAACACCAATGTCATTTTTGGAAGAGAAGTCATGCAAAATCTGCTTTTGGGTTTCCAATGGCATGCCCACATTCGATTCGCTGTAATTAGCTGCACTATTGAAACCATGTAACGGACTCAGAGAGTTGTCCATCACACCTGGCAAGAAAGGATTCTTCGATTGGTTTTCAATTTCCCTGTGGTACAAGGCAGAGCTGCTGGGTACATTCATGCCTAGTTTTGCAGTGTAGTTATCATGAAAACGAGGATTAAATGGTAAACCTGTCCTTTCCAATCCATCCAACCCTCCAGAAGAGCTGCCAGCATAACTTGATCTAAGATAGCTGAGTTGCCATGGTGAGATTTTAGAGAGATTCTCATCAATTCTACTAATATGATCAAGTTGATCAATGCCCGGAAAGCTAGGCTTTAAATCACGGCAGCCAAGTTGAATATCCGTCAGGTGAGGGAGTGATTTTGGACGTTCACCTCCGATACTAGAAAACTTGCTACCAAGCAAAGCCCGATTCATCATGTCATCTGAGATTCCAGGTAGGGGTAGAGGCTTGGAAGATTTTGGCACTGAGAAAGCTGGTGCATCCATTATCTTTTTCTGTTCCTCTGACCATCTTAAAGATAAATCTTCAGCTGTTCTATACTCCGCGAACTTCAATTTGGGATCTTCAAGCATGATATCCCAATTACCCCTTCCATGCCTACGGACACCAATCCAAAGAGCATCAAGCTCATCCTCTGACCATACATCTGCTTTCGCTCGCTTCTTGAGCAACTTTTTCACAGATTGAGTTTGCATCATTGCGTTGTCAAGAAGTATGTGTTGGTTTTCAAGAAATGATGGATGCATGCCTTGAACTGTACCTAGGCCATTCATTGAAGGTAGATCAAACATTTTTTGTTTTTTCTTTAGGATATCACTTGATCGTTGCTTGAAATTGGGTAGAGGTGGCATACTAGGAAATTCCTGAAAAGAACCTTCTACGGACTGCATGCCTAGTGACAAGCTAGGCAACAGATCTGCAGGTGGCTTCATCCAACTTTTTGATGGTAATGGAAACCTTGGTACCAGCTTATCATCAATCATTAAATTTGGAAGGCCTAGCTTCTCTTGAAATGAAGCAAATGATGCACTCCCCAGACCATCCACGAGGGATCTTTCAGATGTAGGTACAACCTGTAGAAAAGATTATGACCGCAAAATAATGCAAGTTATATGCCATCTATGA
The DNA here is from genome assembly GCA_037177415.1 of Kaempferia rotunda. Classification (NCBI taxonomy): domain Eukaryota; kingdom Viridiplantae; phylum Streptophyta; class Magnoliopsida; order Zingiberales; family Zingiberaceae; genus Kaempferia; species Kaempferia rotunda. Next base: position 10,943 of record JBAMIB010004352.1, on the reverse strand, counting down.
AAATCAAATTGAAAAAAAAAAATTAAAAAAAATAAGATAGGAACATACCGGATAAAAAGGAAAGTAGCCATCAGGTATCAAACTCTTCAACCTGTGATGCAAGGACATTCCTGGTGCTTCAGGTAACAAAGAGATATCAGATTTTTCCCTCACTTCATCATTTTGGGCATTTGGAGATCGAGAACCAGAAGATGGTGGAAATGAGAATTCTGTATTTCCGACGCTTAGTCGTTTTTGTTCACTACTTAATATAGGTTGCCTCATTGAACCACGGTTATTGCGAGATGATACACCTATCTGATTAGCATTAGGAGCACATAGGCCTAAAACAGGTAGAAGATGGTTAGAAGGAACTGGACTTGCTGCGTTCAAGCTGTTGAATGGATGGCTAGGCAAAAAGATATCTGACGAAAGGTTTTCAGACGGAGGTCTTACTGAAAGATCCAGATCATCACTGTGAAACTTTTTATACTTGTGCCTAATTGACTTTGCGAATTTTGCAGAAGATTCACTTCTCTTATCATCCAATGGCTGAAATGATTTGTTATCCTCCATCTGTTCAATTTTATCATCATAGCTTCTCTTATCCAAACCTTCCATGTCATGATCAGATTGGATCAGTGATTGGGTAGGCCATTCAACTCTCTCTATCAAACATGACACTTCTCCATTCTGCCTCCGAGCAATTCGTTCTTTTTGTCGGTCACGAAGCCTAGCACTGGTTGAGGAAATAGTTATGTAAGTTCCTAATGAACTAGCAAGAAAAATATACATACAGAACTTGGAACTTACTACTTCTCCTTCCATGCACGTCCGGCTGGTGTATATACACGTTCTGGCTCCTCAGTGTCACTCGGCTACATCCCATTTCCAGGTAAAGAATAAGATATTGTATAAGGAGCAAACCAACGGAGGCAGGAAGAATAAATACTGAAATTAGAGTCTTAACTAGATAAAGAATGTACAAAGGTACACATAAAGCTCATATAAGAAACAAGTTTGACACTGGAAGATATAAGCAGAAAATAGTTATAAATGCAGAAGAAATGTGCTGGGCTTTACAAAATATATGGTAAATTTTTGGATGCAACATCTAATTCGTATTAAAAGAAGTACTTGTAGATAAGCAGAAAGAAAAGTGACTAGTGTAAAAACAGGAAATGGAACGCATAATTCTCCAGGAACAAGTTTTCAACTAATCAACTAAGAGGCATAATGCTGAAGATAGCCAAAAATTCAAATCTATTAATTTCTTAAATATTAGAAACATCAAGAACAGAAAATAAAAACTAAATCTGAGCATTGTTCTAACAAAAAAAAGAGTTATTTTTTTTATTGAGGCCAACAATTTGTTAAAATAATTAAAAGAAAAAAATGGAAAACAACTAGTTAAGATATTTAGTGAGCATAAAATCTACAATAAATCCTTGAAGTGTGCCTAGAAATTCACAGGTTTCAATCCCACGGTTATGTTTGACAAAAATGAATTTGAATACCTAAATGCAACATATCTAACTTAGTTGGCCAATTAACTAAGCAAAATGTACGCATTAACCAATTTGGTTATCAAACTCACTACTATTTTGTAGAAATAAACAACCTCACTAAAAGTTTCACTTGGCATTGAAGCAAATGTTTCCCTGTATGATACAGCCTTTCTTTGGCGCTTCCCTCGACCGAGAACTGCCTCCTCCTCAAGCTGAGATTTTTCCCATCTACCAATTATCAATTGAGCATATTACAACATTTAAAAATGTCTCAGTTAAATAGCATGGAAATTTAACATAAAGACAGTTAAAAGCATTATAAATTGGAAAAGGTCAATAACACTACAATTATTATTTTGCATATCTACTTCTGAAGTCTAACAGTAGAGAAAATACATCTAGTAATGCTAATCCAGTTGCTACCTTATTATAAGGTTAGTTTATTCGAGTACCATTGTTCTATAGATTGTTTGAAAAATCTCTTCTTTCTGTTAAGGTGAAATGTTTAGCTTAAGAGAGTAATAATTGGAGTGAGGAACGGTAAGTGAATGCATGATAGTTATTGACTTATTGGTTAGATCAACAGACCAAACCAGTAAAATTGGATTCGATTGAAAAATAATATAAAATCAAAAGGTCTAAAATGAGTTTGACAAGCAACAAATCGAATTCATTAAACAATCCCAACCTCAATACTTTCAATGACCTTTTAAATTTTTATATGGTTCTGTAATGATACAGGTTTATTGTTGAAAAAGTAATCCGTTTTTCAACAGATTGGCAAATATTGAAAAGCTAGTTTCCATTATTAATGCAAACATGAAACAGATGATCATCCAATTTTGAGAAATATAAAAATTATTCATGGAGAAACATGTTGCAAAACTGATTAAATCAGAAAATATAAATTTCATAGGAAAAGAATGTTTCTACACAATGTTGAACATCACAAGAATATAAAATATGAGTTTTCTAGCGAAAAGATTAATATATGAATTCAATTGCACATCCTTGCTTGCACGGAGAGGAAAGCTGCAACTTGGATCCAGGTGGAAGGTCAAATGTCAAAATAGCTGTGTACCACTATAGCACAGTGATATCATAGTGCCATTTTGGTAAATAGCAATTCCATAAATTTTTCATCATGTTAGACTAGACATTCAATTGACAAGAAAATTTAACTGTTTTACTTGAATAAAAAATCAATTAGGAAACTCCCTCATGCATGGAAGGAAAAAAAAACTAAGAACATAAACAAGAAACTAACAAATCCATACAACCTAACTCATAATTACTTACCTTACACGTAAAAGTTTATCCCATTCATTTTCCTCAGCACCACCAACTGCATTGTCTTCCTTTGCTTCAGATTTATGTTCGCCATCTTCACCAGTTACACCAGGGAGCATTTCCATTCCATCAGCTTCTTCATTTATATCATCATTCCAATCCACCGACTGATAAAGCAGACAATAAGAAACTTTATTATATGTAATAACAGTAAAATAAAATCGCTATATATTATGAAATATTGTAATTATAACTTGAACCGTAAAGTCAGAGGAACTTTTTAGATTAGCAAACAACTAAAGAACAGTAGTTTATTGCCAAATGATTATGTAAACTACTTTGAGCATAAAATAGCTCAAAAATAACCTTCTGGACCCACTAGCTCCATCCTGCCAAAAACAGGTGAAACTTATCATTTTGAGAGCCTTGTCGAACAGCCACTAATCAAGTACCCAGCATTGGAACAATATCTTGAACCTTGATGGTTCTATTACATGAAATATCTAACTCCAACCAACATATAATACTTATAGTGACAGCACGAAAAGGAGTGACAAAGCTACCAAAAAATGCTGATAAAAACACAGAAGGGGAAGTTCATTTTGAAGCCAATTTCAAGCTTACTTTTACGGAGCCCAGCATATCATTGTCCACATCCACATCTGCACTTTCAGAAACTAATTGAATGTCAGAACGATCAAGAAGCTTCAGAATTGAATTTTCATCCCAAATAATTTTTGTAGAACCTTCAGTACATTTATCTTTGTATACATCTCCTAAACCACCAGACCTCCTTCGATGTTTATGCTCACCATCAAGAACAGTATCAGGTTTGCTGATGGTAGCATCTGTAGCATCAGGTCCATTTACACAATCAGAATTATTGAAAAGCTCTTCAGTACCCCAACGAAGAATGTCCTCCACTTCCTTCTGTGATCCTGACTTGTTCACAAATAGTTGATCTAGCATCAATTTCCTTTTAGCAAGTTGCAAAATGCGCTCCTCCACACTACCACGTACTACTAGCCTATAAACTAGAAGTCTATTTGACTGTCCTATTCTGTGTGCTCTATTCATAGCTTGTATATCTGCATGTGGATTAAAATCAGAATCATATATGATAACAGTATCTGCAGTAGCCAAGTTGATACCAAGGCCACAAGAACGTGTGGACAACAAGAAAACAAATCGTGATTTATCTTGATTGAAACGAGTAATTGCTGCCTGACGATTTGCAACTGATAATGTACCATCCACCCTTTCAAATGTTTTAGCGCCAAACTCTATAGCTAGGTAATCCTCTAGAATATCAAGTAACTTTGTCATTTGAGAAAATATAAGAACTCGGTGTCCTTCCTTGTATAAAATTTTCAGCATAGAATGCAATAACGTCAACTTTGCAGATGCCTTAATACGCATTTCATGCAGAAACTCCACTGATCCAGATTCAGGTTCAGTACCTGGGATAAGATAAGGATGATTGCAGACCTTCCTGAGCTGCATTACTATATTTAGTAGTGATTGTTGTGCACCACCTTTTCCTACATTTCTTAGTATCTGGTAATTCTTTGTTAGCATTGCACGGTAATACTCAGCCTGAATCGATGTCAGCTCAACAGGCACCATCCGCTCAGTCTTTGGTGGAATATTTTGCATAGCATCTTTCTTGAGTCTTCGAAGCATATGTGGTGCAACGAGTTTTTTAAGCTCCTCCACCTTTTCTGCTGTTGAAAGATCATTAAAGTTTTCCTCAAATGCTGACAAGGAAGGGAATGAAACAGGTTGGAGAAAGTTCAATAAGTTATACATCTCCCCAATGTTATTCTGCAATGGAGTTCCAGTCAATAATACACGGTGTTGAAAAGAAAATGTATTAAGCAAACCAAAAAGTTTACTACTAGAATTCTTTAGCCGATGACCCTCATCAACTATAAGAACCTCCCAAGGGACACCACGAAGATGAGAAGTGTCAGCAAGCACCATTTCATAGGTAGTCAATAGGACATCAAACTTGTATGACTTGGTTAATTTATCTGATTTGCTAGGATCGCTAACATGCCATTCATATTGGCGAATAACCGTTCTTGCCTTTGCACATCCATGATACTCAACCACATTTAGATGAGGAGCCCACAGTGAAAACTCAGCCGACCAATTAGGCATAGTGGAAAGTGGGACTAGGACCAAACAGGGCAGCTTAACCTTGAATTCACAGTGCAAAGATGAAATGAAAGCACATGCAGATATGGTTTTTCCAAGCCCCATTTCATCAGCCAATATAACATTTTTGGACTTGTACCAGCATTTGCGCAGCCAGTTTAAAGCTTCTAGCTGATGTGGAAAAAGCAATCCACCTTTTAACTCATTTGGCTGGTCAAGAAGAGGAAGGAAATCTTGGATTTCACTTTTGGCACAATAAAAATCATGATTAACATCTTTGTCAATGGTCTGAGTTTCTAATCGCTTCAATTCATCTACCAGATGAGCTGATTCCTTCATAACAGGTTCATCTAATCTTTCCCAAGTGCATTCATCATATTGAAGACCACACCATTTAACCAAAGCTTCTTCCAAACCATCCACACAAGCCCGAAGAGCTATAACACGTTGTGGTTTCTTCCATTGTTCCTCACCAATATTTATCACAGTATTCCCATATTTAGCTTTATAATTTTCAAGTTTTCTTTTGGCAATAACTTTTATTTGAGACTCAGGAACCCAACTGTTATGTATGTTTGATTTCCCAACCCACTTGACAAGAAACTCATAGCTATCACTGTCGTCATTAATAGTCTCTACAGTCTGCACTTCCTCCATGGTATTATTTAGAATTTTAGCATCTGACTGCATCTCAAGCAACATTCCATGTTTGCCTTTTGAATCACTGGAAACAATCATCTGATGAGGTCCAGAGGGCGCAACTGACTCACTCTGATTTTGTGTGACAACAATATCTATAGCTTTTATGTCAATTTGAGCATTATCAGCTTTGCTCAATGGAGTATCTTCCGGTGTTAAACCATCATTCTTTGCAACTATTTCATCCATTGGACCTTTTTTTGCTGAAATAACATTATGCAATGATCCCTTATTTTCATATGATTTTTCATCATAATCTTCTAGTGTGGCCCTACATAAATCTTTTTCTTCAGAAACCAAAGTGATTTCAGGATCAAATACTCCCTTACAAACATTTTTTTCATCATGTATTTCAACTTTACTTTCATTCTGTGACTCAGTCAGTAGCAAGCCATTTGTTTCGGGATTATTTAGGCCATGAAGTGGCTGTATAATAGTCTGGTTCCCTGAATAATTATGTGATTCAGCATGTTCTGATTCTAATGGTTTGCTAGACATGATGGTGCTAACTCGAATACGGCATCCCCAAATTCGATCAACCTTTCAAATGGACACATAAAAAATTAAGAACATAAAATAATAAATTTTACACTTCATCGAACTTAAGAAGCATTAAACCTGCTGACTGTCATTCCATGAATTCACATTTTGCTTTTCTATGTTGTGTAATTGTGTGCATTGTTCATCCAAATCTTGTGATAACAGGCTTGCTTGCTCAGATGACATCTGTATAATAAATTGATTAGCTCATAACCTACTAAAACAAAGCTTTACATAGGAATAACTAAAATAGAATGATAAAAGATAAGTTGCCACCTTATGTTAAACGCCAATTATAGCAAAATTATGAATGCAAATATTATGTGATCCAAGAGGACTATAGGCCCTTAATCATACTATTGTAATAAAGAAAAGCAGGGCTATGCAAGCAATAGAAAACAGTAACAAATTACTGCATCATCAGCTTAGAAACAACACGATCGTTAACCAGTAATATAAATTGTTTAAGCATCCCAGTTATTATGATAACTCTGCTTTATCTCTATAGCATCCGCATAGAAACACCTGTAGGGATATCGTCAACTCAGACGACAGAAATCATTAGAGGGAATCAACCAACTCTAATGTTATAAAAAAATCAACAAAGGCAGAATCTCAATACTGCACCATATCAAAGTGAACCATAGCTTATATACAAACTTGAAATAAACAAAAAAAAAACACAAATTGGCTCAGAGAATCCTGTTGTTGAATCCACAAAACACATCAGGCAATGTACAAGAGGCAAATGTCTCATGTCGCCCAGAAGAAAATCTAAATTCATAGGTTTTTCTGTTTCAATAAACATTTCCACATCTAATTAACTCCTGAAACCGACTGTAAGATTTTTACATTTTCATTCTCCATATTGTTTCATTTTCTCTATTAGATAAAATTAGGCCTATCTCTCCTTTCTTTCATCAAAGTTTGCCTGATGTGGCTGGATACTACATAATAAAGGAAAATTGTAAAGGGAGAGAGGCTTTGATGCATTTCATTACAAATTAAAATCATATAGAAGTAGTAACACTTTTAACTTCAACATAGTTATGTAAAAATCTAACAAAAAAACTTATAGGAAATCTAAAAATTAAGGATAGTGACATTTTAAACATGATTTTCAAGGTTGTCTTTTCCCACAACAGTGCTACAAGGGAGAGAAACTCTAGAATTATATTTTTACTATATCACTGAACATAAATAATTTACCTCATCTTTTTCTTCACTTTCATACTTCACTCTTTTGGCTTCGTGTCTTGATGAAGAGTTCCATGTATCAGACGACCTATGCTTCTGTATAGGTTTATTAGTTTCAAGATTTGTTCCCAGAGGTAGCTCATTATTAATAGCGGCATATGCACTTCCCTTTTCAGCACTAGGTCTTTTCTTTTCACTGCAACTTCTGAGTTTTTGCTTCCTTTTCTTGGACTTATGAGTAGAACCAGTAATTGTAGTAACAGAATTCTTTCTTTGCACATCACTGTTATGAAATTTGGGCTTCTTCCCTGTAGGACATTCACTATCATCAGATGTGGAGGTTTTCGCAAGAGAAAGTGTTCTCCTTCGAGAGCTGGTTTTTAAATGAGAGGTTGAAAATGAATTTTTCAAAGTTCTATCATCTGATGGAATTTCATGTAAGGACCCACAGTGGCTTGATCCAGGCCTGTCCAATTTATCATCTTTTAAGGAATCAGAATCTGCCTTAACTGGATCTCTACAAGAAAACATTGTTTTCCCTTTATTATTTCTTGGAATAGAGTGTCTCCCAGACACTGATGCCTTTTCACGGACAGATTCCTTAATCACAGTTGCTGGCTTTCCAGTGGTGGTCTTTGTTCTTGCTCGTTTTACATTTGACTCAATGTTACTTGATACTCTAACATTACCTTCCTTTTCAGTACAGTTAGGGCAATTCCACTTTCCATGAGGAGCACACTTGAAGAAATGGGGAAGACAAAGAAATGAAAATCAGCATCCAGCAAAGACATCATAATCAAGCAAATGAAGCATAAAAGAACTTTGAATTACCTTAAGAGGTGGGCTGAGACATTCAAGGTGATAAGTTTGAGGACAACTATCACAAGCTGTTTCACTAAATGGCACTTCTCGACTTATAAGATCCTGTAGTAGCCTCTGCCAGCCTTTGAATAGCATATAAGGGCTTTTTACCAGTGCAATGACAGTGTAAAGTGGAATAGTGACAACTAAGCCCATAAAAGCAACCACCACACAAGCAGGTATCTCTATCAACCTACACAAAAATTTAAAAGACATAATATTTCTTATTTTATATGAACAAGAATAAGCTCCCGTATGGAATTCATGTAGCTGTCCCATAATTAGTAAAATTGCTTAAACTACCACTACTAGTGGGCCTGAAAAATCAAGTGAAATGCACATAAATTACAGATAAAAGGAATGAGCTCAATATAACTTAAGGTAAAAATACAGAATGTAAAACAATTCTTATGCACATTATGCAAAAGAAAGTGGAGTAAAATGGAATAAATCAAAATCTTTCATAAAGAAGTTTCAGATTGTGGGACCTCTTATCTCATCTATTCCTGATAAACAAATTGCTGCTATCCAAAATTTAAAATCAAAGGTGCAAGTCAAAGGAATTAATTTATATACCTAATCGAATATGACTGGCCATCATGTGATTTTTCTCTCAATTCTTTTAAGTAAAGAGGATATGAGTGGTAGCAGATATCTGCAAAATCTCTCACGACAGTGCAGCTCCCTTTAATAGTACTCCATGTACCATCCTGTTTAATGACAAAGAGAAGAGGATGTATTAACGGATAACTAAGAAAATAATACACAATCTGTCAATCTTCGTTTAAACGGTCTTTTACCACAACAAAGCGAAAAATTATCTTTGTTTCAATGTCCTCTCGGAAGGCCTCAAAAGTTGACAGCCACGGTGTGAAGAAACCATAACCAATTCCTACAAGTACACTCCCTGATATCGCAATGGCCAACCATAACCCACGGAATACAGGTAGAGCAAACAAAAACGCTAGCTTAAGTGTTGTATTTATGCAAGTAGATCTGCAATTTATCAATAGAGTCAGAGTATCGTAAAAACTTTACCGAGCAAGTTCATAATCACAAATGCTTGTAGAGACCATCATGATAAATAAAAGGTAGCAGTTAATTCTACATAGGTTTTAGGTTGTAATAACTTAGTAGCAATTAATGACTAGAAAAGGTAAATAAAATCCAAAATCGTTGAAGACCTAATTATTAACCAAATAAGGTCATGGCTTACTTCACAATAGAGTAGATGGCCTAGGGAACATGAGCCGGAAACAACCCTAGTATCACCCCGTCGTTCCCAAGAATTAACAACGCCACCGCCACAGGGCCGACCACCAAAGTTACAGTAAACAATCCGTCGTCATAAAGGAAGAAACTTTAGCAATATTAGATCGGCAAGAAGCCATGAAAGGGATTAAAGGGGGGGACCTTTGGGGGCACCGAGAAAAAGGGCAGAGAAAAAGGTGATGACCAGGTAGGCGATGTGGGCAGACTGCCTCAAGGCGTTGACCGGCTCCGCGTAGTTGGTCCGCACCTAGAGTGCCAACGAATCCAGTGGCGATGGGGGCGCCGACGACTCCATCGAGAGAGCATAAAAGACTTGAGGCCGCAAAAAGTAGGAATCCTGTGAGTTTGGAGAAAAAGAAGAAGTAAACAGACGCCTTGAGCCTTTAGTGGTGTTAATAATGGCTGCAGCACCAATCACATTTCAAAATTTCTTGGTCTTTGCCGGCTGATAAAGTAGAAAAGAACTCAAAATGAAAGGATCGAGAAGACATAGCAGGTCAACAGCTCAGGCATTAGGTAAAAAGGTGGCAGTCCAAGGCATCGAGGACACCGTCGAGGAGATGGAAGAGTAGTGAATAAAGTGGGGAGACGCCGTCGAGGAGAAGATATAGTGTTTGGCGTCGGAGTTGCCGAACTGGATTTGGTGTCAAAGGCGCGCGGTATATGGTTCAACGAAAATATTTCGCTAAGTGTTGGAGTGTTTGAATTTTTTTATTAAGTTTAGGAGGGAACATTTAATTGATTTTGGAAATTAACATCATTGTTAACAGCGATTTTCACTAAACGGTTTCTTAGATTAGACAAGAAAGCTCTCATAGACACCGGATTTTAAAAACACGCTGTTAACATCGATGTCTATTACCAAAAAATGGGCGCTCATATACTCCGTCTTAAAAACCGATGTCTATGAGCGCAAATATGCGCTCATAGTCACCAATTTTTGAAAAAACCGATTTAAAATACTCAAAGACACCGAAAATTATTTAAAACTGATGTTGTTCCACTGATGTTTATGAGCGCTTTTCTTGTAGTGATGGTGTCTTTTATACAGCCTTGGATGGAACACGGTTATGTGTGAAGACTACTATGTCTAGAGCATATCCCCTAAAGGACATAGGAAGATATGTGTGACTTATCATAGATCGTACCATATCTAATAGGGTACGATTCCTCCTTTCGGATACACCATTCCACTGTGGTGTTCCAGGAGGAGTGAGTTGTGATAGAATATCACACTCAGCTAGATAGTCACTAAACTCATGGCTAAGGTATTCACCACCTTAATCTGATTGAAATATCTTAATACTCTTGCCAAGCTGGTTTTGTACTTCATTCTTGAATTCTTTTACCTTTTCAAAGGATTCAGACTTATCAGATACACATAACCATATCTACTAATGTCATCAGTAAATGTAATGATTTACCTATAACCACCTC
>JBAMIB010004060.1:0-30444 GCA_037177415.1 Kaempferia rotunda | reverse complement strand
TCGCTAAAAGATAAAAGCGTCCTTGCTTCACGGAGTTTCACAGACTCAAACAAAAGGAACTCGCTCTACAGGACCGGCATAGGGGTTACGTGCTACGGATTACGGACTAGATGGAATAGGCTTGGATGCCCTCTCCTTTCAGTCGAGCCATTTCCTCTCCTTCCTTTCATCTTTGGCATCCCGTTAAAGAAACAGGTACGGATAAAGAAGAGATAGGAGATGAGCTTTCGGCCTCCTCCTTTCCGGTCGAGCCTATCTAACGCTACAATCTTCCCTGCCATACTAACTTAAAGCGACCCCGCAACTACCAACAAAAATATATGATATTTAGGCTCGGCAAGTGACTTATATATTATTAGGGCGCATACGATAATGCTCGAGCAAGTGACTGATATATTATATATTATTAGGCTGACTCTACAATCTCCCTAATCTCATTGGTCGATCCCCGTATACTGCAACAACTTATATAGAATGGGCCTGCCCCGTATAAGTAAGATGTAAGTTGTAAGTTCTTCAAAACTACGAAAGATCTACAACAAAAATATATGATATTTAGGGCCCTTATAAATGAACTATAAAGCGAGCCTATATCTCCCTTATGGTAATTTCGACCCCAACTTACTTATATTATATTTAGAGGCAAATTAACTAGACCCTAATATAAATTATTATAAGTTAAGTTCGGAAAGACAACTTACTTATATTAGGGCGCATGCGCTCGAGCCTCTCGTACCTCACCCTTATGGTATTTCGAGCCTATTCAACGATACAATCTCCCTAACTATAAAAGAAAACGATCCCTCGTATACAATTCTTGTTCTCAACTTACTTATAGGGCGCTCTAGCAACTTACTTATATTAATTTTAGGCTGACGATACGCTCTAGCAACTTACTTATATTATATTAATTATTAGGCTGACAGTTCGAGAGAAATTACATAAAATGAAAATCAAATCTAAATTAAATTACAGAAGCCCGAAACCAGAAGCCAGTTACCCGAAGCCCGAAGCCAGTTACCCGAAGCCCGAAGCCCGAACCCCAGCAACCCAAGATAAGCACTATCTGAAGTAAGGGTCTGCAATTATTGTAATTTCCTTTATTTAGTAATTTTGAGATGCAAATTTAGAGCAAATTCAAGAAGGCCAATCTAAACATTTTAATAAAATGCAAAGATTAAATGCAATTTAAACTAAAGAATTGAGCCGCAGAAATGGAAAAGAATAATATCAGAAACTGTTTCAGGTACATTTGACCATTTGAACTGGAAAATGAGGAAAACGAAGTTGAAATGCAATTGAATTAAAGAAAGGGAACCTTTCTGAAGCCAAGAAAGAGATTCACTATTGAAAACCTAATATCAAATCTGAACCCAGAACCCAGAAGCCAGAACACAGCCAGCCAAGGGAAGAACTAATTTGAAGTCAGGTATCGACCGATCAGAAAAAAGTCTATTAAGGTATGAGGAAAACGAAGTTGAAATGCAATTTGATTAAAGAACTGGGACCTCTGTGAAGCCGAGATAGGCCAAAGAGCAATAAGGAATGCACCTATAGAATCCCAAGGCCGAAGCCCGAAGCCCATCAAGCCTGGGATGGTACCAATGTAAAGTCAGGTGTCGACCGATCAGTTAGTCTATTCAGGTAAGCCCAGCCAGCCAAGGTAAGAACAATATGAAGTATAACCAATTTTCTCTTGGTAAGAACAATATGAACTCAGTGGTAGCCTCTCTCAATGAGTATTCTAATTTGAGAAATTCAGTGTTTTTGGCAAGACAATACAATCAGCTCCCAAGCCCAGGCAGCCCAGGAAATGGTAATAGAATCTTCAAAGCAAGCCAATGGCTCGCCAGATCCTAATTTCAATTAAGGTATTCCCATATCCAATTTAACTAGGTTTGGGATATTTTTCTACCTAAGGAAAAAATGACAATTACAATCCTAGTCGTGAACTTCCTTCCCGCTAATGTATTTCTAACATGGTAGAAGATCTTGAGTAGTGAAGAATAGAGATGAAACCAGTTGACTCATTTTCGAATTTGCCTCAGCAGTTCATGCAATTAGAGTAGGTCTTTCGTAGTTTCGTATTCTCGGGACTCTTCAAGAGCCAATTGAATCTGCAACTTAAGTATCCGGAATTAAGTATTGGGTGGCTTAACACATGCATCAACAGTTCGCTCATCACGATGTTCGGGAGACTGTCGATATCCGCAGCTCCAAAAGACAATGGTTTAAACGTTGCACTTTCTCTTTCCTTATCGTTATAAGCGGTATTAACTTACTATAGATGGTTCACATTAAAGACATGAAAACTCTCGCCGATAGAGGGCATCTTATCCTAGACGTGGGCCTGAAGATGGCTTTGGTCAGCCGAACTTTCTTCCTTAAGAAAGAGGACTATGCCTATTGTTGTCCCCTTTCTACAGTGTCTTTGAATAGCAATCCCGGTAGAAAGAAGTTGAAGAGTAGGAAGAGCCGTACGTAGCAGGTCAAGCCTCTTCTTCTTTTGATTTGAGGGGTGGCTCACTCAAGAATGGGACTAATGGGGTAGTGCGGAAGCGTCTTCTCTTTTGAGTTTGACATAGTTACGTGTAGCCAACTTTCGTGGAGAGTTGAGTAGGCGCATGTCGGCTAAGACCCCCTCATTCTAGTACCTGACCAAGCTCCAGTTGACCCTGAACCGGAAAGCGGAAGGAAAGCCAAAGGTAGCATAGCTTCTTCCAGTTCCAATTTATCCAGTTGGAGCGGACATCACCTTCTTCCTTCCTCATCCCTAGAAGAGAAAATAGAGGGCCCAGGTATTAATTAGACGACCTTGACTATCAACTAGAGATTGGTTGAAATTTCAAGCATTTAGATTGAGGTTGAAAGCCATAGTGCGGTTCAGCAGTAAACCAGATACCTAGGCCAAGCTGCTAGGAAGAAATGTCAAGTCAAGAAGGAGAGTTCTTTCAACTAGCATATGTTCAGATCAATCGGCCAAAATAAGCATGAGCGGCTACAATATTCTCACTTTCTTCCTTAAGACCGAATCTCTAACCTTCATTAGCAGATTCATTTTCTGTGCTTTCCCGGAGATCAAAGATAGAAGTTACAGTCATAATTGAAGTGCGAAATCCCTGAAAGTACCAGATCTTCCTAGAGGCATACCATCATCAAAGCTTCCTTGACCAGATCAAGAAAAGAGCAGTAGGAGCTGCAAGAGGAGAGGAGCATCATATGCAAGAGCAATCCAAGGACACAGAGCCAGAGGCAAATTCCCACTCCGCAACTATGGCCCAAGAGAGTCTTCTTGGCCTGATATCGGATAAGGATCGGGCCTGCTCTTCTACCACTTTTCATTCAAAATGAAGGAAGATTACCAGTCAAACCTTCTTTTAAGCCGTAGAGAGCTTTTATTTTTATCAATTTGCACACATAATTTGATCGAGACTCTTTCTCCATCTATCTTTCTCGATCCAATTCTCTATGTAAAAAGGCATTCTTCACGTCCATCTGCCACATCTATCTTCCAGGACTGACTTGCTGCAAGTGCTAGCAGGACAGGTACGCTTGTCATTTTTTCTACTGGACCCTTCTCATTCTTCACTCTCAGGTTCTCTATTTCCTATCCAAAGAAACAGCTTATTCTAGCAAAAACCACTCTGGGCATGTCCCACCACTAGTGAATTTCATTGCCTGGGCTTAGCCAGCTTTCAACCAGACAACATTCTAAAAAGAGTGATTACACCTCCGGATCCTACTCCAGTGCTAAGTCTTTGTCTCAATGACTGCTATATTGCTAAAAAGTGACTCTATATAATGCTAATTGAGGCCTTAAGCATAAGGATCCTCTCTCTTTAAAAGCCAAAGCGTCGGCTAGTCTAACCTGACTGACTTGCCCTGAAGAGAGTAACTTCACTTCAAGTAAGGGAAGTGTGGAATAAAGATCATGGAGATAAGACCTTACCTATTTAGCCGATGCCATAAACATCAGACTGGTAGCAATTGTAGGCTCAATTGCATTGAGAAGCCATGACATGACCAGCTGATTTGTGGCACTCCAGTCAGCCATCTTGGTATCACTCATATTGGGGATCAGAGACAGAAGGACAGCGGGCTGATCCATGAAGCTCCATAAACGCTTTCCTCCAATGAACAGACGAACCGAGCGAGCCCAATGCAAAGAACTCAAGTGAGGAGATCTGGTTACCTTTTCTAATACGTAATACGAGGAGGCAATGCTATTATTCTTTTCAGCCAAAAGCCTATTCTTTATGGTGTGCCAGGATCATAATCCCTCAAAAGATAGGTCAGGGGACGGAAAGTCAATCAGATAAGAAGATAAGGGACGAGAGGTAGCGGTTCCGTGGTTCGGCGGGTAGAGGCAATGTCAATTGGAAGAATAAAAGGCATCGGAATAGGTTTTTATCCCAAGAGGTAGCATTGGGGAACAATCCATATCAATTGGTACGAAAGCCTACAGCAAGAAGGAAGGAACGAATGATAGGGTGCCGAGGTAGATCCAATCTCCTTTTGAATCGAGAATTTGGTCGTCTAATAGATCTTTTTCCTTGCAGCAAAGGACCGATCTATGAAGTACTTCACAGCTATGGATGCAATGGGAGTTACCGACACCAGATGGACAGGTGCGTGCGGCTAACAGCCATGGTGGGGGACGAAAGGCGGACATGGTAGACCAATCGATATGGCTTGTCGTACTGGCTTCGGGCTAGCTGCCTTGCTTCTTTAAATAAAAAAAAGCTTCTGATATATACATCTAAAGTCATTTTGAGGATCAAAAAATGAGTGAGATAACCACCTTCTCCTTCCTAGGAAACCATTTGCCTTTGCATTCCTTTCCTGGACAAGCTATCCTACCTTTCTCAATCAATCTCGCTCCTGGATTAAGTGCTTCCTTTTCGAATTCTATTCTTCTTCCTTAGTCTCACTTTGTTCAACTAAGTCCAGGGACTACCTTGCCTTGACTTTTGTTGTACTTTTTCCGAATTCGGAAAGTATATGGGCCGTTCCTCCGCATCCTACTTACGATGCCATGCCCTCTCTCATACCGTAGCACACCTAGATAGGATAGCTGAAAGCGGACATAGGAAGAAGAAAAAAGAGCTCTTCCCCTAGCAGACAGAGAAAGATATCGTACAAGGCCCCCATGGATATTTCGCACGCACATTGATATCGGATGATCTCCTGTAACCGTCCCAAAGAATAGCAAGAGAAGAAAGAAATGTACTTCTATTTGAATAGAAATAAAGAAAGTTTGAAGTTAGCAAAGTACTTACTAAATTCTTCCCAAGTGCATTATTAAAAAGGGGCATTCCTAAAGTCAAGGGTAGGAGTATAAAGAAGAAGAGTGCTTTCGCATTTGAAATGATGAACTCGGTAAGAGATCACCTTGAAACTATACAAAAGCATATAATAGACTGAAAACATATTATTTTGGATACAATTGACTTTTAAATGGATGGATTTCATTTCCTCTCCTCTTTCTCTCTTGATCAATGGAGGTGGAAAGGACTGACTTCGGATGCTCAAGGGGGCTTACAAACCTATGCTCTTTTTTTTGGCTGAGGAAGCGAAATGTAATTTTGAGGGGGGAGAGAGATTCAAAAGATTTTGGTTGAAAATGAAATGAGAGCGGGGGATAATAAGAAAAAGAAAGAGAAAAAAGTACTTCAACCCTATTTACAGTCTTGTCTTAAGCTCCAAGATGCAAGGAAAAAGAAAGTAGGAAGAAAAAAAAAAGTAGAGCCCAGTACCATTGAAAAGATCTTCTCAATCCAACGATGCAAGATTTTATCAAATGCTTCATTTTATAATAGAAATGAGATCCTCTTTACCTTCATGAGATATTATCGATCAAAGTTAGACGAGTGAATAAAATCAAGTTCATATTTACTTGAAATTCTGATCTTTCTATCTCGCTTGGATGGTGATCATTCATTGTCAGCAATGGCTTCTTGGGAAGTCTGACTCAAGAGGGTTCCCACCGTATCCGGCTCAACATCTTTAGAAGGGGGGAGGTGACGTCTTTTTTTTCTTCCACCGGCCTCTCTTCTATTTTATTAGTTAGAAGTGCTCCTATGTATGGTATATTCTTTATGCTCACTGGCTCGTGCTGATCTTCGCGGGCAAAATAGATATGGATCCGTCCATGAAGGAAAAGATCTCGTGGCCGGACACGTTGTCAACCAAGATGTATACTTTCGTAAGTAGGAAAGAAGGTTGTACTTCTGAAAGTCATTTCACGGAAATCCATGCAAATAGCTAGCTGCATAGTCAATTATATCGATCTTTTAGAGATAGGGCCTGCTTGACTTTCTTTCGGGTAGACTAAGAGCTCTTTCTTGAGTCTCTATCCTCCCCCCTCCGTCTACTAGCCGACTAGGAATTAGAAAGCCTGACTTCAACTACCGCTCTCTTTTGTTGGTTGTAATTTCTGGCAAGGAAGGAACTTCTGGGTCCACCTGGAATAGGTTGATCGCATCTTTCTTTCCTGAAACCAAAACCCTTTCAAGTTGGTCAAGCCGGGGGGCTTTCCTTTGTAATAAGAATAAGAAGATAGAGAGTAGCTACCGGAATAAGCAGCGAAGCAAGTTCTCTTTCTAATGTAAATGAAAGCTGGCACTGGTCTTTAGGTGGAAGGGATCGATGTAATATTCGGTGAAAGGCCAAGGCAGCATAGTCGATCAATCCTGATCTGACATTTTGCTGAGTATGAGACCTCAACCAAAGCAGTAGTCGGTCTTGGGTCTCTTCTTTTCTTTGGAAGCTGGGTCCAAGTAGCTATGATCTTTAACTGTATATGAGATGAGATTAGATCTGTCAATAGACTCAGTGAAGTTCTACCGGATCAATCCTAGCTTTGAAGCACGGTTGGTCTCCTCTCCTGTCAGTGAGAAAGGTATGGCATAGATGTACTTACTGCCAGAGAGCATCTATTAATATAATAGCTTATGCCTAAGTGCCGGAGAAGAAGTAAGAGCTCTTGTCGACCGGTCTTCTTTTGCATGAAAGGACATAACTAGTTTAATAGGTCATTAAACAAATAGCTTATCCCTCTTCAGGTCATAGAAAGGTCTACACTAACTGCTTACGGGGAAGTCAGGTCCGTTTCCAATTCATTGCTTGTTATTGATGCTTCTTTCAATCGTTGAATTGATTGATTTCTTGCTTTCCGGGTAAGCATTCCACCAGTATATCTGGAATTTTTTTCATAATGTCATTTTCGGCTAGTTCCTCTCCCCCTTTCCTGAATCATGATGGGAGATAAAGATCAGGTACCAGAAAGATTTTCTCTTCTCTCTTTTAAGAAATATTCCAATGGATGATACATTTAGCCAAACACGACCTTTCGTCTTATCTTTTCCATCAAGCTAGGCATGCCAAATCCGTCTTCCTTAGGCATAACTAGTACAAAAGAGACAGTCAAAGACCTTTACCGGTCAAGCTTCTGGCAAATACCATTTCACATAAAAGAAAGTTGTGAGCCAATGCCAGCTGGAAATAATGGATTGGGACTTCCACTCTGCCAATCTTGGTTCCAATGCTGCTTCTAAGATTTCTGGGGACTGAGTGGTTAGTTGTTCCATGATAGTCGGAACTGGCAGCTATTTCCCTTTCTGGATTTCCACTGGAAGTAGTCTCAATCTACGAAGAATCAAGCAAATCTCTGGCGGAGTGGGAACCAAGCTTGTCTAACTGGTCTGGCTTGGCTTAATAATGCCAACTCACTTGGATAGCCGAGACTTCAGACTTCCATTAAGTAATTTCAAGAAAGCTTCTCTGTCAATTGTAGTATGGTATGGAAGTTTCACTTTCAAGATGGCATGGGTCTCCGGTTGATTTATTGCCTGGAATGACTTCTAGCTGTACCATTAGCTTGTAACAAGACCAAGAAGTGATTACTTTCTCTCTCTAGCAGTGAATCGATTACCTACCTTCTACCTCTTACTCCTCTTTCTTCTGATTCCAAAATGGATCTTTCTATTGCTTTGAGATAAGGGAAACGTTTTTGTACTATTCATCCCATCACTCAATTTCTTTCCTTTGAAGGCCTCTCCCCTTCCTACGGGTCTTTTTGCTCTTGCTCTTTCTTCTGCAAAAGAGCCTCAAAGTCTACGGGAGGCCCTTGCTAAAAATGACAAACCAACAAAAGAGAGTGGAGTAGGACTATGAAAGAAAGCTGCTGAGGTAGCTGTATCCGAGTGCAATAGCATCCATGGTATTGCGTTAATGAGGATTCTCAATTTGAAGTCATTTTCTTCGCTCGTCAATCAAATTGGTGTCAAAGATTATCAAGGGAAATTTACTTCTTAAATTCAAGTCATTTTCCCGACTTGCCTTCATGCTATCCAAAGAAACTTTTCCAACTGTAGTAGCTGTTCTCTTCCCTTCCATCGAATGAGCTTTCTCTCGCTTGGGCCTTAGTAGACCGGTTTTTAATTCGACAACTCGATCGCTTCTTCCTTTGCTGAATTGCCATCTTTGCTGCTCAAAGTCATTTTCCCGACTTGCCTTCATGAATCAAAGTCTTATCCCGATGAAGCCTGAAAATTACATTACTGAGACGCAAAACGAAATGTTGCACGCACTAGCACTAAACTGCTTTGCTTGCATGGAATTTATTAGATAATCATAATTTAACATGACTTCTTAAATTCAAGTCATTTTGCTGACAGAGATAATGGACTTGATTCACCTTTGCCTATACCTGCATCGGGAATGGAAGATGCCAGTCCCCCTGCTAACGTACCCTTTGTAAAGGTGTGATTCAATCAATAGCTAGCTTCCGGCTAGTTCTCAATCCAGTTGGGAGATTCGGAATTAGGAAAAAAGTAGGCTCTATTACTTATGGGGGTCGTTTTGATACCAGTTGGATAGCTTGGCTTGGAGTTATTAACACCCGGATAACAGAAATCGGATTTTTATAAATCCCATCCCATTAATAGGATGTCTCCCAGTCCTTTCATTATTGATACGAGTAAGACTTCTATTCTTAATAGTATATCTTGCTAAAAGCGAATGCTTTTCTAAGCCTGTGATAAATCTCTGCGAGCGGGTTCGAGTGCCCTGTAATCGAGTTGGATTCCCTTGAAGTTCCATTCCTCCTATTGGTCGAGTAGTTCATAGTGTAAATTGAGAAAGCTAGTTGTATTCCAATCTGTAGCCTTCTGCTAGCGAGCTATGATATGTAGGACTATGCTTTCTTATCTTCCCAGTAATCAAAAGACCTCTATTTCCCCGTACCCGTACCAGTAGTACCCGGCTTGAGTCCTTTCCCTTAGGAAAGTTGGTAAGCAATCAGGTATAGCAAATCCAGAAGTCAAGTAAGAAGTTGGTAAAGGCTAGCCGGCAGCGATAAAGCAAGGAAAAATTTTGATTTTGAAGTCTTCATCTTCCTCTTATGAGAAGTCCCCGTAAAAGTGATTTTTTCCGCTTACTCTCGCTCTCACGCTTTAACGATCTTCAGGGCTCTTCCTAAGGGTTTCGGTTAAGCCAATTCCTTTGTCTGTCTAGAGCCTCCTGTTGCTGTTTTAGTTCAGAGCGATCTAGTATTAAGGTGCGCTCCCGCAATTGCTGTTCTAGGGTAAGATAGCGCTTGAGATCCAGCAGTCTCTTTGTAAAGAGAGTTATTTGCAGTTCCAACCAGATCCTTTATTCGATCGAGTGGGAGTTCTTTCTCCCTATAAGTCGTAATTGAGCCAGAGCTCAGTTGAGTAGCTGTCGATGGTAGGCCCATTTACCTTCGAGGGGATTGACTCCTATGTCTTTCATTTCTCATTTCTATTTATTAATCTTTTCTTACCTATTTCATTTCAAATCTCGCCCTTATCTTGCTCATCTTTCTGATGTAATTTTGAGGAGTGGGAATTCTTTTATTCCCATTGATTGACAAAGACCTTTATTGGTGCTTGAGGAGAGTATATATAGTATCAAACTTTGAGTTCGAGGGGTAATGGTAATTAAAAGACTCAAAAACTCGAATGATAGAAGAATCGACAGCTGCTGCTCCTGCGCTTACTACTTTTCAAAGAGAAAGCAGGGCCGGCTAAGCGATACGGAAAGAATCCTAGACCTGCAAGCACAGGAACTCACTCACACCCCGCGCTAGAGACACCTCTTAACAGTAAAAAGTCCCTCCTTGTAAAACCCAGCTTTTAGGGCGGATTCAATATCCATAGCTGTGGATTCTGTGCATCCATTCTAAGATCGGACATTAAGTATGTGAGTTGCTTCTTCCTTTAGATTAGAGATCGCTCTCTCAGTCCACTAGAAAGACAAGCCATACAGGGAAGCCATAGAGGCAAGTATAAGTGCAGTTCCTATTAAGTCAGATTTCGCTAATAGGGGCGGGCCCCTTTCATACTTAAGATCAAGATATACGGCTTCCTTTAGCATCGGATTGTAGGCATCTTTCTTCTAGTCCCCTGTTCGTACATTAACAGGGGAAGTTGTCCTTCAAAAAGCCAAGTCAGTAGACTTGCTTTCTTTCACAGCCGGGTCTGTAACAGCTGATTCTCTTCCTCCAAGCAGTAAAGCGGGCAATGGCAATAAAGTAATAAAGTCTGTCAAGCAGTAAAGGTATAGTGCAGAAAATAAGTAATCAGGAAAGGCATACTACTACCACTAATTAAGTTTAATTGGCCTAAGGGTCAAAGATCTCCTTCTGGGGGTAAGGGTCAAGACCAGTGCCTGCGACTCCTACTCCTCCTTCACATCCTCGTTGGTCCTTGTGTAGTACAACCGATTTCCCGATTGTTCTTTTCTGCTTTCTTTTCTCTTGTAAGGGCGCGGATGGAGCGAGCGAAGGTGCGGAGTCAGATTATTTTGATTTGAGACGAATTCATTCCTCTACTGAAAGGTGATAGGGAATAGGTAAAGGCCTTGCCTTATTCAAAAGTACCAGGAAGGAAAAGAGTCAGCATGACCTCTGTTGAAGGAAGAAGCCCAACCTAGCTATTTAAGCTCTGGAAGGACGGACTACTTATTTTCACTCTTTCGAGATGCGTGAATACATTGATTGAGAGAGAGATAGCCAGTCCTGGAAAGAGCAGATGTGAACAAAGCAAAGAAGGAACCCTTTGTACTTGTTCTATGACACGACAGATACTAGTAGTCCCGATCAACTGGTTAACGATCTTGACGGGCTTTTTCCCTATTCCTCTGTAAATTGGATGTTGCAAGAGTTCCATCTCCATTTGTTTTTCGGATAACGATTTACGTATGATGTTCTAATACTGCAGTTAGGGTATACTCGTATACTACGTACCTTTTGATTAGACAATTCCTACTGCCAAGCTAAAGGAAAAGATCCCACCTTCCTCGTCTTTTCTTGCCCTTGGGGCACTTCACTCGAGCTAATCAGTCTTGGCTTGGTGTGGCTAGCTCTAAAGCAGGCCCTAAAAGCAGGCAACCATGAGAGCGGAAGGCAGGAAAGGTAATTGCTTACAGACAGACCCGATTTGTTAATAGCAGCTTACTATCAAAGGTTAATAGCAGCTTACTCTCAAAGACTAAAGTCATTTTCCGCCAAAACCATTTACTACGCAAACGGCAACTGGTTGAGCTGATAGGACCACAGCTGATATTGACTCAAGAGCGTCTGTGGTTAAAAGACTAGCAGCAGATTCTTCTGCAATTGCGACAGGAGCTCATTCATTCATTCTTCTTTCTTTCATCTGCACCTTCCACCAGCTCTTTATTCTTGCCTGCAAGCAAGTTAAGCTGTTTCGGTATTTGCCTTTCCTTCAAACTGATCTACGACCACCCTACTGTCCGAGGAAGAAAAAGAGAGATCAATAGTCGAATAACTAGAGATGGTAATATTTGCAGTTGCCACTGTTGGTCTTATCGCTTCAACAACCTAAGCCAAGTAGGTCCTGTCCTATCAAGCAGGGAGAAACTACTAACATCTTTTAACAACTATCTGCCTAACCTACTCAACTTCCTTAAGCCAGTCCCCGAGTAAGAAGTTTATATGAATAGTTTTTTAAAAATGACTTAGTTCCAGGTAAGACTTTCTATAGTCGCATTCCTCTGCTGTCCCCTTGTTTGAGGAGTTCATAGTTTCATCAAGTTCCTTACGAGTGTATCAATTCCCCTCCAGCCAGTCTTAAGCCAACAGTATCTCTTATCACATCACAAGCCATCAGGGAAGGGAAACCCTAGACTCAGACGAGGAACTCAAACTCGCTGGTGAAATAGTCCTCCAAACCATGGGAAGAAAGGACCCCTCCCTAAAAGGGACTGATGCTGCTGGCTTATGGGATGTAGCAGAAAGGAGTGTAACAAAACTTGCAGCGAGAAGCACTGAAACAAACTCCAACTAAAAACAACCAGGAAGGGAAAAACAAGGAAAGCGACTAGGGGACCTGACTATGGAAAGGATCCCGTATTGGCTCCTATCTACCGCACTATTATAGTTAGGTAGCATAATAAGAAAAGCGAAGGCGAGCCCTGGAACGGAGAAGCGATTCTAAAAGAGCAGGTCAGGTCCTAACCTTTCCCTTCAAGCATGAAGTGAGGAAAAGATCTTATTACTCCACTGGTAAAGGAAAATCAAATCCAATCAAATCATATATCACTTGATACCGTTACCAAAAAGGCCTACCCTTGTATACTCTTAAATCTGAAAATGGATACCCTTTTGGTTTGTAATTTATCGGACTGAGACTAGTGAAAGAATTTCATTGCCTTGCCTTTCCCATTCTTTCGAAGTTGCTAGCATTATCTCTCCTTTGCTCCAAGGGAATCTGTCCATCAATCCCATTCGGGTTCATATGAATATGCCTCTTCAAGTAAGTCATTTACCTAGTGATTACTGTTGACATGGATTAATTCCCATTCCTGCTTTCATTTACGGATTGACTAGTTATATTTAGGCTTTAAGCCCTTATTCTTTCAAAATGGGCATATTGGGTTGATTAGGTCAATCAGGTTAGGTTAATCCCGAATCCCAACTGTCGAATCTCTTGCAGCTGCTATTCTTTCTGTGGCATTTGTCCTTTCTTTCATCCCGTGTACTTATCTTTATTTTTCGAGTGTTTTTCTAGGAAAATAGTCGATAGAAAACTCTTCCTTGGTACGAGGGGAATTGGGGATTGAAAGTTTCTAGGTACCGGTTAAGTTGCCTTTCCAAAGGAATTAGGTTAAGTTGCCTACATGGCTACTTATAGCAGCTCCCGAAGATCAGGAATAGCCTTTACTGCCAACCAATCTTTCCTCTTTCTTTGAGTGGGAGATCTTATTCTATAATTTCAATAATAATATAAAAACAAAAGTGAACTTCCTATTATATTAGTAGTATAGTGGATCAAGAAAGCTCCGCCAAAAGTAGCTTTATGAAAGCCGGTCACCGCTAGCCCAAGATAGGTCTCTGACAGAAGAAGTCGAGTCAAGGTAAAGTTAGAAAGTGAACGAAGTCAGGGAATGAAACTCGGATATAGAAAGTGTCCAATGCTTATTATCCGATCAGGGGAGGAAAGAACATATAAGATAGATCGATCTTAGTCCACCCAAGATAAGGCTAAGGGGAGTGAGTCAAAGCAGTAGGACGTTCTCGGTTCAGTGTGCCAGTACCAATTCCTTTCTTTTCAGTTATAGGGAGGATTGATGTGTTACATAATAACAGTGAAGGACTTCTTCTTTTCTACTTTACTTGAAGTACAGAGAAGAATAACTTCCGAATAGCACATTCTCTTAGGAGTCCCGCTCGCCGGCGAAGCAAGAGTCAATCCACTTTTAAGGCAGATCACTTCTTTTAACGGGAAAAACGACTTATAATCCAGCAGGTGCCACACTTGCTTATGAAAGCGGACTTCTTCCCTTTTTATGAGTGACTGACTTGGCAGACAAGACATAAGGGCGTTTTGGAGTCTGAAAGAAGGAGCGGGGACTCAACTTCAACTGAATTCAGTATCTAAGATATAGGAAATTGGATTTATCGTATATTGACTATCTAATCAGCGGAACGCGGCTTAAAACGATGATTTAAGGGCCGTTTCTCGATTTATACAGACGAAGATGGGCTTCTCGCCCCGGAAGAACTCAAATCAAAGTCCCAAACCAATAATCTTACTCTAAAGAAAATAAATCCCAAGTCAAGCGCTAGAAGAAAGGAAATGAGAGAACCGTCAGCAGCCGCATCAGCAGTTGAGGGAAGCCAGGTTGAAGTAGAAGATCTTTTACAGCCGGCTTCTTCCGGCAATTAGTGGAGGAAGCAGTCAGGCCAAGCTCCAAGCTACGGACTTCCTGTTCTATTTGTATTGGAAGAGAGATGAGATTCCTTCTTTAATGGAATCGGGGAAGTCCTATGACACCTCTATTCCAGCAAACAAACTCACATAAGGTATGGCTGTGTCCGATGATTCAGGGAATGAGCTAGCAGCAGCTTAACTGACAGATGAAGGAGCGGCTAACAAAGCGGGATCAGCCTTCTATATTGTACGATGCTAGTCAGTCCGTCTTCTCGGCTCATTTCCGAGTCAGTCAATGAAGATGAGCTTCATGCCGCTTGAACGAAGGAGGAAGCAGCGATAGCAACTCGCCCTGAGGGAGATCAACCAGCAACGAGATTTACTGGCACGGAGCCTGATTCACTCGCCCCCGGAATGTCTTCTTTTCGCCCATTTAGTCTTCCCCCGGTTCTAGGAGCAGCAGAGCAGCGATTGACGGCGAGAGATAGGATTCATTCAGATAAGTGCATCCCTTCGAATGGAAGACGGGAAAGAGTCGGAATATTTAAGAAAGGAATCCAAGTCTTGATCATCTTATCTGTTCTGTATAGATTCATAGTCTCGTCAAAAGACAGAAATGAAGCCAAAGGCAAATGAGTTTGAGTTGAAAGACGTAGCCGGTTATGACTACGCCAATTCAACGGCAAGGGGATTAGCCAGTTCCACGGTCGGGAAGAACCTGAGATCAGATCATGGAATGGATGAGGGAGCATTAGTAGTTAAAGCAAGTCTGAGTTTTCACCCGATCTCTTCTATTGTCTATTGTAAGTTCCATCTAAGTAAGGTGCCAATGTCTCTGGAACTGAAGAAAGCTGAGCGGGGTCATCACTCTTTTATACTATACGAGAAAAAAGGATCTTTCTTTGTCACATACCGAAGATGAGAATGAGAGTGCCAAGCTACTATTGAAGTTTAAGGCAAGTCAGGGTCTCCTCAGGAGCTTGACCTAGGCGTAGCAGCGCCAAGCCAATCGATAAGAGAGAGAGAAGCGGTCAGGCCGCTTTAGACTTTTTTATATATTATAGGGTGGAACAGCGCCTACTATACTTGAGTTAAAAGCCCCATCTCAGTCAAAGAAAGAGGCCAGCTGGGAGAACGAGTACTTATTCCCCAAACCCTGAAGCTTAGGAAAGAGCAACTAGAGCACTTGGGGAACAAGCGGGTGAAGAGCTAAAGGGATAGCCCCATTCAAGGGAAATATATGAAAATCGAGCATTGATTCAATTTCCGATCTTTCTTTGACGACCGGTCCGGTTGAAGAAAGCAATGAGATACCACTCTAAATTAATAGAATTGAGGGAAACCCCGGGAAGAAAGGGTCGACTCAGTTGACATTATCTGACTACGAAGACCGCAAGCAGACAGAGGAGTGAGACTATCATCATTGGTTAACGTTAACCAGTCCCAAGAGAAGAAAAAGGATAAGCCTTCGCGCCCCACACGGGAAGGACGAGCTACTTTCTTTCGACTTCCTGATGTCTCGCCCAGGTCAAAGACTGAATCAAGCTACAGGTGACGGGTGAATATCAGAGGTTCAAGATATGAGAGAATTAAGAATACCTACCAGAAAGACTCATCGAATCCAAGTACCAGAAAATAAAAGATTTTGATTACTCGACCAAACATCAGGAGAAGCGGGGTAAACTAATAAAATAAGTCAGATTGATGAAGTAGCAATTAATGCAAAAGAGAGAAAATTCACTCAGAAGCCTAGAGGACAGTTCTTCGTGGAGGGATGAGCGATTGGACCGCCTACGGGACAGATGCGACCCTTACCAGTTGACTCTATCGACAGTCCAGACAGAAGAGCGGGAAGTCGCTCTATTTAAATAGAGGAATCAATTCCATTTCGTCCTTTGTTCCACATACCAACCTGGTACTCATTCCAAAAGTGTTCTTTCTTTCTTTCGGAAGTGGTTTTTCCATTGATCCTTGTAATTATGTCTACAAGAGAGTTTATAAAGTCGTCCTAGTCAACAGAATGAGTCCCGCCATTCCTCTCATAACTCGAACAACTTCTTTAATTTCACATGTTTTAATTCCTCGAGATCAAATACATCAGGAATTGGATAATCTCTTATTTACTGCATCCCCAGCGATTCTGGATGTCCTGTTGAACAGAAATTAGGAATGAAATCAGAGATTCTGGCAGAAGATGCCATTCCCTAAATTAGTCTAATCATCGGCTTGGCTTTACACCCTTTCCTTTTGGCTTGTCGAAATCCCGTTGATCAATTAATCGGATTCATTTTCAGTTAAAGCCTCAATAGGCTTTGTGGTCCATTACTAGTGTTCCCCTCCTGGACAAAGGGTAAATTACTGCTATTTGGCAACTACGCTTCTTCAAGTCTCATCTAGGGCTATCAAGGAGCACCACCTGCTTATGGTTATCTCAAAAAAACGAATTTATCCTTAAGTGCTTACTTTTACACCTTTCAAGGGCCTGTTTTTCCATCTATTTGAAATCCTGTCTTGTGTACCCTTGTACCGTCTTGTTAAGATAATTAGACCTTCTACGCGCCTCACCTCCCCTCTCACAAGGAAAAAACTTCTTATCGTTGGTCATATCATGCAATTCCCCCTCTCTACCAACCGATTTTGAGTAAGACATGCGAATTGGACTTCGTTCCTGGCGATTAGTGAAATGGGGTTCTCACTAAAATAAGAATCCCAAGGGCCCTTGGTGTACTTAAAAAGAGAAATAAAGATTTTTGATTGATTGATGCTTGCTTCTTCCTGCTGCTTGCTCACTGCGCGGGGTCAGAAGGAAGGTAGGAGGCATCCCCGGGGCCTTACCGAGGAAAGTGCTTGCTTTGTTAGATAGATGTGCGTTGCGTCTGAGGGTCTTCGATATAAGAATCGTTTCATCCATGGCGAATGGTATCGCCGTAGGAATGGAATTGATTCTCTCTAACTAGAAATATCATAAGAAAAAAAGGGATCTGTGTCACTATGTGGAATCGGATCTAACATGTCCGCACCTTCCCCAGCTTGAAGTCAAGTGTCAGTTCCTTTAAGCCCCCTTCTTGAAACAACCTACTCATGTGCAGTGGATTCTGTTCCTATTCGTCTAAATTGGGCATTTGAAACAAAGAGCGCATTCGATGCCATGCCTCACTCCCGTAAGGCAAGCTTCATTCTGACCTAGCCAACATGGCAACAGTTCTTTCTGTCTCGCCTGCGAAATCCAGAGGAGAAAGGAAAGACAGCGCGGGTAAGAAGGATTTCCTGCTGTTAACAGCTATAACACCGTATACCGATTCTTCCTCATGTCCGTGGGTGGTATCTAAACTATTGACGCTGACAAGACCGTCCTTATCCGTAAAGCAGTAAATCCAGTAAAGGCAATGGCAATCAAGTAAAGCAAAAAAGTAATAAGGCTCAGAGCCTATTCTTGTAAAAGACGTGGCATAATTGCTAAATCAGTTCCTTTGACTCATATGAATGTGCGTGCTGCGGATTCTCGAACAAGAAGAGCAGATTCAATTCCATCATTTCGTCGTGCAGTGACAGATTAAACATATGATAAACTGCTCGATCTGGCCCATTTCTATATCTCAGGAAGTGTTTGACGAGGATGCGCCCCAGAAGCGGGCTAGAAAGGATCATCCGCCAGTTGTGAGTGGAGTGAGAAAGGCGGAGCGCCGTTGCTAAGTTAGCCAAGGCGGCTCGAGACAAGCCAAACTGGAAGCAGAAAGCGCTGCCTCAGACACCCGCCAATCATAGAGTGATCATTTAAGGAAACTCGGGTCCAGGAAGAAGAAGGTCACCCTCAACGTCGCTGTCGCCAGCAACTTACCGGCAACTTACTGGCAAAGGGTATAACGTCAATGGTACACCATATTAGACCTGGTGCTGGACGACTGGTGCTGGAGAGAGTACCGCTGGCCGGTGATAACGACGGGGCAGAGAAAGATAGATTCATGATAGCGGCTGCACGGGTTCTATTCTCTATGTTTGAGTTCGACCGGGCTAAATGAAAGAAGGAGCTCTTTCTTTTCATTCCTTTTTATATAATTATAGTAGCTCACGGGCGGCCTAGCTGGTTTGCTTTGAAGTCGCTTCTGAAGCACTTGCCTTTCGATCTTTGCAATCTTCAGTTCTCAAAGAACAGATCAAAGTTATAATTTTGTTCTTTTCGAGCTCTATCTGCCATCAGCCAAGGGAAAGACCGCTCCTATCCTATGAACTCAGACCATTCACTTTCACCCTTCTCTCATTCACAGTCTTTGAACTCATCTAAGCTGCTGCTCCCTTCCTCTCAGAGAGCCACCGACGAACATTCATTCATCTAATCTTATCTACTTCTCCCGGGTTGAGGTTCATCCGGGGATCCTAGGTAGCTATGCTAACAAAGGTTCTCACCAAGCCTGTCCAATCCATCTATCTCTTTCAAAGGTACCCAGAAGCTCTCTATTGCTTATACTATATAAAGTCACTTTGCACCCTTACCTACAGGTCATACCTTCGCTCAGCTGGGACAGACCTTTAACTATTATCTTATGAATCCTATCCACTTCTTTCATCTTTCAAATCCACTTCTTTCATCTTCTCTTCCAAAGCCCTCCGATTACTCTACTCCTGGTCCGATGCTCTTTCATTCTCTCTATGCCTCTGCATAGAATCATACGATACGAACGAGATGCTCTTTCCTGTGCGGGTCGAGTGAGAACGATGCGCTTGCTCTCGTCATTCAGAATGATCTGATAATGAAGCTAATTCACTAAGATAATAGTAGGAGTGATAACGATGCGCGTTATCATTGATCAATAATTGTAATTGGGTTCGACTCCCCAAATGCACTAATATAATGTCTTAGCCCCTACCGGGGTCCCCTCTCAAACAATCGTCGCTCGTACCATCATTCACGTAATACTGAATTTGCTGAGGGCCTAGTGTAACAATATTGGACGGGATCTCAATATCCTGTTTTGAGGTCCGAGTGAGAAGGATTGAATTTCCGTTTGCTCGAAATGAAAAAGATCAATAATTCTTTGTTTTACCCTCAAAAGGGGTATCAATCTCGAATGCCCTCTCACTCTCGCTTGACTTAGGTTATGTTGTCTTCGTTCCCGCTCCGTGGGCTCTTTATTCCCATGGTTCAGAAGACACTTGCATGATTTTAGCTGAGAAGAATTAGTGGCCCGGGATTGCGAAGTGTTCATGCGGGGAAGTACTCTTATTGCAAGGGGAGCGGCATCAACTTAAGCATAAACTTCCCTTTAGTAGAACTCTGATTAAGGGGAGGTCTGCGACGGGGTTCAAGAACACAGAGGCTTATTTTATTAATGATGTCTTATAGCCTTTCCTTGCCCGCCGGGAGATGCCCACTGAGTCAGGGCCACACCCGTACGTACTGTGAATGCAGTGGAGCTTGCGCCGAAACAGAGTACACTCTCCCACCCCACTGACTCAGGCATAACTTGAACGAGAGTCTAATAGAGCAAACTTTGACTCAAATTACTATCCAGAGTCATCAACATCATATACTTCTCCATCGCAAGAGCTTAGAACAGAACCCAGGCCTAGCATTTATTTGCTATACGCGGTACGTTCTACCTTCTGAGCCTTATCCTTCTTTGAGAAATTATAAATGTACTTAGTTTAGTGTCAAGAAAGAGAGGCGTCTTCTTTGACTTAGCCCTAGTCTACTCTATCTAGTAAAGGTAATACGAGTGGCACTCCGACTCTTGAGATTCGAGATCTTATCACTACTCTTAAAGTATTCGACTCTGATTGGACATGCAAAAAAAAGGTAGGGGCGAAAGCCCGCCGCACCGTCCGATTGGATCACGACGAACTCTAACTAATTAAAATAGAATAAGCCTGCCGCACCAGCGAGTCAATTTCCAGAGTGCATGACCATGGGCCGACTAGACATAGCCAGGCGCTAATCGAATCCTTTCCTAACCTCTACTGAAAGGGAAGCGAAGTCGAAGCGAAGTCGAGCAACAGATCTAAGGTTATCGCTGGGACCAGCTATCGCTTCAATTGTTGGGTTGGCTCGGGCCTATCCTCTGCTTCTACACTCACTTATTCTTTTATTGCCTGATTGAACGAAGGAGCAAGCGATAGCGTCGCCCACTGCAACGACTGCCTGCCTTATCAGTGCTGACTCCTTCCTATGCTTGCTATCTCCCAATAGCCGAAGCCGACTCTTGACTACGCTTCCTAGTGATGCTGATGCAATGTAGCAACTTTTCATGCTACTTGAGTTCAGGTCTCCTAGGTGCGGAGCGGGCCGGCAAAATATATTTATTCACTCTTGCGCAGAGTGCCTAATTGGATCTCAACCTTTATGGAAGTTCGGAATTGCCCTACTCAAGACCAGGAACAGTTATTGAACCAAACACAAAAAACCAACTAAAAGAGATGCCGTGTGGGCACGAAAGAGGGGATTAGGAATCACTCGAGGCTCTATAAACGAGTCGAAATTGATACGAGATTAATGATCGGACCTAAGTTAGGCATGCTCAGGTGCCGAAAA
This sequence comes from Kaempferia rotunda, assembly GCA_037177415.1. Classification (NCBI taxonomy): domain Eukaryota; kingdom Viridiplantae; phylum Streptophyta; class Magnoliopsida; order Zingiberales; family Zingiberaceae; genus Kaempferia; species Kaempferia rotunda. The sequence goes on along the minus strand of JBAMIB010004060.1, from coordinate 9,723 downwards.
TAGGGACACGCATGCTTGAGGAACATGCACCATTAATGGACAGATTTGGGAGTTCGGGGGCGGGACTCGTTGACCCGGTCAAGAAAAAGAAGATTCTCCGAGCTCTATCCCTACTTAAAAAATCCAAGAGTAGAAATCGAGCCAACCCTTCCTACTTTTCATTCTTTCCTTACCTTCGTCAATATCCATCGGGGGGAATCGAACCTCCCGGCCGGTTAGCCCGCGTTCCAAACGATTATCCACCATCTTCCACTCCGTCCTCCACTTTTTAACCTACATCCTCCACTCCGTCCTCTACCGATCTATCCTCTACCGATCCATCCTCCAGTCCGTCCTCTACCGATCCATCCTCCACCATCCTCCAGTCCGTCCTCCTCCTTTGTTGATCTCTTCTATGAGAAGGGGGACTAGACCAAGAAAGAAATCCTTTTATGCATTTCGGAATGAGCTTCATTCATAAGTACTACAATTCCTCGTCAAAGGCCTATCTGACGCATTGCGACTCTTCTGACTATGTCTAAAATAGGACCAGACCTTTTGCCCACCACGGGGCTTTGCTCTCGCTCGGCTCACTCCCACCTGTCTTCTTCCAACCGTAGTCAACTTGAAGATAGATCCTTCATTTAAGGTTGGAACCTCACTACCCTTATCGGGCAGTTACTATCAGCTGTGGTCTCAGCCTGCTTTCCCTCCCTCCTTGGTCCGTCGGGCCGACGACAACCCGCGGCAATCATAGCAGGACGTAACGAGAGAAATCTCTCTCTCCCTCACTGGCGCCAAAAACCTGTCAGCCCGGCCATGGCGCACAGAGGTGTGTCCAGTACAAATGTGAAATACTATGGCGGTTTACCAGCTTTCCTTTCGGTCAGTTGCCCCTCAACCGCGAGAAAGAAATTTCATAATATTATTCTATTCGACCAGTCATAAGACTCAACTCTTTAACTGGCTTTCTGAAAAGTGCCCGTTTAATAAAGGCGACTTCAGTGTTCAATTATTGATACCCCGGGTAAAACGAATATGGGAGTAGAATAGAAGATGATGACAAATTCACTTATAATTGATACGCGCGAGAGCTAACTCAAATGAATTTATTGCACTCACCCCTTGTTTTTGGGGCGAATGAAATGACGCGATCGACCGAGAGGGCTTAAGCCGAGCAAATCTCAGTCTCTTAACCTTTCCAATTTATTTAAGATTGATTGAATTCCTTAACTTGAATTGGCTTCGGTGATAGCGAGTGAGGCTTGGGCTCACTTATAGGGTTTAAAGTGAGAGTCGAGTTATGTACTTTATACTCGGGTGCCCTTCTTCGCGGAAAACTGATAGCTACTCACCCATTGGGAGGCACTTTGAATGAGGGCTCAACTGGAGGGAGAGAGAATGGTAAGAGATCAAAAGACAGAGTCAATGAGTTGAGTTAAAGTGATAACTAAGTTCCCGGCTGTAGCTCAAGTTTGGTTCAATTCAATAAGGCTGCGCACCTGTCCTGTTGAAATAGATGGATTAGAGTAGATCTTTCGTAGTTTTGAATGGGCAATAACATGAACGACTCTTGCTAGAGAAGGTCCGAGTGAGCCTGCCCAGTTAGTAAGTTGTAAGTTGGGGGAGAGGAAAGTGCTCGACACAGAGTGAATTCCAGGGCCTCCACTTAGCTCGTATCTCAGCAGAGAGTAGCGCAAGTCCGTCCATTTACGACCGGATAACATGGAAGGGGCGGGGCGACGGAGAGCTCGACCGTCTCTCGCATATCTTATTTGCTACTTTTTCATTCTCTCCTACGCATTTTTCATTCTCTTATTTGCTACTTTTTCATTCTTAAAAGAAAGTATATAATAAACTCAGGTTTCCGGGCCCTTTCTCAACTCTGTTTTTCTTTCTTCTGGTCCTTCTGGAAAACTTGCCCTTTCATGGTTTATAGTGAAACAACTCTTGTGTTTATAGTGAAACAACTCTTGTAAGGGTAGGGTAGTGGTTTTCCGGGCATTTGGCTTCGTATATAATAGAATATCTCGCTATCGCTCAAGCACTCTCTTCGTCCCGTCCCTCTCGCTCCCTTTCATGTGGCTGCCCCTACGGGATCATTTCATTATAATTAGCCTCGGAAAGCAAAGCAAGAAAGAGACTCTTTTAAGAGGTTTTCACTCCTGTTGTGAATTTGTTGTAGCCTAGAGCGACTAAAGTAGGTGCATTCATATATTCCACTGGTTGTTTCCTAAAAGAGAAAACACATAGGAAGGCAACGCATATAAGAGAATCGGATTCGGCTGCGGGCAGTCGACTACTTTAACGAGAGGGACGACCAACGGGAGAGAGAGGGTCCGAGTGAGGAACAGAATTTCTTCTCTTTGCAAAGGCAACGGGAACCAAAGAATATCTGATCTTCTCTTCTTGTTCTTGACAAGTCATATCTTCTATTCTAGAGTGGAGTTGAGAAAGAAATGCAAAAGGAGTGGAACGGGGGTACTTGCCCGAGATCAAGGTTCGAGCGACAGCTAAGTGGAAGGGTTATTCACTCTTGGTGCGTAGCCAGCTGCTTAATGGTTGGATCCCGAGGGACTTGGAGCTAAGGGTGGCCGGAGAAAGAGGAGCAGCAGCCGGAGTATTCAAAACTACGAAAGATCTTCTGGTCGAGTACTCGTTACAACTACTTTCAATCTCTCATCCCGTACTCTGGACTCGGGAGGGTCAGGATTCTGAGCCTATCTGTTTCAACAGGAATTCACTGAAGGAGCTACGCCTCCTCTGGAAAAGGGCTTTCTCTCGCTTAGTCTGTAGGTCGAGCCAGCTACTCTTACACTATTAAGAGAAGTGTTCGTTCCTTTCTCTGTAGCGTATAAATAACCATGAACAGCTTATTCAAGGTTTCCGAACGCATATAAAACCTTATTTTAATTCCCGGCTGCTGCTGCTGTGAATGCTATTAGAGTTCCCAGAGGGGAGCGGATGGAACTTATTTAATGTAATTCCAAGAAGGGAGCTACAGAGAAAGAGGGAATTTTGAAGCAATGCAATTAACATAAAACACCCAAGGAGCGGGAGAGTGTGAATAAGACTTCTCTTAATTTGCCTGACCTGAGTTACGCTGAGTGGACGGGACTTATTTAATATTAAGAAGCAAGTGCCCTTCTTTTTTTCTTTCCCTTTATCCGAGAGTTGGGTTTCTGGGTCATATCATCCCTCTCCCTATGTCCTATTTAGGGGGTCGAGCTAAATTAACTTAAAGGGCCCTCTCGCGTATCCGCTCGAGCAAGTTACTTATATATTATTAGGGCCTTACGGATACCCTAAATTACGGTAAAGCGAGCCATCCTTACGTATGCCCTAGATTATGGTATTGCGAGCTATCTGAGGATACCCTTCAACTTACTTATATTATATTAGGGGGGGGGAAATTGAGTTTAGGCAAACGGGAAGTTCAACTTTAAAGTTAAAGTCAAGACTGGTGACATCTGCGGCTTACTATTCAGATAGAAAAAAAGAATTGACAAAGAGTCTTTTGAATTTCTGAGAACTGGCTCCATAGAAACGTGAAAGATATATAAATGGACGGGGCAGATAACGTTAACAGTCTTTATATTTGAATTCCATTTGTAAAGACAAAGTAGAGAGTTCAAGGACTAACCTGAGATCAAATCTAAAGACATAAAATCGATATAGATCAAATTCTTCGTGATAGCTTTCGGGAGATCGGTCATTCTGATTCTGTTCTTTTTCATTCTTTTTTTTCCCGAACGATAGATAAATAATGAGGGGCCCCCTAAATAAGTAAGTTCGCTCAAGGGTTCAATCTTAGGTACGAGCATTGCAACGTCTACGGTCAGACGTCTACAGGTTTTTCAGTCATCTTTGCCGGGCCGTTCCGCACGTGAACTATTGATAGATAAGTTTTGAATTTTCGTAACTGAAGGTACTTTCACTTTCTCATATCAATTCTTTATATCATCACATGAGTTTTTTAGTGAGATTCTTCCCTCTCCCTTATGTTCTATCCCTCTGACTTCTTAAGTGAACTCGTTCCTTTAGGTGTGAGATTCCAGTCTATAGATATAGATCCCGTTGATTGCCATTCTTTTCCACACAGGAATCAAGTTGCAACTCGCCAGACTCGAACTGACACAGGCTCATAATTCTAATACTTCGCCTATCTTCCCTCTACAGGAGTTGCTTTGGTTACGCAGTTCGGTTGGCGTAAGCTTCCCTATGTCTGCGGGTCTTTAGACCAATACCTGCTTTTTTTAATAGTTCCTTAATTCATATCTATAATCATAGTAGTACAAGAATAAATGGTAGGAGTTCTTTGCCCCTTTCCCATTACCAAGGGATTAGTAATCCCAGTCTTTCACTCCAGCAGCTCCTTACATTCTATACGATGCTTTATAGCGGTCATAATCCACTCGCCATACTCTTTTCATGATAGGTGGATCGCATCACGCCTATAAGTGAGTCAATATAGTCGCTTTTTTTTCGCAGTTGGAAGACCATCAATCTAGTCCATGGCGAAATAGCCGGGTTTCGTACTGGAAGGGTCGTCCGAGCAGTGAGACAGCTCCCTTGTCCCCCCTCTCCCAACCATCTTTCAAGGGTCTTTTGGCTCGCAATCATCAGTCCTGATCGAGCAAGACCTAGTCCTATCTATCTACTCTACTCCAGTACCAAAACATCAACGAACCAATTCTAATGCCACACTACTCTTTCGTTCGCCCGCAACCCACCAACACGCTGCCCTCTTCAAAGGAAGGAAATTAATTGGGCTCGTCTACACCACATCGACCTAGAGCTCAGTCTTTCTTTCGGTTCGGAAACCTTTACCCGATCGAGGGCTCTTCAGTGGAGGTGGGATTTTAATGAGTAAGAACGTCTTCAAGGCCTTCTCCTGTCTTTATGTATGGCTATCTCGTCCCTATCAATTCCAACTCTAACTTCAAGCCGTCCGTGGCAAACAATGCAATAGCTTCGGTGAGAGCAAAGCCCAAAATTGCATAACCAAATGATTGTTTAGCCAATGATGGATTTCGCGCTACGGAATGAATCGAGGAACTGAGGACGTTTCCAATACCGACTGCTGCTCCGGCTGAAGCTATTGTAGCTGCTCCGGCACCTATTGATTTAGCTCCTTCTAACATCTCGAGACCTTTCTCGTAACGTCACGCTTTTCCTTCGTTCCCTCACTCTTTCAAACTCGTACGCGAAAGAGCGGTCAAATTCCTAATACCCAAGCAACAGTCTAACATGGACGTCGGATCTAAGTAGGGACAATGAAGATAGGTTCTTCGGTGAGAGCAAAGCCAAAAATGGTATAGCGATGGAGAACAAAAACTAATGAAAATACTTATAATCACTATAATCACACAGTTCTACTTGACTATCAGAGTCCAAATAAAGAAGCTTCTTAGAATAACACGGAAGTGGTTTATCACCATGGCCCATAGAGACCATCCCTCCTGCCAGACTGAGTTCTTCCAATAGCGAAAATAGAGCTTTCTCGTCGAAGAGCACTTTCTCATTTTCTGTTGTCAAAATATAAACTTCATTGTGGAATCCTCAAAATGCGATCCAAGGAAACCTTTTAGGAAACTCACGATCGAACGTCTCCCTAAGCGTAATTTGGAGTAGGACCTTGCTTATTTCACCAACAGATGGAATACCACATAAGCCCATCGGACCTTTCCTATCATTTCAATCATCCATGATAGATAGATTCAGAAAACACCAGAGGAGATTATAAACAGAATTATCTCCTACTAGGTTCATAATCTTCTCTTCGACTACGCGTACAGGAATCGTTCTTCATGAAGGCTGTAAGTCCAACTTGAACACTCTATTCACCTTTCCCACAACCTTTCCGTTTAAGACTTGAATAAAATGAAGAAACCTTATCTTCTAATTTGTAAGAGTCTTTTGGCAGGGTGCCATGTGAAAGACGCAATAACATCACGGATAATCCAAAAAGTACTAGAGCGTCGTCCTTTTTACCTGGCGTCACAACACAAAACATCTTATATTTAGTGCTTCTCTCAATTATTATGTCGGGATAATCCAAGAGGTTATCTATGAAAAAATCTGAGATTTCCCCCCTCTCCACAAAGTGAACTCGTAGCAGAGAGAGAGTGTACGATCCTGAAAGAATTCTGGATTGGATCGCTGCTAATCTGTATTGAGTGATACTCAAATCAAGATTCTCCTCTCTATGGACTAACCCAATATCAGCAGCCAGCTGCATAACTGAAGATTCAAATCTACTATTAGAATTTCGAGTCCAAATAATGGTAGGGTCAAAAAGAAAGGACGAACGACTATATAAAAGAGCACTTTTGAACAAGACGGGCTGAACAACTAACCCTAGAGTGCTCGACTGAACCCGGAAGAAAAACCTTGCTTTGAAGAGAGAGACCATGTTTACGACACCGAAACGATGAGAAATTCAAATTATATGTGGCTAGTGACCCGGAGCTGCTGATATCCTCCCGAACGAGAGAAGAGAAATTATGAGCGAACTATCCATAGTTGCATGTGTGAAGCAAATTGAATCTGCAACTTCCATTTGATCTTTAAGAGGGACGAGAAAGCGTACAACCCACTCTACTATAATAGCATTCACTGCTGCTGAGGCTCCAGTGAGTCAACTGGTTGAATCTCTATTCAAAACTACGAAAGATCTGCCTATTAGCAGATGATTTACACTTAATTTCTTGCGTGAATGGACATTCAAAACGGAGAAAGATCTACCAACTGAGCTATCCAGACCATTTGCCATGCGGAATCAATATAAATGAGATTTGAACTTCGCTCCTTTGATTCTAGTCTTTTCTCGCTCCAACTTATATATTACGTATTACGCCCCTCGGATTAACTTCAAAAATGAAGGGCGAGAGAGAATCGCCTGAAAATATAAGTAAGTTGCCTAAATATATTATATAAGTTGGCGTGAAAGCCCTAATATAATATAAGTAAGTTGTGGTCAATATAATAAATAGGTGTACCGAGTTCACGAGCGGATGCATTACAAAGTGACGCTACCTGTGAAGTCATAGGTACTCGAGGAGTCGTCAGTCCACTGATTCGTTAGCGGATACACTTGTTGCAAGCCTGCAAGCGGGAAGGAGACCGACCCCGGGGCCTAAGGGACAGGAGATGGACGCAAAAAGATTCCGCTTTCAAACATATCAACATCTAGAATCAATTACTATAGCGCTTCATTTCATTACGCTCGCTCGTTCCAATGGCTTCAGCATCTTTCACCTGTGGAGGGGTCGTGAGTCTTGACGAAGGGTTTCTCGCACTTTTTAAGCAAATATAGATGCTCTCGTTCGTTCTTTTGCCCAGAGCCTGATTAACTAGAACCGGGACCTCTTGAGAGTGCTCCTCCTATCTCTATCTTTTGCCTTGGACACAGCATACAGCCCTTACTTAGGGCATCCGCATTGAATTTCCTGTTTGAAATGAGATCGAAATAATCTTCTCTTATGATAGTTCGATCGAGCAAATATTACCCAATGGATAATTTCCTTTGTTTGCTTTGAGTGCGAGTTCGCACCTACTTCTGGGTGGTTATGGTGCCCTTGATCCTTGAGGCGAATGTAGAGATTTCATGGGACCGCACCCCCTCACTCTTGGCTTGGAATGACCTCGTTGGCCTAAGATTCAAAACTACGAAAGAGACGATGATGAGCTTCGAACCCGATGGACCGATCTGCTCCCTGGGATTGCGCTGCTGCTGACAGGAATCGACCCGCCCCAGCTCCCTACCCTCAATCTGACCTTTGTGCTCATTCTTCGGATTCCACTTCCCCGAAGAATCTCAAACTACTGCTGTTCTAGGCGCCAAGAGAGCAGCTACGTAAATCAAGAGAATAGTCAGAAGGCCCACGGTACAGCTGCAGAATCTCTTTCCTCAGACTGCTGCTGATCGCTTTCCCGTACTAATTAATGCCTTTGAGCCTAACTCCAATCATTTGTCTTCGTGCCACTCGCATGAACAGCTGCTTCATATCCTTTGCATGAGGGTTCTTTTGATGATCCCATCTGGTCGGGGGTGGATGGTACGCCTCTGACAAGAAGGACTGCCGCACCGCCAAAGCTCTATCATACTCTGGAGGTCCCTTTTGAGTTCATATGAGGGATAGGTTGAAAGGGAGTCTTCGGGTCCGCAGCAGTTCATTCAAAGATTGAGTTCTACTCGTTAGCGAAAGGTACTTCTGACTATAATACGCTGGTAGCCTTCTTTTGGTGCCCTGAGCTCTCCTCTGAGTCGCCCCTCTTGTTTACAGTACGAGTGAAAGCGGTAAAAGAAATGTGTCTTCAATTCACCTAACTTAGATTCTCGTATTGTCTTAGCTCTCCCACATACGCAAGTGATGAGCTATTGAATGGAAAGAGATTAATAGCTATCTTCTGTCCATACTATAGAAGAAAGATGTTGAAGTGCCCTTAGGAGCTCAGTAAGAAAGACTCTATCAGATAGAAGTAGCCCAGTAGCTCCACCAACGGTAGCTATTTAGGTACGATAGAAAGGACGTGGCAAGGGCAAGGCAGCGACGAGAGAAGGTTCAGAGTGGCACGCTCTGCCTCGTTCTCATTACATTGTTCAGCTTGTGCTGGTGCGGTATATGAATGAGACTTCTGCTCTTACGCTTTTTGTCTTTCCCCCAAAAGCAAATCATGTGCGAGATGGACGTCGTAAAGGGCTTGGGAGCGCCATTCACCCGTCGACCCGTCCTCATTCTATCGTTCGAGCCAGGACAACGTGCTTTTTTTCGTCCCAACCGCGTCGTGGGGTCGCTGCCTACCAGTCGCCCGCTGCCCCCCTATCCTCACTCGGGCCTTCTCGAGCCCGTCTATTATCTTCCAACCGCTGCGGGCCTTATCGAGCCCGTCGTTAACACACAACGTCTTCGCTCCTTACCGGGTATGAGTGAACCTGCCCATACGAGTTCAGGTTGCGCTGGTGCCCGTGACTGAGATGCCCTATAAGCTCATAGAAAGAGAATGTCAGTAGCAAAGAACTCTTTCACTGGCCCACTCCTTTCCGTCGTCCCTCTAGCTCTCGTTCGAGCCCATCTTTCCTGGTCTTTCCCTTCCTTTTATCCGGTATAGGGGGACATGATTCATAACTCTTGAAGCTGGGAGAGGGTTTGAAGACGAGCAACTGCGAGCGGCTCCTAGTTCAGTGAATTCCGGAAGTAAGCACCGGCGTCATGCCATCACTCTTTATTCATTATAATATGAAATGCTAAGGTCAAATGCCATGAAGGAGAGCTGAAAGAAAAGCAGCGTGGGAGCTCAGCAGCAGTGGCATTCGACTTTGACATCCAAGGAGCGCCATCTCTTTTCCTAGAACAACAACCATGGAATTACTTGAGTGAAAACGTTTACGCCGGCTGCTTAATGAGTTCTTGATTCACCTAATCCGTCCCTTGCAGCTCCACTCAGCCTTTATTTAAGTTATTGTCTTCGTGCCTTTTGTTCACGTTCGGTACAGAATAATTGAATTGTTCGTGCCCTTCTCAACTGAGCTATCAAGGGCTAATTTCCATTCACGACTATCCGATGGCAATAACATGAACTCTTTCCATGAACTCTCACGATAGCTCGAGGGACGAGTGAAACAATAGTTGACGTGCTCGAGCGTAGGCGAGAGGGACGAAAGAAATTCATTCTCTTATAAAGAGTGGTGAACTGTCCGTTGCTTGAAGTGGTGAACTGTCCGTTGCTTGAATTGGAGTA
>JBAMIB010003571.1:0-17298 GCA_037177415.1 Kaempferia rotunda | reverse complement strand
CGATTTGGTAAATCTAAAAGTGTGGTGCGCGATTTGGTAAATATAGATTCTCAGATGCGCGATTTGGTAAAATGCCGTAAAAAGAATGTCTCGCTGTCCCATTCCTGGAAACTAATTAAAATTAGAAATAGGTGCAAGAGTAACCGTGTTTGACCGAAGAAAAGTTATACTATTTGTTTGTATTAAATCGTTTAACTTTTATTAAAAAGTTATACTATTTTTTTTTTAAATCATTTAATTTGATTACTCATCAAATTAACGTAATTGATTAGCGATCTTCCATTAGTCGCCGGATGATGGATCGGATTCGGATAGGATTCTATATCATCCATGTCTATACCCATCGGGTATAGGATATCCAATAGGTATACACATACTCTTTAAAAGATCAAACATCTTGTATATTTATAATTTTTCTTCTTTCTATCCGACTATTAATATTAAAAAAATATATATTAAAATAAATATTATATTAAAAAATATTTCTCTAATATATATATGTTTATATTATTTAATCGGGTATTCGGGTCGAGTATCGAGTATAGATGGTACCTCCATACCCTCCTCCATTCGGGTCGAGTATTGGATCCTCCGTCGGGTTCAGGTAGAATTACCATCCCTAGTCACCGTCAGCATTATTGCACCGCGTCCTCATGCCTAAAAATATGACTGTCACTTATTTTGGTTTTATTCTACAATTAGTCTATCTCATCATCCTCCTTTTACACTCATCGAATTTGAATTTTTAAGACACAATACAAAAATTACTACTAAACAATGATACAATAATACAGTTGATCATTGTAAAGTTTAAACAAGTCAAATTTTACTATAATTTATCACAGAACACATCTAAATTTACGAATACTTTAAATAAAAAAAAAATCAAATTTTATATTTTTCTGACATATTTGTGTTTTCCATTATACCCCTCCTCCATTTCAGCTTTAAATTAAAGAAAAAAAAATATAATTATTTATTTAAACCTAACCCAATCAATAAAAAAAATAAAAAACTTAATTATTTATCAAATCATTTTATACAACAGTTTATGATCCTAACATAAATGAGCTTTTAAACATTTAGGTCGTTAAACTCAGATTCATCTCTTAGAATTATCTATATTTTTTAATTTAAAATTTTAATAAAACTAAAATACAAAAGAAGATTAAAAAAATATTTAAATAACTACACGAATATAAAAATTACGTTGATATTGATTTTGAAGGATTTGTTATTCGACAACAAAATATATTAAAATTTTAAAACCTAGAATTACTCCAACCTGATAACTTAGGATACGATAGGAGTTAAGTAGTAGAAATCTACTAGACTTGAAATGGTTTCAATCGGACCTTACTAAGTTTGTCAACCGAAATACATTGATGGGTCTAAAGAAATTGAAATTATGATAAAATACATGCATTGGATCTGCATGGATTCTGCTGTATATATGAATATTAATTGTTCCTTCAAATTACTTCAAATATAAACCCAAAGGATAAAGAGTTTAAAAAATATATATTACTTCAAATTTTTAAAAAAAAATCAGTGATATCCTTAGCACGCGCACAGTCAACCATTATGTTGCACGCAGGATATCAGTTATATATATATATATATTTATTTATTTTTGTTTTTGTTAATTGCCCAGGACTTGAAACCATACCACAAATGCTAAATTATTTATACCTGTGACACCATACAAAGAGATTAATGTCACATAGGCATCCATGGGCAATTAAAACCTCAAGATAAGCAGGTGTAAACCCACATTATAGATATTAGTACGTGCTCTAATTAAAAGAAATAGTATCACCTTCAAAGCTTCAGCAGATACAAGTCATTAAAGCTCTGCATTATATCAGGAAGAGTAGCTTCAAACTTTGTACGATATGCAGAAGCATTCTTAATTGGAGCACTGCTGTTGTGGAGAATATCAGACACCAGCATAACCCTTGCAACTTTTGTTGGTACAGGTGTTTCTTTTAAAGTCAATGATTCTGTGAGAACTTCAACTACCTGTGCTTATATACAATATATGTTAATAATTTGGTGCTTTTGATTGCTTATTAAGACATGTATTAGAGAGGATATGTTACCTCTCCAGCAGCATCAGCATTATCCAATGCAAATCCCATAGCTTCTCTAATCTGACTTCTCTCTAAGGTCAAGGCCCGCAGCATATCTTCAAACTCATCTCTTTGAGGATCTGTCAATGCCCGCTCCAAATCGACTCGCTATAAAACAAAAAAATTATTCTATTTCATAGTCCTCACAACATTAATTAAAGGAACACCTAATGAAGCTATCTTCAAGCTATGCTACATAGGACTAGATAAAAAAATGGAAATTGATTCTATTTCCTTCAAACAAAAAATTTCACTTACCCTGCTTCTTCCAGCTGCAAAAGTTGAAGCAGATTCTTTATCATGTTCAGGACTTCGATTAGCTGGCAAAGAAGGGGGAACCCATCTATGGTAAACAAGCAGCAGTTTGTTATGATGGAATGTTAATCAAGACAACTTGGAAAAAGTTATGAAATCACATAGAACTCCAAAGTAACAAGTAATAGAAATTGGCAAAACAAGTTCCTCATATGCTCACCTCCCACTGCCAGTAATCATGATAAATGGTTCTGTTCGCCACCGCTGAAGAGTGTCACCCTGCAGTTCCATAAGAGTGGATTGCGTTAGACTGAAGTCAATAGGAGTATATGATCAATTTTTATTCATGGGTTTGAGACAGTAGGCTCGGGTTTTACGACTTTCACATATCTAAACAATCTTTTCCAGATAATCACTATCCACTTACAAAAGATATTCCACTAATATTGCTTAATATTCACTATCAACATTAACAACAATTTCATATTGTACTACTTTATTTGAAAATGATATTTATAACAATAATTTTACAAAGGTTGAATAAATGATAGAAGAGGGGCTTCTTTATCAAGTTGAAGATATTAAGAGCCTTAGAAGTTGGAACCACATAAATTTATACAGAATTGGAACAAGATAAACACTTTCCCTAATAATTTTGATTAGGTTACCTCCTCCCAAAGCATAAAACTGTAGGATAGAGCCTAATCTATACACTCTATATCTATACCAAGTATAGTCCGACCCCAAAACATAGAGCAGCTTATCTTAGGGTGTATTTCTTTACATTATTTTACACTGGCCAACTTCAGCATCATTTTTTGAATAGGACAGCACTTACCTCTGAAGTTGAAATTATTGGGATATAAACCAATCTATACTTTATCATTCGGGAAAAAAAGTGAATCCACTTTTTCATATGACAACAAATGGGGGAAAGTGAATATGTTAAGGAAATGAGAAGAATTCCATAGGTTGAGGGGTTTTTTTCAGCAAATCTAATTGAGGATTTAAGACTAATCTACAAAACACCACCAAGCTAGAAGGCTAGTGCAATAATACGTTTCCAAATGATTAAATATGTCAAATAGTAAGTTCTCAGGTCTTAGTATGTTTCATTAGTAGTAGCAAGCCAGAATGATACATTAAAGTATTGACTGGTCTGGTGTACCGTGAGATACTTCAGTGTTACCAACAGTATGGCCTGACACAGAGGAAGTGGAGGATAAGTGGAAGGAAAAGATTTGGCTGAGAGCAGAGGGAAAAGAAGAAAAGGAGCAGCAAGGGCACTTGGTAGCATAAGAATCTTGTTTGTGTGTGTGTGTGTGTGAGAGAGAGAGAGAGAAGAGAGCGATTATCAATACCCATTATCATAAACATTTTCATATTAATGATAAAATATTGTTAAAATTTTAGAAAACAATATTTATCAAATTAATAATACTGGATTATATTAATTAATTTGAATGTTACAGCTATTTTTAAATTGTTTATATTCACAAAAAATATTTATTAATAAAATTAATAAATAAAACAATAGTCATTAATGAAATCATATATACTAACATAGAATTACTAAGATTATTAAAAGTCCTGAATAAAATAAGATTATTGATTATATTAATGTTATAGGGTTTAGTTGGATTCTCAACTACATCCAAATCAATTTTATCTTGAAGGAAGTAGAGCTTGCAATCCCTGCTGATCAAGAAAGGATTTTTGTCTTCTCACTTGATGAATAGTATCAGAGAGAGAGAGAGAGAGAGAGAGAGAGCAAGCTGCAGGAGAATGAGTAATTCAAACTTGGATTCAAGCAAACAACGATGACTCTCCATCATGCGTATTTACTAGAATTCAAGCTAGGACTTGATAAAAGTATGGTACATTGGCTGGATTTTCTAAAAGTAGACAGTCTAAACATTTCAACAGATTCCATCAATTTTCTAATGATATATAAAACAAGAATAAACGCCCTTTGCTAATATGGGTCCAGTCCGTTAATCTGTTTTGATGGAGATGGATGTATGAGTTCCGATGAGTGGAAAAAATGCTAGCGCAAGTGAAAAATTAAACTTAGCCTTGAAAGGTGAAAAGACAAGAAAACATTAAGTTAAACCAAAATGAGTATGTTCAAATATCATTGACAAGTTTCATAATTAGACAAATTCAACAAAGACATAATCTGTCCCAATTAAACAGTCCACGGCTTGTTGATATTGCAGCAAAGGGGTGATAACCCTCACCACTGCCGCAACTTGTTGATATTGATACGTTTCAGGTAGAGGACTCATACCAGAGCAATTTTACAAATGGATTCTATCAGATTTTGTTAATCAAGTGAAGAGGACTTCAAAGAAAGTTGTAGAGCAAGTTACGGTAGGATCTCTTCTTCCACCAAAAACATACTCACCCAACTACTATGTCTGGTTAATTTAGCTATGTAATATAATCAAAATCTGGGTAGCCAAAGAGTAGGGAAAATATAAACCTGAGCAAAGGAGTAAAGTCTCCAGACATAATATGTGTGTTCCTTTAATCGAAGATCAAAGAGAAAGTCAAAAAGTGCATTTCCACGGCCCCGCTCCATTACAGCTTGTTCAAAAGCACATCCACCGTCAAGAACATACAATGCCATTGTGTCGATCACATGACGAAGGTGATCATCCTCAGGAGTCACAACCACAATGTCTGGAATATTTGGGGTAAGAACCTAGAATGAAAAAATAAGTAAATATAATTAACAATTAACATGGTTTCTTTCTGAAGGGAAAGCTAATAGTTTTAAGTAAGACAAGAATACTTTGATCCAACAAAAAATATTGCCTGAAAATTAATATTATCTACACATGAACTGATAAAACAGACACAACAATAATGGGATAAAACAATCTAGAACATGATTAAAAATATATCCAGAGGCTGTGAACCTACAAAATAGTATGTGTAAAATCCTTCAAAAGAAGGGCATTTACCTCCTAGTAAACTACATTTCATCATTTTCATTAATCTGCAGGTCATTCTCCATCATCAATAGTATAATTGTACACTTTCACATCCCTTTAAGAATTAAATATGTTTCATCAGAAAGGTAACATAGAGAGTATAGATGGATATGGATTTTTGTTTTACAAAATTTTATTTTTAAAGTAATTTCAAGGCAGATATACATCCCACCAACGCTGATCAGTGCTTACCTTCTACTTCTATCATAGTAACCATGGAACAATTCAGAATACTTGAAAACAACAGTCCTGAGTACTTAAGTTGTTTTTTTTTTTTGACAAGAAGATCATATAGAACCTTCAACTCAAATACATCTATTAGCCTTGAGTTAGATGAGGCCAATGAGTCAAATTTTCGCACCTATCAGGATCAGAAAATAGCCAGAAATAGTGTTGAAATTAACTGCTAGTGCTGTGAAAGGATCAAAGTACTTAAAAACTTCTCAAGGATATATTGGTGAAATTTAACTTCTAGAGATCGTGATTGTATCTGCAGGCTGACTTTTATTGGATGAAAATGACAGCAGATGATCAGAAGTAATATGAAAATATCAAAGAAAAAAATCTCCACAATGTAAAAGTGAAAATTTTCTAGATATTGTGATTGTAACAGTAAGAAGCCTTGTTGCATAAAAATGACAAAGAAGATGCGTTAGAAGTTTTGTCAGTTAGTCTTTGGGTCTAGATTCAATTAGAATGGATTGCATATGAAAAGAATTTCTGGTGTGTCCTACAAGAATAAGTAATCTCACAGAGAACAAACCTCACAAAGAGGAAATTTATTAAGCAGAGATGACATAAAATGATGAAATTGAATCTTTTTAAAAATCCAACCCCAAAAAACATGAAATAGATCAAATTACATATGTAAAGAAACCCAATCAGATTAATCTTCTACCAAAATTACCCTACACTTTTAAACAAACCAATTACCAATTCAAGAATTACCTCAAATAATATAACCTCCTAAACAAGAGAAAGTACCAAACCATTACACATCTAAAACTTAATAAATACAATAAATTTCTTAATTTGCATTACCGAAGATTTTGAAGACTTTCACAATTTAGTTGTAATTTTTATAAACAGAATAAAGAATTGTTTTTAAATGGAAAATTTCCGGCTTGGTTGATCAGTAAGGAACTTTTATGAGCAGGTTTAAAGAGTTCAGCTCAAGTAGGAAATGAAGATCCAAATATAGATTATTCTAGAAATCAAAATTCAGTTAACTTCTGCATTAACTGCAACCATAGTGTTCATAAAGTACTTAAATGACAATGAAAGCAGGATCTGAAACTAAGTTCCTAAAAAAGTGAAATTGTTAGTATAGTGTAATAGGGTAGGTTACCTACCAACTCGGAGCTTTGACTAGTAACTGGTGCCCCATCAGGTCCAGATATTATAACAGTGTTGCCCTGAAAATGACATAGTTAATGATCAAGAAAGCTGATTCCAGCACAAGATGTAGCTTCCTAACTGGAAGCATTACATATAAATGTTTAAGTAAAACAACCTCCTTATTTCTGATAGCCATGTGACCAGGTGGAGGAGCAGGCAGTGCCTGCGCTGGAAGAGCTACTGATTTACCCCAGCCAATCTTCAATTCATATTCATAAACCACCACTCCTGAATCACATAATTAAAAGAAATGTGAAGACGAACAAGAAAAAATTGCTTCTACTAATTAAATTTCAGTTTTATCATGATGAGAATAGGGCATAAATGAGTTCTAATTTTTTTAAAAAAAATGATGATGCAAAATGTCTGTTGTATTAAATACAATACAAAAAGACCATTACAAAACTGCATTTTCTAATTTAGACTATTTGATATCATATGTTTTTTTAAAAAAAATATTAGTGAAAAAGAATTTTACAATACATTATGTTTGCAAGAAAGTTGAGTGTCAAAACATGTTGCTGATAAACATAGAAACAACTAGAAACGAACTTTTATTGTTGATGATTAAAGATAGTAAAACCTTGCATTTCATCTTTGGCAGCTTGTCCATCAGCTCTATTCATGAAAGCAACAAAGCCACAATTTCTCTGCCGTCTCCGTTCTTCTTCTGTTCGTGGCCACATTATTTTCACACTGGCAATAGGTCCAAACCTCCCAAATGTTCTCAAAAGAAAGTTCTCGTCCACCTAACATAAACAGAGTAACAACTCTAAAACTCATGAAAATATATGTAATATTACTATTTGAATACAGAAAAAAGATACCAACCTTGGGAGAGAGATTCCCAACATATAAATTTGTTGTTTGTGGATCTCCATCATCAAATGAACCTGGAAACTTGCCGCTAGGATCAAAATCATCTGGCAACTCATCAAAATGGCTAACAGGCTGCAGAAAATAGTCAACCCAATCAAAGCATGATCCCCATATACATATACACAACACAATGTAACATGTAATATGAACTATACAAATATATGTCCAATATTCATAATGAATCCTCCACTAGACCAACTCGCCCTGTAATTATTGCTTTCTTTATATTAATCTTGACCTACACATGTTTGTGATAAATATAGAGGAAAATAGACTGTGCTAGAGTTCTTTTAGCATGAAGCTTGCAGTTAACAGTGGAACAGACCCCTTTCCCTTATTACATTCTTTAAAGCAAATAACAGAGATTTGGCTGCTTTCCTCTGTCTCCATTTTTCCTTCTTCCCACTTCGCGTCTCGTCATTGCAAATACAGTATAGAAGACAATTTATGATTCTATAAATAATTCACAAGAAACATGAGAAAAATTCTCTAGGTATTTATCAAAATTGAATAAAATATTTACAAGAAATACTGTTACATATCAAACAACATTATACAATTTGGCAGACACATGACTACATGAGGGAGTTCCAAAGGATTTATATTTGGCACAAGTCAGAAAGTTAAGAGAAATTTTTTGCATCAATAAGCATTGGAATCATTTTGGAATGAGTTTGGTAGGAATTGGATTTGGCTTGTTAGAATTAAGATGAGCAGGTGCCTTCAAACTTGTAGTGACACATCATAATCTTTGAAATTAGGAATAAATGTAGTTTGTAAAATTTAGTATAGCTTGAAGCCTTGAACTTTTAAATAGAATGCTCTTTGATGTAATTCAAATTGAATAAAGGAGAATAAGACCATCAAGATGTCAGCTTATCTCAACTCTGTATGCCCTTTTCCACACTGCTATGTAATGATTACACATCACTCATTTTTGTGGTTCTCTACTCAAACAAACTATCTTTAGGGCACTTCTATCTTCTAATTTTCAGTATATCTGCTTCATCTTTCTCTATTATCCTATGTTGTGCTTTTTATTTTTCCCTATTGTATCTTCTCCAGCGTAGCCTTGCTTTTGTCTCTCTGCTTGACCTATACCTAGATTACTGCTTTCTAGAATTACTATTAGCTCATGAAAAAAATGAAAATAAAAATAAATAAATAAATAAAATCTTCTAGCGTACAGATGTTTTTCCATAACTTTTTCTCATTTTACCACAAAGAAAAATGTCAGTGCCACTTTGCACTTTCTAGAGAAATATTTCTCATAAGCACTTACAGCAGTAGCATCTGTATGCCGCCCTTCACGCTCTTGATTCCGCTTCTCCCTGAGTTCTTGTTCAAACTTCAGCTCCTCCAAAAACTTATCAATATGACGAGTTTTCCCCTTCTCTTTCTCCCTAGGTTTCTCATCGTCCTTCAGAAAATAACAAAGAAGACATCAGAGAAACAATAAGCAAATATCAAAATACAACTTGCAAAAGCTAATAAAGCATTGAAGATTAAAGCAACAACTGCTCAGGTTGAGACACCTGGCTCTGGAATGCTAAGGTGGTGTTTGGTTTAGGGGTTTGGGAATGAGGGAATGGAATAATAGAAATATAAGATGTTTGGTCAATGGGTTTGGGAATAACAATTTTAGAATCATTCCTAAATAATTTAGAATGGAAAAAACCCAATTAAAGTGACAGGTCTAGAATTCATTCACATGCCTTTATGGGAGAGTGATTCCCGATATAATTAAAAACATTTGTGAATTTCAATTTTAATTTAGGATTAATTTGAATTTAATAATTAATTAATAATTGATAGAGTAATTATTAATTAGTATTGAAGTAATTGATTAATTGGTTTAATTTTGAATTTAATATAGGATTAATTAAAATAATTTATTAATTAATTAGGGATTAATAATTGATTGATTGAATATGAATTGATTTGGAATTAATTAAATAATTGATTAATTAAATAATTAATTAATTAATTAGGGATTAATTATTAATTAATGTTAATTGAAGTAATTTATTAATTGTTTTAATTTCAAATTTGATTTAGGATTAATTAACTAATCACTTTAATTCAAAATTAATTAATTTTTTTAATTAAATCTGAAATTAATTAACTAACCAATTACTAAATAGTAAATTCTAAATTAATTAGAAATTAATTAATTAATCCTAAACTAGATAAATTAATCAATTACTTTAGTTAATAATAATTAATTATTAAACCTTACTTCGAAATGAATTAATTAATTAATCAATTATTTTAATTAATCCCAAATTAATTTAAAACTAATTAATCAATTAATTTAAGCTGAATAAATAAATTAAGCAATTATTTTAATTAATACTAATTATTAATTATTAAACCTTAATTTACAATTAATTAATTAATCAATCATTAATCTCTAATTCCATCTTATAAACTAATGGAATGACTAAACTTATTTCAATTTCAGCCTACTATCAAATTCATTTTCATCCCTATTTCTACACCTCCAAACCAAACGTCACCTAAATGGAGAGACTAATAATCAAATACTTAATTTGCTACCATATAAAACTAAAACTGCATGATAACTAATGTCAAAGACTAATTCATAGTGGCATAGAATTAAGATAACACAGAACAAGTTAGTCACATGATTATCAATCTACTCCAGAAAGGAAAGAAAAAGGAGTAAAGCTAGTTTATCAATTTATTTGTCCAGCAAAAGAAATTGAGGAATAAAGTTAACTAAATCAGATCAATTTAGCCTGAAAACTTTAACAATGATGCTATCGCAAGCTAAGCCAATACAAGCATCAAAAATATCTTGTTATCCTTTATTCACCAGCTTTTCTAGAAAAAAAATTATGACATCAAGATTTAAGAAGTATGTCTGTAGCTGAAAAACTAAGTCCCCACAAGCAGTCTATCAATAAGTGAAAGTTTGACATCGCCATTATCCTACTCCACAAATAAATATATTTGTGATATCCCACTAAAAAATCTTTTTCTTTGTTCAGAACTCCACACATGATGGAATCCAATTTACTAAATGGAAAAATCCAACATGTTGATCATTAAAATTTCCAGTATAATCTCTCTAGCCGCTTGTTTTCAAGATAATAAGTGAAAGATATGATGTTCCTCACAGAAGCTACAATCTTATCAGTAAAACCATGCATTGTAAAAGGTGTCATTAAGCAAAAGAATTTGGAGATTCATTGTCCTGAAACTATGTCTGCCAACTCATACTAACCTTTTTCTCAAGTTCTCTTCCATGAGATGGAGGTGGCAGAAAAGATGGCACATACCTGTCAAAGAATAATGACATCAAGAATACATTTGATACACAACTACTTGACAAGAACTTAGCAATGCCACACAATAAACATACATACAATGTCATCCTTTAAAGTTGTAAACACTATAGAGTATAGACAGTAGATAATCATTAGTTTCAAAAGGTTTGTTGCAATGCTCAATTAGTGTCGTATTCATCTGTTTCTGATATGTTATGAAAAGGAAGCAAAGAGAGGGAAATAAAGTGATGATGGATACCTTTTCTCTTGTATCTTCTGACATAACCTTTCTCTTGTGATTTTATATTTCTATAAACCTAACTTAATTTTGAATCATAATGGGCACCCAATTGGTGGTCTAGCTGCTGGGTACATCTATTTCCAAAGCATCAAAGCCATTTCCCACCATACAGCTTCGCACATGTCCTAAGATGCATGGTCCCATGACAGCCAGTGAAAATCTCTTGATCGCCAGATGCTCTTCATCTTCCATCCATCAAAATGTCTCCGCCACATAAACGGCTGGCAGTTATCATGAGTAGCAGGAACATGTAAGTGACACTAAATGGGTTGCTACAAAGGCGCATGCGAAGTTGAAAACACCATTTTGATGCCAAGATGCTGTTCCCAAAGAACTAAATTATCCTACCTCAAAAACCCACTTAAGATCCTATCAGTAGGATGAGGGCAACCAAGACCCAATTGGATAAGTCACTGTATGTCCAAGGTGGCCCAGTACAACCATATCCATCTGTCATCCTAGACTTGATGCAAAATTGGGTTATGACAATGTGAATGCAATTAAAGGTCAATGAATGATACTAAATGAAGACATCAAAGGTTGAGATCCAATAGCTAAATGTATTGATTTGAATGCATTATTTGATAATTCTAATATTAGAAAAAGGAAAAAACACATTTTAATTTGAATCAGATTGAAACCAAACTGGTTGGTTTGATTACGTATAGAAGCTTGATATACCTTTATTTCCATACAACTAAGGACCAACAGCTCTGGCCTTTCTTTCTCTTTTGTACATTTCTTACTCTATCTCTCTTTGTCCTCCCCGCTTCCTCATCTAGTCTTAGTTTCTTAAGCAGATTCAGCATTCAGCAATTCGTCTCAGGTTAGTTTTAACTATCTTGTGTTTGCTGATTACTTTGGTATACATGTTTCAAATGGTTCCACCAAGTCAATGTCTAGTATGCATGAACATAAACAATTTAGAAGTAAACAATTCTACCTATAACACTGGTGAGTATTTGTGCTTATGACAGCTACTTTTTTGAGTCCATTGTTGTTGATTGTGAGCCATACCATCTAGGATAAAATTTGATCTAATATATGTTGAATGTCCAGGTGTACCATTGTTGAATTCTCATAACCACGACTAAATTTTGTATATGTAGATTGTCGAATTATAATACTAAGATACAATCTTTGTTGAATATCCCAGTTTTGATATTTTATCTAGTATTGAATGCCAAGAAAAACATCAGTGATGCACTTTGTTAGTCATAATATCATAATACGCTAGCAATTATATGCTTTTAAGTTATTTTTAATATGGATAACATGTGCACCTGCCAACCAAATTTTTAAAGTAGGGCAACAGATGGTGTGCATATGAAAATTTACCAAGTTGATAAATTGACATGTAATCTGGCCAAAATCACCATAACATCCAACGTTAGGTTTTTGACAATCAACAACATTGCGACATTAAAGCATTTTGATTGACATAGCAGCCATGAAGTTTGAATAAATATCAGTCATTAATTGTCTAATAATTTATATTTGATCCAGTCACATGGACTCAAATCTAGAAACTTGTATCGGGCATTACAAGTTAAAGCTAGAGCCAACTACTAAAAATATTAAACATTTACATAGTCGTCAAAATTGGAATTGATATTGGAATTGGGATCAGATGGTCAAAGATTCTACGTATTTGTTGTAATCGGTAGTACCGGCGAAATCGGATGAAAAAAAAAACTTTTTTTTTAAATGAGAAATATAATAAAATTATTTCATATGCAAGATTATAATAAAATAAGATAAAATTTATTTAAGTATAGATGATGATATAGTAGGAGATAGAGCTAAATGATATAAAATGATTCATATAGTCAACCTCACCTAGTGGGATAAGGCTTAGTTATTGTTGTATGCGAGGTTATAATAGATGTTCTAAAATTTTAAGAAGCGTGCATATTATATCTCATTCCATTTGCAACTATTAAAATATAAGTTTAGCAATATAAATTATTAAATAAAGTTATGTTATGATAAATAATAAAATCATATTTTTGGTATAGAATATAAGTTACCCAATCACACTAGATTGTTAAAATATTCTTTAATAAAATTGTTGTTATATAATATTACCTTTGGTTGGGTAACTTGGATCCTTAACACAGTAGCATCAATTTTTAGTTGAACAGCAATTTTAGGGTCATTGTTAATTGAAAAGGATTATTGCACTCTCATGATCAACAATACCCTCTCTTGATCCACAATATCAACACTCAATCATAAAATAAACAAGAGAAAGATGAGTGAAGCATTGAGTAAAGAATGATGGCAAGGTTGAATGGGTTATCCTTAATCTTATGTTGAATCTCGAGTTGTGGCAACACTTGGCAACTTGCAGGTTGATGATAATTCAATCTCCTTCCAGTGCGAGTTAAACAAGCAATGATAAAAGAGAAGGCTAGATCACTTAGGTTATTCAAAATCATATCAATTTTATATCCATTGTCCTTGTTAATTTGTCAAATTTCAATGAATTCCATCAATTTATAACATAATTTAACTAATTTTTTGCTATGTTCCGTGAATTTTTATTTTTTTTACACTTCCCCACTATTTTTGTGGATTGGTTTATTCATGGCCATTTACTTCTTGGCCATGTCAAAGTTCATACGTCATAACAGTTCTCTTTTTCTTCTCAACATGGTATCAGAGTGGGATATTCTAAAGTTAAATTTGAAACAAAAACAAAGGGGCAATCAAGGTTTTCATGTGACAATGTGGTCTACAATGTTTTGACCCTCTCAAGTAATTCAAAACAAAGTTTTTAAACTATAATCTAATGGTTCTATTATTGTAACACATCAATGACTATATTTCCAACAAAACTGTAATTTACAAAATTCTAAAAATACACAAACTCGCATGAATGACTATATGATTGTACAAAGTAATAATGTAAATTAGTCTATTCTGTCATTAACTATTAAATATAGCCAGAGAGTTGATGACTGCCATATTTAATAGAAACCTAAAGCCAATTAACCAGGAACCAATGAGGAAGATTTACTCAAAGATCATCTAGCTACATAGAGCTAACTGATGTGGAGGATTAAAAACCAGATCAATATGGAGATAGAAGCAATTAGATAAGCTCTAAAAGAGCATCTTCATATCAAACCACAAATAATCAGAGTCTATAACTAGAGAGAGTTTGAGCTACAAAAAGAAACAACAATGTCCACATAGGATGTTTAAGAATCACAAAGGTAATAACCTCAGGAGCAGTTTACTTTTAGAAACAATATGTTAAATAGATGATAGAAATTCAAGCACCAAATATCTTTAACTCCACATGGTAGAGTCTTACTGAAAAGTGGCACATAGTCAGCTTTCAATGGTGGACTGATCAAATTATATGAGTATTTTTTATTATAAGGATGGAATATGGCTAACACCAAGATTCCATCTTTTGAAAATCAAATACATTCGTTTACCTACTTCCCTTCTTTGGAACAGATACCCCATCTTTGGACTTTCCACCTGCGATTGCCGAACGCATCAAAAGGCCAACCCTTTTATTAATTTGCACTTTAATAGTAAGAAAATGCATGCATCCAAAAACTATGAGAAGGTGCGTGTTTAAAGATCAAAAGATAAATATCACCCTCTGAAAACTAACCTTCTGAATTGGCCTTAAGCCTGTCATTGGGATCAATGACTCCTCCTCTGACAAAAGTCTTCGAACCTGGAGCATTATCACCCTTAAAGGACTCTACAAATTCAGCGTAAACACGTGCAGCTTCATCGTCTTCTCTCTTTATTATCCCCGCACAATTAAGAAAGTGAAGTCATGATTAAGGAGTTTTTCACCCTCTCGCTGCCTAACAAGTACGACTGTGAAATAAATGAAGCACTGCTTACCTTCTTCCTTGCTTCCTCAGCTTCTCTGTGTCTATGGAACGGGATTTTCTTCTGGGAAGAGCCCATATTCTCGTCAAATCTAACAGGGAAAATGGTAAGCAAGATCAAGATTTTATA
The DNA here is from genome assembly GCA_037177415.1 of Kaempferia rotunda. NCBI lineage: Eukaryota > Viridiplantae > Streptophyta > Magnoliopsida > Zingiberales > Zingiberaceae > Kaempferia > Kaempferia rotunda. Next base: position 2,048 of record JBAMIB010003571.1, on the reverse strand, counting down.
TTGCCGCGCCGAACAACAATTAGCAAATGAAAACAAAATTAAACATTGTGGTTTCAAATGGCAAAAGTACCAGAAAATCAGTCGACGGGTAACGAAGGTTTAGTGCCGCTGCTACCCTAGAGAAGAACCCTAAAGCGAGAAGGAAGAGGTGGGATCACCTGAGAAGGAATATCCGATTCGGGTGGACCCAAAACCGAAGATTACGTTCGCCGATCACAGTTACGGCGACGGTGACGGCGACGGAGACGTCGACGGCCGCCGAAGGGGAAAGGGAAGGAGCGGAACAAGGCGAGGGCTTTGGGGTCGCGAACGAAGTCCTTATTTAGAATTGGACTGTAAACGTACAAAATTTAATTTTGGCCCCATAAATTGTTATCATTTTATTTGACCCCTTCAAGTATTGCATTTCATTTAAAGTATTATATTTGCCTTCGTAATTTATAAAATAGAAGAAATAGTGATTTTAAAGTCATTCCTCGCTTGACAATAAGCAAGCTAATTATGTACTTAAATATGATAATTAATAATCAATATTTTTAATTAATTTTTAAAATGAATTGGGTGTATTGGAGCAGTTTCAACTCAACCGCATCATTTCACGAAAGAGGTGGGTAGAGTGGGATGTCTATTTATAAAAAAATAATTAAAAAAATAGACACTCCTTTGAAATTTTCAAAAATAAAGGTGCTCTATTTTTTATTTTTGCCCGGTATATTTTACCTAAGGCTCAATAATCCATATCCTTGCCGGGGTCATAGTGCGATATAAGATATAGGATAGGCTCTCGTGTAATGATGGTTTAAATCTCTCACAGGGTATATCATGCACATGTTTGAACCACTCATAATGTTCCGTTGTATGATACGATCCATCGATGTTTCTCGGTTTATGTTTGTGATAGTAAACTTTTATGGGATTGGATCGATCGAGAGTTTAATACATAGATTCTATATATATATATATATAATTTACCTATGACTACAATGTAGGTGACAATTCCGTAGCTATCTTTCTATTCCTCATATTTTATTTTCATTCATGCTCAATTACGGAGTGATCACATCGACCCCTACTAATAGGTGTTAATGCACAAGAGGAAAGGTTAATTCAATCTTAGCGGGCTACTGTTCGCAGACTAACACGGAGATTAATTCGACCTTACTTCCTTTCTACCTCTCTATCTTCCATATAGATGAGAAAGAGATCCTCTCGGGGCGGTACAATAGTTAAAGTATGAGAGGTTATCATATGAAATCGAAACTAGATGTGTCTGAGCATACCTCCCTTATATCTGAACTATTTACACTAATGACTAGTAGTCACTCGTTATTTACTTCTTCCGTGTTAGTTTAGTGACGGATTGACAGAGACACTAAGAACGATGAATCACCTTTTATCATGTACCGGAGAAAAAAAATAGGTGGAAACATTGTTTGTACAGATATGGTCGAATTAACCCTAATCCAGAGGACAAGAGCCCTATCGGATGAGATTCGAATATAAGGAAAGAGAGTGTAATCCATGTGGCATGTGGCAAAAGGCGATTCACTTGCCCCTAGCCTCCGCTAACCCGTCCTCATGCCAACATGAAGGAGGTAAATCACGAGTGACTACTAGTCATTAGTGCAAATAGTTAAGACATGGGGAGGTATATGCTCAGACTTACCAAGTTTCGATCTCTAGATCTCATGTGACAACCTTCTATGTCTTACCGTCCCGAGGGGACAAAGAGGGTGCAATCCAGCCGTGAGTGATGTGTCCACCATCCACAATTCTCATCATCCATCATCATCGTCAAAATTAATGTTTGAAAGTAAACAAGAAATATTTAGAATTAAAGGGGACATTTTAGGAGAAAAAAAAAAGTCGTCATAAGTCGCTAATTAGTAAATTCCAAAATCCCATTTAATTTTGGAGGCGGAGTTAATTGTGACCTCGCCGATTCCCGTTGAAGGCGAAGCATCAGATCAAGCCATCGCCGGCGATCGCGCCGTGATCCGTCTCCTCTAATGGCTGCCACCTCGAGGTACTGGATCGTCTCGCTCCCC
>JBAMIB010003278.1:0-17309 GCA_037177415.1 Kaempferia rotunda | reverse complement strand
CCCTCGGATGCCTCCCCATCCTTCGCGCCTTGCCTTCTGGATGCTTCCGTCAGCCTCGGTCATTGTCGTCGGACTCATACGACTGGACTTACGCTGCCAGGACACAACCCTGGACTTTACGCAGCCATACATACAATACAACACAAGTACAATCACATGTACATAAACACAGACCAAGCCTACACCCTTGGTCTTCATCCTTTGCCAAGCTCACTCTTGGACTTTCACCTGTTGTACCTGTCTCCTGCAAATCTCACCATGCATATCAGTACAGCAATAAGCCTAACTTAAACCGATGTCTAAACATTAAAACCTAGGGCACTAGATTGCTCCAACATCTTATTCTATATGTTACTTTCTTGTTTTATTTTAATTTTTTTTAATTTTTTAAAATTGCATATGTTATTTATATTTAGTCATTTGATTCCATGAACATGATTTGATAGGTAAATATTTTTTTAGTAGATGGTGGATATCCGAATCGGTGTCAATTTTTTGCTCCATTATCATCTCCAAGAATTCACCGGCCAAGGTCATCACCCAGAAAATGAAAATGAGTTGTTCAATCTTCGTCATACCTCCTTGAGGAACATCATTGAAAGGGTATTTGGAATATTTAAATCATGGTTTAAAATATTCAAAATAGCTCCTCCATTTCATATACAACACAAGTCGAGTTTGTTTTGGCTTGTGTTGAATTACATAATTTTTTTTACAAGGAGTGTCATTCTGATGAATTTCCAGTTGAACTAGATAATAAAGTTTCATCATCCTTACTAGAACAAGTTCATGATAGTGCTTGCTTTGATCAATTATTTGATACTCAAGAATAACGAGCAAATGTCAATGCATGAAAAGATACAATAGCTAATGACTAGTAGCCACCAGTGATTTACCTCCTCCGTGTTGACCTGGGGAAGGTTGGCGGAGGCGTTGGGGGTGAGCGAATCGCCTTTATGCCACATGAAGAAATACAATAGTGAATCGAAAGTGGAGTGATGTTCATCATATTGGCAATAATGAACTTTAGAATTGTTTTTTTCTTTTATGTGAAAGACTATTGAAAACATATCATATATTCTCAGTATTTTTTTTAAAATGGAATCTGGATATTTGATATTGATATTGTATATGATTAAAAAGTATTGATTAATTAATTATTTATATTTAATCAAAATTTAGATTTCTATAAATTGAATATGACTCATTTGTATTTGTTTATGCTGTCAAAGAGTATTAAAATGTGTAAAATTAAAAAAAACAAAAATAATTATAAAGAAATTCTACTTTTTTTTTTCCTAAATATATTTTTATAAATTTTAAATTAAAAATTATATGAGAATAATCTTTTCTCCCTGGTTGTTATATTTGACTGGAGTATTATTAAATTATGAAATATATAAATTTCTATGAAAAAGTTTATAAATACTTTTAAAAGTCTTTAAAAAAAAGTTTATAAAACTTTATTGAATTATTATCACAATTTTGTACAATTCTATAAAAGTTACTAAAAATTTATCAACTCCATAAAAAAATTATCACTAAAAAAGATCGTTAAATTTCTTAATTAAATAAACCCCTAGAGTTTTGACAAGCATCTAGAGTAATATCATCCATGTAGTATTTTTGAACAGAATGTTATATGATGTAAAATACAACAGGTGGGGAAGAAGATTACGTCACAAAATATAATAATTTACAAATATCCATATCAGTTTAAGTTCATGTAGCAGTTTGTTTTTATTCTTTGGAGGGGTACACTAATAATATTGGAAGTTACCTATCCAATCTTTTAAAAATTTTCCACCATCTATCAAATAAATCGAGAAATATATGGAGGCTCATGCAAATAACTACATTATTAGATCCTGCTTCTCATTGAAAAAAAATCTTTTACAATTCACCGTAACTGAATCTAGAATCTTAGATCTCTTAATTATCAATTTAAGAGTTTAAAACAGCTCTACAGTGCTACATTGCTCAGATTTTGGAGATAAATGCACCTCACAACTCCCCAATGTGGAAGGAACAAATTGTAGCGCTTGGCCAAACATCAAGAGCCGTCTTGATTCATAAAAGAATTTTATTTAGAACTGTTAGATAAACCTAAGCTACTTAGGAAGCACATTTAGGCAATCCAATAATACGGTTAGCTCCTCTAGAATTGTAAGATGTATTAATGTTAGATTGGTAAACAATTTAGGTTTATATAACCAATAATAAGGCTACATCCTATAAAATCGTAAAATGTATTAATCTGACTCGTGAAAAGCTTAATTTCCTTATCTTCATTAATTAAGAATTACAATAGTAGAATAATGATCTCATACTTCAAATCGAATTCTACAATTACAAAAAAAAAACAAAAGAGTTCATATCAATAATTAGCAGTGACAAACGAACTTCCACTAAAATTGCCATCAAAGTGAATATCATGGTTTCTTGGCAACAAGACTAACCAGGCGCGTGCTTGGAATTGGTTGTATGACATACATAATCAGAGAAAAATAGCACATTCAACGTCTAACATACAGTTTTCTGAGCTCTTCTACATTCCCAAAAGTAGGCTTTCATCTTCACTCTGCTATCAACATGACACTAATTATTTGCACGATCATCCATGTGTCTGATGCTAAAAAAAAACTGGGATTTTATACTTGGAAGTAGCCTAGTGATCTTCCCGATACTCTGGGTTCTCTTTCAGGATTACAAACCCTTCCAGCACCGGCGATAGTGGAATGTATCTGCATAATATTTCCAGTATCACAGATAAATCCTAGTTAGTGTGATTTAAGGGTAGATGACTTGGGGTTATCAAGTTTATACTTTTCAGTAGCTAGTTCAGCACGGTCTCCAGCAGCAAGCAAGACGGGTGTAGAATGCGTCTGGAAACCTGTTATTGTTTTAGGTCGACCTGCTTGACCCACCACGTCAACAGCCTGACCAACCCGTACAGGAACAGAAATGGGCTTCAGATTCTCATCCACAGTCATCAGCATTCGTGGCTGCATGAACAAATGAGTGAAACTAAGGATCAAAACAGACGCTATATCCCTTTTGTACAACTGTAGCATGATGCAAGAAAGAAAGGTCCCCAAGCTAAACATACCTGCATGGCTAATACAAGGATGTATAACATGTAATGATATTTCCCCAGGATGACAGACTTCAAATCCAGGCAAGCATACAAAACAGTAACAAGTCCAGCAAGCGCCGTCCTGCACCAGTAGTAGTAAACATTTCAGCCATACTAGAAACTGAAACAGAAAGGAAGAAATGAACTTACGGCGATAATAAAAACCGATCAGAGTGATAGGGAGAAAGAGTTAGTAAACCCTTCCCCATATGCACAAGGCCTTGAGCAATTCTAACCTGCATCCATATCAGAGAACCTTCATGTAACCTGAAGAAGCATAAGATGAACCAAGGAAAATCAGGTAGGTAAAAACAGCTTACACAAAAAAGATGGCCAGCTTCTTTATAGTAATAACTTGAAAGACTGCGAAGCATGCCAGCAATCCGAGCATTGTTTGTCCCTGCACCTATTAACCCCAGTGAAATAATTGCTGCCTGCAGATGGGAAGTTAGCAACATCAATCAGGTAGCCACAAAATGGTTCTACATCTTATTTTTCACTTTAATGGGAGGAGAAAGCTTTTAAGTGTCCATACCATTGACACATCAGTGTCTGTATCATGACTTAGTCTGCTAAGTGTGTCCATGACATTTACCTAATCAAAACATGAAATCAAGCAGCAGTTTATAAAAATACATTAAGAAAGATATGAGCAAAATCATTATCTATAAGGGAATATTATCAAACAACAGCATCTATGGGCAAATTTTCCAATCAAATGCTCCCTTTTGCATCTAAATCAAGTTAAATTCTATAGTACAAGTCAAATAGAAGAAAATAGTATACCTTGGGATTAGAAATACAAAGCAGGCCAAGTGCCAGGGGCACTGCCCGTCTAATGTTTTGCTCTCCATATTGCAACAGATGCTCCAAGGATCGAATAGACATCTCAAGGCCTAGTTCTTCAGTCATTGCAATAAGTGCAATTCCAAGGACAGCAGGACCCTGATAGTTCTCACCTTTCTCGAGATGTTGAGCACAATATCCAAGGAGCTTTTGGACCTGTAGAACAAGCAGGATAAAACTATTATCTACCTTCATCAAAAGGGACAGTTAATATTTAAAGATAATACCTTGAGAACATTCCCAGTTCCAGCATATGCCAAAGACAGCAAAGTGACATCAGCATATTTCCTGATTTTCTCATTAAATGTTTTTGACACCTCAGCAGTAGCCTCAACATTATCCTGTTAGAACAAGTTTCAAGAGGAGGCGGTTTAATATAATCAGAATCCCTAAGTTGCAGGGAAAGTTACGGAAGTGATAACCATGTCATTTCAAGAAAGGTTAACAAATTTGCTGGCAAAATTTCAACTACAATTTGAAGCCACTTAAAGACTTATATGCAGTTGGCAGGGTGTGGATTAACAAACAAAAATCAAAGGCAACCCGGTGCACGAAGCTCCCACCATGCGGGGTCCTGGGGAAGGATTCATTGTACGCAGCCTTACCCTTCTTTTTGCAAGAAGTTGTTTCAAGGATTCAAACTCATGACCTCTAAGTCACAAGGGCAACAACTTTACCATTGGGCCAAGGCAACTACAATTTGAAGCCACTTAAAGACTTATATGGCATTGGCAGAGTGTGGATATTGTTGATTATTTCATGGTTGCAAAATTAATGTAAGCTAGCAAACTTATTACTTATCTAACATAATTAAAAATTTTCTAAACAAAAAGAAAAAGAATAAATGTGATATGACTCCCCAACTTATATTGAGGCAATTCATCAAAAACAAGATGATCTCCTTTGCTTGGAAGTCTGATATTATCTAAAATGCTGAATCTTATTAAATAAGCGCACACTAGAAAGCATCAACATATGCCAAATTGAGCCATATGCAAATCCAACGTCTGATTGAAAGAATTCACGAAGAACAACAGAAGTATAGCACTAAATTTCTGCTTTGAACGAAGAAAATATAGATCAGTTGTTCATTAAACAAGATGGTGGTAGCAACCAAATATCTCTGTGCTAATTAAATATTATTATGAAATGCAATTATCCAGCACAATGCCACAGCTATGACAAAAAAAAACATTTCTAACCACATAAAATCAAGAATAAAAAATAACAAACAAGCATTTGGCTCCTTGTCTTTACCTGTTTTCCAAGATATAAAAGGGCAAGAGCAACAGGAAGAAGTCGAGTAAGAGGTTCACCCAATTCAGTATCTGCTCGTTCCATCAAAGCCAAAATGATAGACTGAGCAATCTCTTCATTGCAAGAACCAACATATACTAGCCCCAGGCTAATAGCAGAAAACACAAGAACTTCCAGAGATGTTTTTGGGTCCCCCAAAATTTGTGACAGACGAATTCGAAGCTGAAATAACCAAAATTATCTCAGTAACAAAACATAAAAAGTAAACCACACTGATAGGAACCCTTCTTGAGATCTACCTCATCCTTCTGCGAGCCGGCATATGCAATGCCAAGACCAAGTATAGCGCCGATTAAGATGGTGGTGTCCTCTTTGTTAAGATAGTCAATCAAAAGGGCCAATGCCTGAAAGACAAGCAGCACATAATAGTAACATATCCATTTAGTGAAATACTGTATTATATGAAGTGCTAAACAACTCCAAACACATAATATTTGGTTAAGCATAAATGAAACTGAACTTACAGGGTCACAGTCATTCTTTATACCACAGTTAACAATACCAACACCTAATAGAGCACCAGCGACAACATGGTTATCAGTACTATGCAAATATTTGTCGATTTGAGCCAGTCCAGAATCAACATCCCACAACAGAATCATTCCCTAGAGAGTGATGTAATGATAGTCAAAGACAAATCAACTTCAGAAATACACGATGACTAATCAAAAGAAAAAGTATACCAAGCTTGCTGCCGCACTGGCCTTCCCATGTTCCTTATTCTTGAATAGCCAAGCACTAGAAGATCCACTTGAAGATTCTGATGGGACAGTCATCAATTTATCCTGAAAATAAAATAAAATCAATTATACAAATGCTACATCACACTTCAAGAAATTTCTAAATGAAATTCCCAAATTACCTGTCCAAATCCTGCATTTACAAATGCATTAACAAAAGTGGCTGCTAGATTTTGTCTTGCTGAATCAATGCTAGTACTGCCGCTTGCACGGCCATCAATCAGGTGCACCTAAATACACAGTGCATAAGATAATGGAACCAACAAAAACAGATATTATAAATACGACCACAGAAATGATCAAGACAAGCTTGCAATGCCTTGAGTTCTTTTCTTGTATTTTTTATATCTAATTTAATTTATCTGATATATCATACCATATCCATCAAAGAATTACTACTTATGTACAAAAGATTACCAGATTGAGATACATTTTCTTTTTCTATCAGAAGACAGAGAGACATCATCAAAACAATGTATACCTCCATATCTACTGGTGCACTCCCAAACATAAAATAAATAAATACACACCAATAATCTCAGTGATTAGAAATGCAAAAATTGGAAAATAATTTAACATCCTTGATAATTTTACAAGAAGAAACATATTGAATTCTTAAGTAACAGAAATTTTCAGAGAAGAATTATATAATGCCCAAGCATGCACCTTATATATGTCTTCTGGAGATTTGGGTTCCATAACCTCAATGTCTCGGGCAAGAGCAAGGTAGCCTTCACTCAATTTAACATTATTGACAATCTCCTGCAGGGCTTCTCTGTCATCATAATCTGGAGCTACATCTTCGTCAAGTTCCAAAACTAAACCCTGTGATGAAATTACTCAAAATTGACTTCATTCCACAGACTGGAGCAGTGGTATTACGAATACAAAAAAAAATTAAAATTTTCCACTTAAAGAAAGCAAATAAAAAATCATCTTGACCAAATAAAGTATAAGCTGCATCATTTACAAAGGACTGTATAAATTATGTTAACAAACATTTGAGAGTTAACCTCAACAGCGAAAGCTATTATGAAGGCTCAACATGATGTACAAGGCTTACATGACGAGATATAATATAAGAAAATTGCTTCTTCAGGAGAAGATCATTTGTTGACATGTAGATCTGCTTCACATACTGTCAAAAGAGAATTTTATCAGCGTAACTCAAAAAATTAGAATAAAACAGCATGAATGGTGTGAGCATACTTGGGTGTTATCAAGAAAGAGTGCAACTCGTAGTGCACTTGCATAATCCTTGAACTTAATATATATTGTATATGCTATATCCAAAGCTAGGATATCATCTGGGCTTGGAAGATAGCTGAAAAATTCCATCAAACATCAGATCAGATAGTTGGGTTTGCAAAAGTTATGAAACATTGCCAACACATTAAAACAAGGATATGCCATTTCATTGTCCATGCATCAAGTGCATTAGGCGTGGCATGAAGCCAACAACCAACAAAGAGGGACTAGAGTAAGCTTGGGTATTATATAGCCCTCCATCTTTTTCCATCATAATCAACTCCTAAATCACTATGTGCCAGACATTCATCCAGAAACAGAGTTAAGCAAAGTATTAGTAGTATCATGTTGTAAACTAGCTCATGTCAAAAAAATGAAAATTAGCATATGTTCTCATAAAAAGAACTGATCCAATATAGCACATGTTACAACTACAAATGAATATAAATCATACCTAGATGAACTTGTGAGGTATAGGCATGCTCGTTTGTAGTTTGTAGCATCTACATGCTCAACTAGCAAGTCTACATCTTCCACCTAAAAGAGGAAAAAAATATATAAAAAACAGCTGACTGGAGAACAGGAATGCAAAGTACAGGCCTACCTCCATCAGAAGATCTACAGCTTCTGGCTCAGCATTATGCTGCACAAGTAATTATTAGAAAAAAAAAAACCCAACAGTTTAACAAAAGATAGATAAAGAAACCATAAACTAAACATAAGAACATTCAAACATCAGCAAAGAACAAAAAATGAACTAGAACAAATGATCAGTAAAGCATAACAGTATAATACTTGTAGAATGCATACCTTCATGTGAAATGCTACAATTTGTTGCACAAGTTCCATCAAAGCATCTAATGGGGTGTCATCATACTGTATGGGAGGAGGTAAATTATGATTTATTAATGAAGAACAAAATGATTAACAGGAGCAAATCTGCACCAATTTAGGTTTGTGTTATGAGAGATGTTAGAAAAAATGTCATGCCAACATATAAACAGGACAAATAATAGCTTGAAACATGTGGTAATCTAATTTGTATACAAAACACACAGACAAGAAAAATATGCATTTTTGAGAGTTCAAACTCTCACATGCAGTTTTAACCATTCTAACAAAATAGCAAAACTACTGGCCTAATTCACAACAGAACTACAGGCAAATACAGGAGAGCCTATAACATTAACTAAATATGACACTATATAATTACTGTGGCAATCTGAAATTTGAGGATAAATTTAGTTTTCCTTTAAGATTTTTAGTTTAAAAATATTTATATATTTTTTTTAATTTTAAGTGTCGTTTAAGGTTGTTTAAATTTCTAAAAAAATGTTTGCTATAGGCTTTTTAGGGATAAGATAGGCCATTCATTTTTTTAAAAAAATGAACTTATTGACAATATATAAATGAGTTATCATCACTCTTATTCATTATATTATATTTCAGTTTAATAATATTGTACCCTTCAATGAGTTGAGAGTTTGAATTGTTTATTTTTTATGCTGCATCAAGTGGTTTCATATGAAATAGGATTGATTCTTCAAATAATTTTGATTATCCCTTCATATACCTATAGCACCACGAATTGTTGGAACTCCCATCAATTGTTGCATTACCATATGTTTAGAGAACAAAAAAAGTTACAAGTTATTTCCCTGCAAATGATAATCAATATAGGCCTCAACATATTATGGAGAAAACTTGGTTTTCTGGAAAAATGAATGCTGATCATTGTTTAATTAGTTAATCAACATAGAAGACTTCGGGTGTAGGCAACAATAAAATATAATTAATCAAATATAAAATATTATAATTATAAAGTACCATAAAATAATTACCTTACCATTGTTCTTTTCGAATCTTTCATATTTTGAAACTTTTGTACAATAACTTCATAATTAACATATAGAAATATATCTTTCCCTACATATACAATAAGATTATCATTCATCGTGGTGCCCAACATGTTAACATATCATCCATTTTGAGAACATCAATGTAATATTGCTCACAAAAAGAACCTTTTCTAAAAATGAATCCCACTCATTATCTCATACTTTGGATTTGATGTTTGCATACTTGTATCAAATCCATTGCATTCACAATATCTGATCTTTCTTTAGCAAAGTCATTGATAATTCACTTGAAATCCCTAAGACATGTTTCATCAAGTGTAGATTCAATACAAAATAAAGTATTGACTCTAATAAATTAAAAATGTCTTAGTTTTTAATCAAGTGAACTAGAAATGGCGTTTCCAATGTAGAAGACTACACCCTTTCCAATGTAGAAGACTACACCCTTTGATGGATCTTTACCGCCGATAGGTAGAGCCAGCAGCCACCAAGAACAGTACAACCAAAACCAAGAGCTTCAGAATAATCAGCAAAAACAGGTGAAAGTTGCCTCCAGAGTTGATAATTAGGACCAAATGCATGCCCGAGTATCTTTCCATCACAATTTCTCTTGATGGCATAACCTCTCCTCTGCAACCCCTTGTTTTTGAATATCAAAACATTTTTTTTATCTGGGTCCACTCGGCGTGCAAGCAAAGAATTACTACCAACCTCTCAAATTGGAATTAATTAATATTTTTTTTATTTTATCTGAATCGCAGTGTAGAGCCCACGCTGGGCCTACATTAGCTCGGCCCCTACCTTTGGACTATTATTCATGACATGAACCTTGTTGAATGAGCACAATTTACCAAATGTATATTTTTTTGATAAGAATTGCTAAAAAAAAATTTAATGAAGTGTTCAAGCTAAAACACCTATCAAATATATTTTCCAATTTTAAATGAAATGCCCTACAAGTTTATAAGGCTAAAAAAATCATACTTAAATAGTAAAATACCATTCACAATTTGAAAATTCATGCACACATTGAAATACTAGCAAAGATGTAATCCTTTGATCAATTATATTTCTTAGACCACAAATTCATAGAGAATTATACTTATTTTCATTTACTTCAATAGAGGATGTCTATTATGCAGCCAAAAAGATAAAATACAACCTTAGACGTAAGAAAAGTTTAGAGAATGAAACTATTCTACACCTACATATCACAAGTACTCAATGTCAAGTTAAAAGGACAACCAAAAAGATTGAATACAATCTTAAGAGAAGTTTAGAGAATGAAGACTATTCTACAACCAAAAGCATTTGATGTCAAGTTAAAAGAAATTATGTTACAAAAAGAAGGTGCCAACTTTGGAAACAATACTCAAATCTCCACTTACCTAAAATTCATGAATTTGATATCAAACTACAAAACTTCTCCATAGAAATTAGACAATTCCTTTATTGACTTAACCACATAAGATCTTTCTAATAACTTGACCTTAAATGACTCCACTGATGACCTGGTTTTAGGAGATTCCCTTAATGCAAACTCTGCCCCAAAGAAAAAAAACTATCATATAGCTAGTAGAATTCTTGTTGTATTTAATGACCCCTTTTCCAAGATTGATGTGTTAAGTAATGATTTTTATAAAGAAAAATATCAAATTAAATTTTGCTAAATAATTCAATTGACAAAAAAAACAAATTGAAACATTAAACATGGGATTTGGGCTTAGAATTGAAGTCGGATTAGATTCGGATTGAATTTATTGAGTAGGACAGAGATAAAGATCTATTAGATTTAAACCATTGTTGATTTGGATTTAATTTGGCTAAATTATAGCCGAACCCAATTTTTAATGGGTTGAATCAGTTTGATTGATTAAAACAAATTAAGGAATTTTTAAGGAAGCCTTTTATTCTCTCTCTTTTTCTCTTCCACGTACACAGCAACCCTCACACGCCACATCTCCTTTCCACATGCCCTGCTCTCCATCTTCTTTCTTTCCCTTTTTATTCTCCTTCTTCCAGCCAACAGCAACAGATCTGATCTAATTGCTGTTTTTTTAAAGACAGGCCAACAGCCCTATTTCCTCTTTTCCCACCAACAATAGCCAGCAACTCCTTCCTTCCAGTTATTACTATCAACGGCCCAAGAGAAACCAAGTGGAAAAACCACAACCAGCTCCTCAATCCTTCAGTATCCTCATTTAATGAGATTATTGTTTGTACAACCACCAATAGAAGGTAGAAATTGGTAATAAGTATTTATTAATATCAAGAAATAATTTATTAATTTGGACTAATTACGAATTCATTGTATAGGTTAGATTGGCTCGAGCATTTCATATCAACAAAATGCCTCCGTTGTTCTATTAGACAAAAGAAAGTTATGAGGTATATATTTTATTTTATTAGACTTCTATTTAGGTTAATTAAATAAATTCGTTATTTGATAGTAGTAATCAGTGTCGTGTAGAAATTGCGATTATAACAAGATAGCAAGCTCAAGATTTGATCCGTCTTGTGTTACTGTGTTATTAGTTCTAAATTATTTTTGTATTGCACTCGCAGATGGGTAAATTCTATCCTTTGACTTATTATACATTTCCTAATGCAGGAATAAACAGATAAATAAATAGCATATGCTTATTAAATTGTTTTTGAAAAAAGAAAGATTAAAATAATATTTAAAATAGTGAAATGAATTGTCAAATAATTAAATTATTGGAGGATAAATAATGGATATTATTTCATATTCACATGTGGGATTCATATGGGAATTGCAATGAGAAGAATTTAAAAATTAAAATGAATTATTCTAAATTACTCTTCAGTTGATACTTACCTTGAGATTGCTTAACCTTCCATTCTACTTGATCTTGGAGACCTTGATTATTTAGCTTCATATTGTATAACTTTTCATCTACATATCCTATGATGGTCCTTAGTTAAATTAATATTGATTTATTTCAAAAAATAAATTAGATTGGTTGTTCAGACTAACCGATATGATGTAGAGACAGTAATCATCGAGATCAAGAGAACTAAAAAAAAAGATGTGTTAAATAGAGGAAAGAAATACTAAAACGTGGAAATTCTAAATCTAACCATATACAAGAGTACCTGACTGCCACATGAGTTGTGGTAGTGAGCAGTCACACTATTTATTTGTATGATGACGCTATATTGTTGTATCCCATCAATGAGAGGACTTTTAGCCCATTCATCATATAACATTATTATACTCTAAGGATGCTTGTTCCAGTGATTCACTGCTTAGTTGATTTACTAACTTCTCATTGGAGACAATAATACATGTGAATACTTACATCATTAATAACATTTATATATGCTATATTTATGCCATTGATGTCATTTATACATGATATAATTAAAAGTTATCTTAATGATAAAAGATAATGATTTACAAATGATAGTTGTAACTCCAAATATTGATAAACATTCAAAATAAAAAAAAGTAAAGCATTATAAATATATTTAATATTTCTATATCCATTTATGTATAAGCTAAAGAACCTAAAGAAATAGCTAAAGTTGTAAAATGGTATAGTGATTTCCTTGACCTCTTAAATAAGCTTAAATTCATACACATCTTTCCTAATTACCCCCTTAGCAATCTTAATGTTTTCTTTCTTTAACCTTCATGTTCGCAAGCACGGACACTCTTGATATTATTGTTGGTTTCGGCTTGTATATAGAGTTGCTGAGATGTCAACTAGATTTTTTTGTGAGTTTTATTTTAATGTATTTCCATTCTACTCATTCGATCTTCTGTTTACGATTTTGTTGTCTGTGTAGTAAAGATGTTTAAATAAATATGTAAAATTAGTCGAATTCTTGGTTGTCTTATTCATATAACTTTTAGTTCCTTTTTATTATGGTATCACCAAGTGGTGCACCTCTTGGTGAGCGCAAATTAGACCTCTAGGGCGTGACATGATGAACCTTTATTTATATTTGTAATGACCCTTTACTTGAGCCTATAAAGAGCTCCTAAATAATCTTTTACTCTAATTTCCTAAAAAACCCCTTGAAGATCCTTTAATTGTTCTCAAGAACTCCTAAAAATTCTTCACTCGAGCTTCTAAACCCTTGATAATTCTTAATTTGATCTTTCACTTGGACCTTCTAAAGAACCCTTTGTCAATTTCTTTGATTACCCTTTGGTCAGACCTTTGGGAAGCCCTTTGATGAATCAAAGCAAATAAGAAAAAGTTCACATGCTTTGAATAGAATCTATAAAATTGCTTATAGCTGTTGTAGTAGAACATGTATACATGTCTATTGAGTTTAATACTCATTACCACATTTAAACATCTACAAATGATGTGTTGAGTGAGTTTATATATATATATATATTCAAAAGCCCAAAATTCTCATAGGGTGTTATATACAAAATTTAAAATTAATGCACAGGCTTTTTTTAAACTACTCAATTTTAAAATTAAAGAGAAAAAGAAATTTGGAGACTGTCTTTGCATATCTACTTTACAACCTCTTGGTTATAGACTCTACCTCTAGATCTGAAACAATATTTTTGACTTGTTAGAAGGAACTATTGGAGCAATAATGTTTCCAGATGGTCAAGTTTAACTAGGCTATTTGACTTAATGTATTTGGCAAACAATTTAATTAGCTTTATCTTTTTTTCTGATGTGCGCGGCAGAGTTCAAAATCTTGAGCTATACTGAGTCTTTGACTGGAACAATACTATTTCGGTATCGTGTCAATATTTCAATGCATGATACCAATAATGGATTGGAGTTGTTGTGTCAAGTATATTTTAAATCTTGTATCATGCCCGACGAAATAGTCAAAACATATCATTCAGTAAACTACTGATATCACTCAGCATAGACAATGTCCCCTTCCATCGTATCATCTCCTTCCTCTTTCAACTTTCAATTTGTCAACAGCACTATGCATCAAAGTGTTAGCATCATACAGGAATAGTACCTTTCCTATCAAAGACTGAAACTATAACACAGCTCGAGATTTTAAACATTAATGTCAAGTTGTATCAAGTTTCGATGATTTACCAGAATGCTACGTTTCGACCATTTCACCCAGCATGGTACCAAATTTCAAACCAATTAAAGTGCTCACAACTCAATATAGTTGAGTTATGATGGATAAATACAATCAAGTTGGATGGTTTGTACTTGATGGCTTAGAGATCGATAACGAAGTAGACTCAAAGATGATCAAAGAAAGATGAGAGGATTTTTGAGGGACTAAAAATTATTGATGAGGTAAACTCTAGGATAAGGATCATAGTATAATTGCTAATTTAAAGGTTTAATAATCTGTAACAAGGTGAATTCGTAGGTGTTCAATAACGGATGATGTAGAGCATCCAATGGACTGAAAATTCCTACTAAGGCATACTCTAGGGCAATTTAATAGGAGGTGCACTTTGTAGATAAATAATGAATGATGTCATATTGAATCAAGTTTGAAAAGCTTTATGCATCTAAGGGACCGAGGATTTATCACAAGACGAACTTGAGGGCAATGTAAAGCATCAATAAGGTTAAAAACCTAAAAGTAATGTGAATTGAAAGATTACAAGTAAGACATAATCTTGATGTTTATGCTTCTGGGTATGATGTGAATGACTAGTTAATGTCATAGACTACCTAGAGACTTGGTGAACCTTAGTTGCAAGGGTCAAGTTGAAATTTCTGAGCAAATTCAGTTAATTAGAAATGAGCCTTAGTTGAATAGGGTGTTCAATCAACCCTAGTCGATTGAACACAAGGGTTGAGAGAACTAAATGTTTATGTTTAAGCTCTAAGCAGGTAGATTTGGATATAGTCGACAAGATACTTAGCAATCAATTAAATGTGAATTCTAATTGATTGCCTAAAGAGCCATTGGCTATTCAATACCTAAAATTGTTTGAGTAGTTAACTAGAGTTTTTTCAAATTAACCAACGATGGGGAAAAAATATATTGGAATCTCTTCTCTATAAGCATCGGAGGTTGTTTGGAAGGTAAAGGTGTACAAAATTGATTAACATTTTATTGTGACCACCTCTTTGTAAATTTTCTCTTCTTTGCTTATACTATCATTTTATAAAAAAGATACTTGCATGGAGCTTAATCTGTCACCATTCACTCAACCTCACGAGATCAACCAAGCCCTTAGTGATCCTACGATCACCCAAGTTCTCTTAAAGAGATTACTTATGAAAGGATAAAAAAATACTTCGAAAACAACCAAAGCAATTGCTAAAAACTTACCTAAAGTTGACTCCTAAAGTCAAAGAATTGAATTCTCTTTAGTCAAGTAGAATGACAGTCTAAGATTGTGGATAAATTTAGGATTTGCTTTAAAATTTTCAATTTTAAAGTATTTATAATTTTATTTAATTTAAAAATTAATTTTAAATTTTCAAATTGTTTAAATTTCGGAACAAATTTGTTATAGATTTGTTAAGAATAAGCTAAGTTGTTATTTTACAAAGAATGGATCATGTTGACACTTTACAAAGGGTAAGGATCCCTTGTAATCATCATCATTCATGTTAATAATATTGTCCTCTCCTTGAGAGTTTATGATGTCTCTTGCAGTGCCATTTTTCATATTACACCAATTACAAAACTAAATAAACAACACTAGGAACCTAGAATATATTCTTGGTGAAGTAAAAAATTAGCCTTTGCACCCTACTTTCAAGTGTTGACCAATATTGGCCAGCTCAACCAAAATGTATTGTTCTGATTTAACACATCGGATAGGTAAAGGTCATTGTACCACATATAAATGTAATTACAATAGTAAGCTTGTCTAGGTTAGTATAATTGAAAATTAACTAATACAGGAAGATTTTCTGTAAAATACCAAAAAAAAATTATATATATATATATATATATAATATTCTGGATGAAAAAGATTTAAAATCTATTAAAATTTGAACTAATCAAATTTATTGAGGAAAATAATAAAATAAAAATGGTTTATTAATAAGGAAATAGGTTTATATAATTTATTAGAATTTTGTGGAATTTTTTTTAAACTTTTTGGAGTCATTTTAGATTTTATGAAGATAAATGGGGAAAATATAAAGATTGTTTGGAATACTCAATTAAAGTGGGAGTTGATTGGATATAAAATCTAAGTTCTTATTCGAAAACCTAAGCTCGAGTATCAATTGGAAGTGTGAACAGTAGCTGCGGCTACTATTCATCTCTTTCCGGTGACACGAGATGGCAACGCACGGTTCTCCGCCGCTGCCGCATGCCAACGTTGACCAGTCAAAGCCAGACAACCACCAACACAGCCCTCTGCCCCGCAAAGCGGCGATGCACCGTCTTGGTGTCCAATCGCCGCACCGGTGACCTCTTGCACTAGCGACGACAGAAATCACATCCAGACACTGCAAGCAGATGTCTTGTTGTCCTCACGTGCTCATGTCGAAGTTGGCCACAACGCCAGCCAACGACATCCGCCACTCCACCACTCACCCTCGACCGCCGGGGCATTTCAGCCATCTCTCTTCTCTCTATCCTCCTCCACCATAGCACTCGTTGTGCACCCGGGCAGCAGCACACTTTTCTGCCATGCAAACAACAGCGGTGCACCACCCTGCGGCCCTGTCGCGTCGATCTCCCTGCATGCGCGACTAGTGCCTGTGCCCATTGCTACCACCTCTTGCCATCGCTGCCTTCTCATCGTGATCATATCCCAATCTTTGCCGACCGCCGCCAGTTGTCACGATATAGGAGAATATGGAAGGGGCACTGAAAGGTAACAATTAGTGGTAAAGATGTAATTAATGCAATTATACATTTGATTAAACTTTATGGATTGACTAATGATTAAGAAATTTCCAACAACGGTAGTTTTAATTAATATTAGAGAATGCTTTTGATTTAATTAGATTAATTAGAAATTTATATAGGATTAATTGAAGGTTTAGTTTAAATGAATTACTTATAATTCAGTTATGAGTTACATACTTATGACGAACTAATTGGACTGATTTAAAGTTGATTAAATGGTTGATTAAGTGAGATTAATAGATGGATTAGATGTTTAATACTTAATAAATTATTTGAGATTAATTAATTAAATTAATATAGTAATGCCTAACCGATTAAGGAATAGATTGATGAATGAATTAATTAATAGATTGCTTAATT
>JBAMIB010003074.1:0-17315 GCA_037177415.1 Kaempferia rotunda | reverse complement strand
GACCAGAGCTGGACTAGAGATGAAGGTCAGTGTTTTACTTGTTTGCAAACAACGTTTTGCAAAAATAGCTTAGAAACGATCTCAGGATTTATTTGATCAAAGGAGATGAGGAGCTATAGCTGACGTGAAGAATCAAAATTTTGTAAGGAAGAATGAAAGCAGCAACTATGTTAAGTCCACAAAAACAGCTCAAGATAGAATTCCATAGCATTTTGCTTGGAAAGTAACACATTTGGTTTATACAACACCTTCATAGTTTATAAATGAAGTGGAAAGGATTTTAAAATTATTTTCTTCTAGTAAGAGTGTCGGTTTGATCACGTATTTGTGTCTATCTTGCATATCTACTTATCTATTATTATCTACATAAAAAAAATTGAGTTGTGACATGATCCGACTCCAAAACTTTATTTTTTCAAATATAATATAACTTGAACTTAAATATGGAGAAAAGCAAAGCAACCGATTGCTTTATTTAAATATTATTAATATATTTAGGTCGAGTTGGGAATCCCATCGGAAAAAATTTCTATTCCCGACCCTTTTCCCAATTTTGATCAGGACGGAAAAAATCCCGACCACTCGGGCCGGAAAACATTCGGGTCGAAAATTATCCAGGATGGGAATGAGTTGGGAATAGAAAAAGGTCAGGAATTTTATAAAAAAATCCAGCTCTAAATTTATTCACAGACGTTTACATCCTAAATCACAAAATAAAAATTAATTAAAATTACACTGTATCTATACATAAATATCAAAATTTTCAAAATTAATTTTTAAAAATAATAAAGAATGTAAATAAATTCAATAATAGTCTTTCAAGCGCCCAAGGTTAGTTGAATTTTCTCACAAATTGATACGATATATATCACAGAGGGTATCTTTCCTCCAGAAATTGCTGACAATCAACACAGAGTAAATTTATGCACTTGTGGTAAGAACAAAGTGTATGGAGAAGACACCAAAAACAAAAACACATGGATTTTGTTTTTAGAAAAGTGCAATCAAACAGCAAAAGGTTCATATGGTATCTGTATTAGAGATTGATAAGAAACATCGCAGTACTTCACACAGGTTGAAGGTTCTCTAACTGGTATGGTTTATGAGACAAGTCATATAGGGTGACAAATCACACAGTATAACGATTCTTAGCACGTTTCTCCAGCTTCTTTGCATCGTCCTGCAACAGTGGAAGGAAATTAATTTACCAATTTGCAAAAAGGGAAAAACTTGATTGAAGAAGACAAAGATAAGAGGTTTTCTTACATGAACTAGAAAGTTAATAGTGTCATTATAGTCCAGAAATTCTTTCCATTGCTTCCCGATGCTCATCTGCAGTTTTAGAAGATATAAACAATCTGAATTTGCAATGATAATATTTTTTATTTTCCCACACTATAAAACATAACTTTATTATTATTATCTGAGGATCATTCATTAAGTTTACGGATGTGGTGAGAGGGATTGGGAAGAGTAACGCATAGAAGATATCAGAATTTGTAGTTTTGTGATGAGGTGTGAGAATGAGAGTAGAGTTTAGGGAGAAAGTGTGGTCTTTCCCTATGGTCTCAATGGCCTGAGGATTATGAAGTTTCTGAATGTTGAGAGACATTTGAAGAAGGGTTGCATAGGGAAGATATTAGATTTTGTCAACAAGATGGTCAACGAGACGAATTGAGAAAGAGGAGGGATTAGAGTTTATGGTAAGGAGAGGGAGGGAGACCTCGCTATCATGTCAAATTCATGGCGTTTGCCAATGGACTCTTCCTAAGAGGATTAAGAAGAAAAACTCCAATAACAAGGTGAGGGAAAACATTGTATTTTTCTTAATTTCAGCCATGGAAGAGTACAACTTGTGTATAAATAGTCTTAAGAACCAACTAATTATTCTGAGATATGAGAAAAAAATTATTATTCCGCAATACCATTAACTAAACAACAGAAAGCATAACCTATTATTTCTAACATCTCGCAATTCTAACAAAAACCTAAGTGTTATCGTTGGGCCTTTACAAACGATGGGTTTGATAAAATAAAATCATCCAAAGTTGACCAAACCGAAAGAGAACAAGTTGTTATAGGCATGAAAGGAAACTCCTACCATATCCAAAGTGCTAGGAAAGTTTAAATGCAAACAGAAAATATAATAATAATAGAACATTTTCTTTTGCTGGAATTAGATCTCTCTTTTCTTGTGGAAAGTGAACTAACTAAACTTGTGAACTATATAGCAATATCCTATTGTTGAAAGAGAAACAATTTAGAATTTAGTATGTAGATTTAGCTATTTTGTTCTTGATGCATTTGTTCATTGAGGATTAGTTCTCCCATGTATTGCATGGAGTCGGTAATGAGAACAATTAGACTGAGGTCAGGGAAGGAATTAATTTATCCTTAGCTTAGATCCTAAAAATTAAGCATGGATTTAAGTTTGAGTAAATTGGGCTTTAAATAAGTAAACAGAAAACCTTGCTTGATTTTTCTATTCTACAGCTTATCATGAACTTAGAAAGACATTTAATGCATCATCACTTTAGATTAGGTCCTGAAAATATGGACGAATTTAAATTTAGGTAATTGATCCTTTAATAAGTAAATTTCATTTTCTAGAAGCTTTTGATTGGTTTCTATAACTTCGATCTTGAAATGTTCATCACTATTTTAGATAAAAACTAACAAATAACGTAATATGCAGGTTTGGATAATCATCATCATAATTCGTAATAATAAAGAAGTAATTATTAAGCCTTCACATGTTGAGATCATTAAAATAAAAGAAAAAGCAGTAAATAAGATGACAATGATAAAAGGATTAGATACTAAATGAAATCATTTCAGCATAACTGGTTCACAAGTACCTGAGCTTTTTCATTTGCAGCATTCTTGGTCCACAAAGCTATCTTTTCTTGCTTCCCTCTTACATTAACAACTGCTCCACAAATTTCATCCCCATAGTCAAACTGCTCCCCAATCATTGCCAATAACTAGTAGGAAAAGATGCAAAAAAGTGAAAATAATGTAAGTTGTTATATTTATTAAATTTATGAACTTTACCAAGTAGCAAGATACATACAGTATATAACCACATCTGATCTGATCTTCCTCTAGCACAACTAATAGTCCATTTACCTCCATTAGCACAAACTGGGTCTTCCCATTTTGGTTCAATGTTGTCCTTAAAGCAATGAAAATCAGCTCCTGATATCAGTTTGCTTGGATGATTGATATTATTGTATAGGCTGAAAACACAGAGAAAGTAATTGTTGTGGGCACACCATGTCGTACAAAAGGATGATAGTTCTTACATGTAAAGGAGCTTCCTCGACGAAACATTAAGTATAACCACTATAGAACAGACCAAAGGGCAATGAGATAATGCACACTAAATATAAAATTGCATGGAAAACAAGTAAATGAATAGAAAAGACATCACATGTTCCTTGGCACATGACGAGAGAACCTTGGAGCCATATGAAGATAGTATGACAAGTAACACTAATCCCATGTGACGAATTTATGAAAGAATGTGAATGTGTAAAGGCTTTGATGGATGACGTTGACTAAGTTGAGGCTTTATATTTTGAGTTACATAATTCATGTCTGGTCAAGTTTAATGGACTGCTAATCTTATCAGACTGGATCATGACAAATGTTGTCAAACATCTGATCCAAGGAATGAAAGAGATGCAATTGGAAAAGGCAATTATTGTGATGAATGTGGAGTTCATGAGTACACTAAGCCAAGTGGTTCAACTGAAAAAGTGGAGGCACCTCTTCGCTCCACAAGATCCACATATAGAATCTACACCATTTAAATGGCCATTAGACCATATGTTGCCATCTATGAGTTAGACTGTTTACTTGGGTGAGGACATCAAATCATTAAGCAGATCTGAACTTGACACTTCACACAGATATTTGAGGGTTGACTAATGACCATATAAAGACATTGACGAGTGAACAACTGCTCTACCAGTTGTTGGGATTAAACATTCATGACAAAGTGAATCAAGTCTCTTATGGCAACAGTATGGGTCAGGGTAAAGATTAATTGGGGTACATGTGAGAACTTAGTTTAACTCGCATTGACAACTGAAGGATAACTCGTATAAAAAACTTTGATGGGTGAACTGTCATTAAGTAGTGCATGAGTATTTTGAGGCTCGTGCTCATCCTTCCAAGTTAAAGGAACAGAGTTGGTGATGAAATGAGATTAAATAGAATCTAATCCAATACAAAAGAATGTAATTCAATGAAAAAGGATTTCCTATGTTGCTAGAAGTGGAGCTCATGTTGCATGGAACAAATTGTAATTTCCAAATATCTATACTACAGATCTATTATTTGGTCCCATGAATGGCAAACAGCAACTCAACATCAATTCGTTTTGAAACTTTTAACTGAGATATGCCTCTCGTGCAAGTTACTCAATGAAAGCAGCACAGCAAAATAACACCTATGTAATCTATCTCCACCTACTTTTATTCAGGATATTCTTCTGGTAGAAATTACTCTGTGCTTGTAGTGTAGTAGCAATTAAAAGCGGGCAAGTTCTTAACTACCAAGATGGTTCAAGGAAGATGCCTATCTATAATAGTGCACAATAGAATATATCTCTACTACTTTTCAAGCTCCAAGGATGTTCAGAAAATCCCCTAGCCCTTAGCAACCTATCCGTGGCAGGCTCTCCCTCCTAGATGCGTTTCTTCTTTCCTATCCATACTCATCACCTCAGCCGGTACGCGATTGACACGATCATAGGACGACACAGTATATGTTGACACGTTGATGAAATATAGGTTTGCTAAAGAACCACAAGTATGGCAAAAGAAGATCTGCAAGCTCAGTATTTTCCAAATGAATCAGGAAATTTTCCACGGGAGAAGAATTGCCGCGAGGCGAGTTGGCACGAACTTTACCCCCAGAAATCTTCGACGGTGGAGAAGGTGTGGATCCGCCGGAGAGAACTGCCCCAGACAGCTTGCTTCGACTTGGATTGGGGGTTGTCGAACCAGAAGGTCCAGGAGTGCTCGAGGGGGTGGGGCTGCTCGGCTCCCACCCTCGCGGGAGCAGCATCGGGGTTCGCGTCATCATCCTTGATCTCCCCTTCCTCGATCTCCTCCGACAGATCACCGTCCCTCTCCAATCCCTTCTCCACCGCCACCAACACGTCCGCCTCCTCCGCCATCGCGCTGTCAGACACTAGTAGTCGACCGCTGGCAGAACGATCTCTTGATGTGGCAAAGCAGAGCGGCGAATGAGTTTGACGAAATGGCCGCCGCCCCTTTTCATGGCGTAGCTTCAGGACGGACCATTATATCGGACTCGATGAAAAGTGTGGGCGTTACTTGTTACGAATGATATAACAATCCTAAATATTGGAATTAATGAAATTTTAGGGCCATTTTAAAAAGTTGTTAAATTTAGGAGATAATTTTGATAATTACTCCATTTTGGAGGTTTTGTTATGGACATTTCCTCTATATTTGTTTTGGAACTCTCCAAATAATTTTCATGTCAAGATGGAATAACTATACGCTTGAGATTTGAAGGTGACAAGAAAAAAAAAGAGAATTTTCTTCGAAGCATTCAGGCGGTCTTCTGGGTTGCAATTTCACATATTGAATTGATTTATTTGCAAAATTTGACAATATTTTACATGTTCCATCGCATACAAAATACAAGAGTCTGTAGATTAAGAACATATCGTAGGAGTTTATCTTCCAAGAACTGAGAATGTTTCCCTCTCTTCAGTAAATCAAGCAGAAGCGACATGTTTGATCTGGTACCATCAATTTCCCATAAGATCAAATGCCTGACATCCTCAAAAGCCCTTGAAGAAATAAAACGTACATGACGAGAGAACAAAAATGTACCGACCAGTTTAGGATGATATTTATGCTCTATCCTAATTAAACATATCATGAAATTTGCAGTAGTATTCAGGAAACTAGTCTGTGGAACTACGGCTTCTTGAAAGAAAATTGATGCTTGGAAACTTCCATGAGGTTCGAGAACTTGGTGCAGTACCGTCACGTTGTTCAGTAGTAGATCCATTTGGAACTTTAGGAGTGAGAGGAATATCAGACTTAGAGTCACTTTCTTTAGTAGTGTTCAAAAAGCCCTGCAAATCCTGCGAAATGATAATTTCAGATAAGTAAAAAAAAGGTGATGATATTAGAATCAGATATACTTTTGCAAATGATAGAAGAGCTATTGCCTTCTACAGTGATCATTGATTCCATGGCAAATTAAGTGATTAATAGTTGATTAGCAGCTACATGCAGTTAGATTTAGATGTAGATTAAGATTTCGATTTAGGAAAGGCTGGCAAATCATATAACCCATAAGAGCATGCAAACCTTTAGTCCTGAAGTTGATACAACTGTTGATGAATGCGGAACCTGAGAAGCATCAAATTATGACCATGATATTTGTTGGAGCGACAAAAGGAAGTTTATAGTAATATAGGAAAATGCTTACTCTGGGATTCCGAGGTGTAAATGGTGAAGCAGATGAAGACGGTGATGGTGATTCTGAAGATGACGTTGATTCTGTCAAGAGCGGTGGTAGAGAGAGTGCCTGCTTTTGGGATAAGAAATGTTAGGGGGAAATCGACAATAGGAAATACCAGAACAAAAAAAGAGAGAGAGAAAGAAATGGAAAATACCCTTGTCACTACTGCAGTTTGTGGAAATTCAATTGCTCGTTTTGATGAGTCCTGGAAGACGAAGGGTGTGTTTGAAATATTTCAAAAACATTGATGTTTGAACTGAATTGATTAGGC
Organism: Kaempferia rotunda; assembly: GCA_037177415.1. Taxonomy (NCBI): domain Eukaryota; kingdom Viridiplantae; phylum Streptophyta; class Magnoliopsida; order Zingiberales; family Zingiberaceae; genus Kaempferia; species Kaempferia rotunda. The sequence continues at coordinate 10,528 of JBAMIB010003074.1, read as the reverse complement.
AGCATGTATACAATACAAACATCCTGGCAAATGCTCCGGATAATCCATGTCCACATCAAATTTTACACTGTGAAGAGAAATTTCTTAGGTATCTAAGAATTCTACTAAGCCTCCGCTTTGAGCTGATACCCAAATTCAATCATAAACTTAATAACCTATCCACTACCCAAACCCAACACAAAAGGAGCATAAACCTAAAAGGAATTCAGCCATTATTCTCTATACCAAACCTGCATGGTGGCCACTTGAACCCAGCTTATATTATCTAATATCTATACTGACAGGTATAAAATGCTTATGCATAATACTAGCAATACACAAGTTAACGGTTGTTATAGGACATCTCTTATTTAAGGAGCCGAAGGATTCTGCTTATATATTTCTCCCTGCTCATCAAATGTTCCCCGGTTCATATTATTATTGATATGTAAATGAACTTGCATTAAACCAGTTGATAAGCCAGCAAAATAGTATGAACTACAAAATGGGGGAAGATGTGAACATAAAGAAACGTCAAGGCAAGTGAAAAGGAAATAGAAATAGAAAGGAGTACACTTCATATAAGTTGTTGCCCATTGGTTTGATTAGCACTGCAATCACCTGTCTCAGCCAGGTCTATAGTTAATTCTAATATGGTATTTACCAACAAATTAAGAAAAATATCAACTTTTGAACCTTTAATATTTATCCACCTTAAACAACGATCATTTGTCAGAAGAAAGATAATTTGTCTGAAAAATGAATTATTTGTCAATATGCTGTTGAAAAAATCAGCTGGCTATCTATATACAAAGTCAAATTTAATATAGCAAATTGCTAAGGATGCCAAACTATAGAGTAACACAAAATAGTTGCACACAAATGAAAATTGACAAATTTTCCTTGCCTGAATAAGTTCATTATTCCTGCGTTGCTCTAAGTTCCCCACAAACTGGCAAAGATGAGAGACTCCTCTTGATGTCAAATCCTAAAAAACAATGTCTTATAACTGAACCAAACAGCAATAGAATGAGATAGTTGAAATTCAAAGATATTATTAATACCTGAGCTCCTTCAATTCGATCAAGCTTTGACCTCTGATGAAGAAAGAAGTCACATATCAATATATGATCTTACTTTAGAGTATTTGCTTAATGTAAACTTAGCTTTACAAATGAAAAATGTAAAGTAAACAGAAAGTACCAGAGTCTCGACGGCAGACTGGACAGATTCCATATCAGAAAAAACCAATCTTAAATCTCCATGTAGTTCTGACACCTACATATCATTACAATATACTCAGCATATTATCTGTCAAAACTTCTGAAAGATAATAAACTACAGAAATATGGTACCACACCTCAAACTTGGTTGCCATGGCAAGCTCTTTGCATTCCTCCAAATTACTATCTACATGGTCAATCTTTGAAGACAGATGTCGCCTAGCAGCCTGCCAACCAGCAGTTTAAGTCAAAGGCTAAAGTTATGCAAGAAATTTCCCATTGTTAGAAACGTGGGTATCCAACAAAACTTATCAAAAGATATGTTTGTTTTCAGATAGTAATGATTAGCTCAGTAATACTGAATCAGAACTCAAAGAACGTCATTTCAAGAAACAAGGTTTAATCAATGGGTTGACATCGAAAGAAAATTAAGGTTGATAGTTTTTATCAATTTCAAACTTTCATTTCAATACAAGTATATTAAGAGTGTATGATTATGCAAGTTAGAAAAATGCTTAGAGCATATACCAGATACCCTAACAGTAAGTTTATTTTTGTTGATCGAAACCTGAATCAACTTCAATCTCAAAATCACTACTTTGGGTTAAATAAATATGGGACCTTTAGCATGTTAAGGCGTAGAAAATCATCCTCTGGATAAAGTATAGGGTACATCATTATTGCACATTACACTGGGGCATTGGTTAAAATGTTGGATACATCCTCTTTGCAGTATTTATAATAGGCATCATGCCAAATGACAAAAAAAAAACAGTCTAGCATTTCAATAATATTTTTTAAAATAAATCAAGATAAATTTAAAAGGAAAAAAAAAAAACATACAGAAACAGATGATGAAACAAGATCCATCTGTTTGCCAATGAGATTGCAAGTATCAGAGAAGCCGCGCCGAGTAACAAACATGAGATCTGAAAGTTTCCATCCCTGGAGATGTACATATTACCATTTAGTTTGCAAGGTTAAGAAAGAATATATTTGGGAACATACTTCAGATGGTAATAGAAACGAATAGAATAAAGGGAGTAAAAAATAGAAAAGCATAGCCAAAATATCCTATGCATATTCATCTTATGAACCAGTTATTGGATTGCCTTACTTTCCAGATCTAAAGCCAAATAAAAGTACAATTAAATGAAATCTATGATCAAAAGTCTCTGACATCATTCAACCACTTTATGCAGAAATAAACAAAAAAGTTAATTCACAAACCAACATCCCAGTGAAAAAATAAGCAGAGATATTCTTCCCAGTTCAGTATTTAACTTTGGAATAAAAATCAGCTACACATTGTCTTAGATGGAGTTTTAGATCCCTACATACTCTTAAATCTGCATCTAATTTACTACATTTGCCGCAATACAGTGACATAAACCTTAGTTTTTTTTCAATATACTCATAATCATGTACATCTAATTAATCATTTTTCATAGTACTAATTAATATTATAGGGTTCATGGAAACTTATATTGCTACTATACTGTTTGTATCACATAAATTTTACTAACTCATATGAGAGGTTGTCTAGAGATATAGTTGCCAAGCTCATAAATAAAGATTGAATACCGATGGAGAATAGCCATTTTAGTACAGCCTATAAAGAGTCAAAAATCACTACTCACATACAAGATGTGCTAAATAATTCATTATATTAGTTGTGATACCCAATAAGCATAATTTTATAAACTTCAATTAAATATCAATATAAAATAAGAAAGAAAAGTTGAAAATATAAATCTTCAAGACATTGAAATCAAGTGTGCCAACCAGAATCTTCTAGTTAAGTTTCTGATTTGAAAAATTAACATTTTGCTTCTGTTTAGTAGAAAAAGAAAAATAGTATTAGAAACTTCAAGTAAAAATTATCAAAAACTAGGTGAGTAACCGAGCTTGGCTCGAGCTTTTTATGGAGACTGACTAATAGTGTTGTTGTTCGTAATATTGATTAAATGTTCATCTAATAGATTATTACACTGATATCATTTTCTTACTTTTAAGATTTTATGAGTAATATAAAATTATATAAATTACTATATTTTTATGTATTTGAATAAAAAAATTAAGAAATGAATTTATAATTAGATTTTACACAAGTTAGTAAATAAATTTATTCATAATTGTTCATGAATGCTAACAAACCAAGCTTATTAATCTTCAAGCTTATTTATTTTATATATTCTTTTAATAATGAATGAACATAAATAGATTTTATCGAACCAAACACTAAGCTTGTTGATGAGCGTCCGGTTCATTTCAGCCCTACTCAAAACTAGTCAAATAAATGTTCATCTCGCCTTTGTCAGTGTGCTATGAGCCTAACTAATGAGCATTAAGTCATACTATAGACAGCTAACAATCATGAAATAAGCCATCTAACTCAGAATAGATAAACTAATCTGGCCATGTCCAGAGAAAGCATATGAGTTCAACAGTCATGGCATCAGACATAACCAACTCCTGTACGAAGACAGTGTGGTGTTGTGAAATCCACTCTTTCAACATGAAATTTATAAGCAAATAGAAATTCATGTAAGATAAACTTCCATAAAGGCATCCTTGGAAAAGATAGCACTGCCACCAAATGAATGGAACTTATTGATGCCAAACTTTAGTTAAGCAATTTAATCCTTGGACAGAAACAAAAAAGATTACCTTCCACCATATAAAGACATATCCAAGAGTTCCAACAACAATGACAGTTGTAACACCAAATCTTGCAGAAACTGCAATTTGCAAACATTTCAACTTTAAAATAACACAAAAATAAAGAGACAGTAACAATAACCATCTATAGTTACTGATAAATATTGGCAGACTCTGGTTATTACAGCCAATAGAATTCTGTCAAAGAACTGAAATTATCCATTTTTAACAGCCCCAACGAAAATAATTAACATCAAGTGTTAGTTGATGACGCAACTAGAAGCTAAATCATGGATTAGGTGGTTCCTACATGTCAATTTGAATGTGAAGAGGCTTAGAACTTTACCAAAATATGGTGAAATTAACAGAAAAGAACAAGCCAATGTCATATATCAATATAATTAGGGAGGAAGTAATGAATACAGTCAATAGCATTCTGTAAAAGAATAACTGAAATTATTGATTTTCAACAGCACCAGCAAACACAATTAACTTTGTGTTACTTAATGACTCAACCAGAACCTAAATCATGGATTAGCTGATTCCCACATGTCAATTTGAAAGTGAAGAGGTTTAGAACATTATACCAATGAATCTGGTGAAATTAACACAAAAGAACAGGCAAGGGTCCTATATCAACGTAATTAGGGAGTAAGTGAATATTATCAGGATAAATTTTTTGATCTGCATACATTTTTTATCACTTTCATCTTATCTCTTTTTCCATGTGGTCGTGTATATAGAAAATTTTTGAAACTGATTCAGACCCATCTCTGAAACAAATATAAAGAAAAACAAAGATAAAAGAACACAATGATAGATGAAATAATGATGCTTGGTTCACTATCTTAAATGAATTTGTTAAGCTCCTATTTGTTTACTCTTATCTATACTCTATAGACTTATTCCATGACCACCATTGCTCATTTTCAAGTGGTGCAGTATCAGTGAGTGTCATACTGGTAACGGTCCAGATGGCATTTCCAATTTAACAAATCCAAATATCCTCACAAAAATTATTCCTTGTATCTAATCATATAGAAGAAAATAGTTGAAGTTATAGCATCATGATTACATATCAATCTGACTAAGCAGATATAAGAGATCATATGGTTCAAACTTCAATGTACCATAATTTCCATTTTTTATTACTGTATGTCTAGGAATGCTTGACATTACATGTTCATATGCTAGTTGGGTGCTTATGCAAAAGATAGACTACAGTTAAGGCCAAACTAATTAGGTGAATTTAACTTTAAATTGGAGCAAAAAGTCAATTAGTAATAAATTGGATATTGTAACTACAAAGCATCAGATCATTCTTCAATCTGATTCAAAATCAATACACACATACACATATATGTTGTGTGTGTGTGTGTGTGTGTGTGTGTGTGTCAATCGTTACAATGCAAGCCATGTCTTAGCACCTTTGCACATAAACATGGCAATGTGAGAAACAAGCAAATAGCAAAAAAGTAGAATGTTCTTCGTTGCACATTACAAATGTCAATAAAAAAACATTTACGAGAATTATGGAATGTCAAGAACCTGATCCTCCATTAGTAACAATTGTAACTGATCTTGAGGAAGCTAAGATTTGCAACTCCTCTCTAAGAGTATTGACCTGAAAACAGATATACAATAATAAAAATCATACTGTCAACAGAATCATAAATCTTTGATTAAACCGACAAAAACTGTGGTCAGAGACACCGGCAGAAATGGAATAATAAGAATCGGATGTATCATACCACCCAACATCTACAGGGTTAAACCTGAAAACAAACATCCAAACCAAATTGCCTTTTTGCCAATAAGGTTGGTTCATTTTTAGTTCAGAGAAGTTTGGTCTTAAAATTGGTTTTAAAAAAAAAAAGAACAATTTGTGGTCTGAATTAAATGGGCAATCCCCTATTTGAATTTCTCAGGCGTTTAATCAGAAGGATAAGAGGAAAGAAGGATGCAATTAGGGGAGAAATAAAAAAAAAGTCTGAGTAAAAGAAGAATCTGCCTTTTCATGTTCACTTGGAAGGATGAAAAAAATGTAAAATAAAGTAACTGGACAGAGAATATTAGCACATCATGAAACTAGTCAATATTTGATAACTGATTTTTATCCATTAGGGGGAAAAGAATTCAACGAGAAAGTATCCACCAGTTTTCTTTCACTGCCTCTTTACCATTAAGTGACAAAGGAAAATCAACCAATTTATTTCATTCATTCTCTTGCCTCTCTCTTTCTTCCTACAATTTTCTCTCAAAATAATTTTGAAGAGTGTTAGAAAATCCAATTTAATACTTGATCATAAACTTAGGGTAACATACATTACAAATCCTCAGTTATGATTATTCAAAGCATAACAGTAAACCTGCCCTGTTCTAATCAACAACTGTAAGTGTATATCCCAGTAGCACAAGAATTTGATGGTGTAAAAGAAAGAATTTGTATCGCCGCCCTCACTGGAGGGAAAAGAAACACACAAGATGGATCCAAACATGACTCTCCAAAAGACTAGCTCATTAAGCATAAATCATAATCTAAACAAGGACTACAAGAACTGTTTGTCTTGAGGTACCCTTAGAAGTATTTGCTAATTAAAAGAGACAATAAATAGAAGATATGATAGTGAAATAAAGCCTTGTTTTTTCTTGGTTAGAATCAGACATCATCACATGGTCTGATATTTCTAAATGATAACTAAACTGCAACAGGCAGATCTTAAAATTGATAGAGCTTAAAAAACTCTAACCGAGGATGCGCAACAAGCTCCACAGTATATCAAAAGTGATTACCTTATTTTCCCTTCCTAAAAATTCAGCAGCGGCCTATGACTCATCCAATAGTAAGGGTTACATTATCAACTATCTAATTAAAAAGATAGCCTGACCTCTTTTCCTTTTTCTGCAGTTTAAAGATACAATATCATAGTTGTATTTCCTTACATGATCTTTATTGTAGTCCAATGTTCTTTGCATATATAAGGCATTAGGTACGAGAGATTGACAATGATGCTGATGTGAAAATTTTCAAAGAAACTTATCTCCCTCCAGTCATGTTATCCTCTTTCTGGATATTTCATCCAACTAATTCCTCTCTAGTTTATCATGATTTTCCTTTTCCCTTGCTTTGATACTCCAATTTTGTAGTTTGTTTCCTATTACATCAATTCAACCTTCTGCAGTTAAGAGCACAAGTGTCAACAATCAAATCGTCTTTAGTCTGCAACACCGTTCCATTTCATGATCCATGATCATATTGCAGAAAACTTCCATGATATAGCTAAAGTTATAATTGTAAAAACAACTAAAATATGTGTCAAGGGACAGGAACACACATCTTGCAATATGATTGGTGATGTATACTGACTCAGTACGAGCTCTTAAAGCGTGCCCCAGTGATTTCCCATTGTAAATGGATGTCAAAATAGAGTAACTACAGATTATGACAAAAAATACAATGGGGGTTATCAAGTAGGCCGGTACACAAGGAAGTTTTGGATCCCTTGACCAACAAGTGGCACCACTAACATTCCAAGTTAAGAAGCACTTGCCAACGTGAATTTTTGGCATGTTAACACCTCTGGTGTGTGACTATAAGAGGAATTCTTATTTTACTTGTAGCTTCCAAAGGATCAAAACCAGAAATATCACAATGTGACATCATGGTAGTAGACAAATACCTCCACAATATAAAGAAATTCAATATAGATATCAGGACATGAAATGGCATACTAACCAATGGAAATGGCATACTAACCTGCGCTAATAGGGAATCAGTTTGTGGTTTACTAGTTGATCGAGAGCTGTCTTTATCTTGTTGCAAGTGTCTTGTCACAATCTATAGGGAAAGAAACTACAGATAATTAGAAAAGGACCAATAGTGGCAGATAATGGATAATTTGGTTTCAAGTGGAGTGTGATTTTAGGTAATATACCTTGAAAGCACCAGAAAAGAGTTTTGTGACATCAGGAAATTGTCCATCCTTTGAAAGAACAGTTCCAATTATGCCTATAAGACAATAATTCAATTTACAATAAATAAACAAGGCATAGTAATGGGTGAAAAAAATTGATTACAAATAAAAAAAATCATTTCACTCATCAGTTAAATTGAGAAAAGAGCTGCAAAGCTCTAGTTTACAACATCATACATGCTTGCTGGATACATGTATCACATAACAACAACCACAACCGAGCCTTTATTAAAAAAAAATACTGAATAAGAAAAACACACACAAAAAAAAGTTTAAAAAGTAAAGGCAGCATAGTAAGCATGATTCTAGTTTACAGGCTCTTAAAATACACTGGGCAACAGAAAAGAGATAAAACGAAGTAAACATGAATATGAGAATCAACTGAAAGTCAACTGATTCAGCAAATTGTGCAAGAGAAATAGGAAAGTAAAATGAAGAAAAGTAGCAAGTGCAAACAAACCATCCTGACCACTGATGCTGAACAAAATCAACAGTCTATACTGTTTATTGTGCAACAATACAGTGGATCACCAAGCCTAAAATAATCAACGTCATGATATATCTACTGGTTCATCCATGATCAATCTAGAATTCTAAACAAAACAAAAAAAAAATGCCTATGACTTTGATACTCGATATCTATACTCCAGTCCTGATGGGGCTTTCCAACATGCAGCCTAATCCAAGTATGCACTAGAAGTAAGCGTATATCTCAATGACTATTTAGAGTAGCAATATTTTATTGATCTATACAAACATTAAGATACAGCTTACTTATGGTCATTATCAAAAACAGATCTAAACAGACGTAAAGGTATCACAATTCAATATTATTGAGCTGCATGTGGAATTTGGCTGCATAGAGGAACCATATTAGTGATATGCAACGTTGTAGGCTGTTTTGATGAACACACTTAACAGACACAGAACAACCCAACTAAAAGAAAAAAACTATGATTTAGCCATATGGATATTGATTTAAGGAGAAAAAAAGGATCCTCTAATAACATAAGAAGCTTACCTAATGGAGAACTTCAAAATCTGTATGGTGGTGAAAATGGTTTTACCCACAAGTGGGGGTATGTGCAGGCATACATTAGCCTGATCTTTAGCTAACGGATTATAAACTAATTAAATTGAAACACAATGCAATTCTCAAAACATATAATCTGAAAGGCACTGTAACATGTGCAAAAGCAACTCTAGCAATCCTTTTTATAGCCCCCCAACCTTACAGCAAAACCAGTTCACGAAAATAAACCTCTATTTCCTCCAAAAGAGAAAACGTTACATTCGTCACAACAGATGCCTCCCTATAAAAATGTTATCCGGAGAGAACATTAAGGCCGCAGGCCCGCAGCTATCGACATGTGCACTTCTAAATTACCTATTACAAAGGAGCTGTTACTGTATCAAAATCCAATGGCGAGTGAACAACGGATCATGAACCGCGGATCAGAGAATCCGGTTTCTTCCGTGAAACTCTTAGGACGAAGACTATATTGAAATTGGGTCGCGTTTAAAAAATGCGTAGGAGCTTCAAGATCGACGATTACTACGATCGCATCCAATCCTCCAATGAAAAACACTTACGAACCAAGATACTGTCGAAGGAGAGAGGTCGATGGACAGGTACCTGCTCCAATGACTAGGGTGAGTTTCCCGAGCGCCATGGCCGATCAAACCCCTGGTAAAACCGCAAGGGGCTGTCGAACCATCTCTAGGGTTTCTAACAGAGTACTGGCGTCGCGCTCACCTCCTCCTCCTGGGGCAGCAAATCCGATCCGCGGATTCAAGAGTCAAGACCACTCCGAATCTCCGATGGCGATTAGCGTTGGAGTTCCATAGATGCCCAAATTTATAATGACAATCGCGAAAATGTCACTGCCCCCGCACGAAATTTGACGAGCCCTGAGTTAACCGGAGCCGTTGGGTTACACGGGAAGTGTGAGATCTACGGTCTATCGTAGAGGATCGGGCAAAAATTACTATAAACCCTACCCGGTACGTAGTGATGATTTGGTGACAGTAGTGTTCATTCAGTTTAATTATTTGACTTATTTAGTTTGGATTATTTGATTTTTATAATTTTTTAAATTTAACTCAGAATTAAATCGAATTAACTAGAAATTAAATTGAATTATCTAAAACTAATTCAGGTTATTTAGTTTGATACAATATAACCCAATTAAAAATAAAATATAAATTCACCAAAGTAAAAATCCATATAATCAATTTAATAAGTAAATAATAAACAAAAATAAAAACAAAAAATTAATTTTTAATTAATCAACTAAGACACAACACAATTACAAATTTAAAATTATAAACCCTACGCGGTAAGTAGTAATGATATGGTGAAAGCACTCTTATATAATGTCAATCTCAAAGGAAAAAATTATAAAACATATATTAATATGATAATATATATGTTATTCGGGTTTCGGATAGGTTATTCGGATGAGGTACCATATCCAAAACAAAATCATTAACCCAAATAGTAGTTTGGGTGAGTTCATTCACCCAACTTAAATTTTATTAATCTAATCTAAATAATCCAAATGTTATTCGAATCGGGTGAGTGAATGACTCAAACCAAATAATAAACACACCTACTCCTCACTTACTTGAGAAAATTTCCGAAATATATAAAATTTTAAAATGTGGAGAATAATATGATTGTTTTGGAAG
>JBAMIB010002879.1:0-17320 GCA_037177415.1 Kaempferia rotunda | reverse complement strand
AGACTTCTTGTACTGTCTCAAGAATCTTATATTAAAAAGGTTCTAGAGCGATTTAGAATGTCAAATTGTAAACCCATCGATACTCCTATGGCCAAAGGTGAGAACTTAAGTCGTGAGATGTGCCTAAACACTGCTGAAGAAATCCATGAGATGTCTAAGGTGCCATATCCTAGTGCAGTTGGGAGTATGATGTATGCAATGTTGTGTACTCATCCCGATATTTGTTATGTCGTGGGTCTAGTCAGCAGGTATCAATCTAATCCAAGAAGAAGACACTGGAGTGTGGTTAAAAGAATTTTGAGATACCTAAAAGGCACTACAGATTATTTCCTATGTTATCAAGGAAAGGATTTAACACTAATGGGATACACAGATGCGGACTGGGGTGGTGATTTAAATGAACGTAAATCCACCTCAGGATATGCTTTCTTGTTAAATGGTGGATGCATATCTTGGAGAAGCAAGAAACAAACATGTGTGTCTCTATCCACAATGGAAGCAGAATTTGTAGCATGTGGTTCTGCAGTGCAAGAAGGTGTTTGGTTAAGAAGATTCCTAATTCATTTGGGTGGAGTAAGCAATCCAGTGGGAGCTGTAACCGTTTATTGCGATAATCAATCATCAATTTCTTATATAAAAGACCCTAAATATCATGGAAAAACCAAACATATCAACACAAAGTACAACTTCATCAAAGATATAGTTGGAAAACAGGAGGTGATTTTGAAATACATGTCTACGCGAATGATGATGACTGATCCTCTTACTAAGCCAATACCAAGAGGCATATTTATAAATCATGTTAAATCTCTTGGATTACGTAGGATGTGCTTGTAACTGAATGCATAAGTATTTAAGACATTGTGCTCATTATTATAATATCTTATTATGCATTATATGTACACATTTACTTATGAGCATTTATTTGCACAGTAAAGGTATGTCGGACAAGTTGAGATTGACTCTCACACACAAGCAATCGCCTCTGATGCTAAGAAACATGTACATATGAGGCAATATTATTATTGTTGTGAACAAATCCATACATATGTTGCATTAGTAATATATTACTAAGATGAGGTTACTTCATAGATTTTTGTATTGTAATCGAAATGGATTTTCCCACAACCCATTAAACTTGTCTAAAGGCCAGATCTGAGTTTTCATTATATCGATACATGTTGGAGGATAAACAAGAAGAAAACTCAAGTTAAGTGTTGAGACACACTTGAATTAAGATCTGTACGATGTAAATATTTCATTATGACATACGCTTCCAAAGAGGAAGAAGCACATCGTAACACGTGTTTCATACCACGTATACTGAAGTGACCATTTGGAAAATGAGTAGTTGAGTTCCAGCTCATTGTGTGAGATCCATAAGTTGATATAAATGTAAACATGATCTAATACCCTTAAGACATTCAAATTGTTTCTTTTATTTATTTTTGGTGATACTACTTTAGCATGCTACCAATAGATATCTAATCAAGCTTGCTTAAATGCTCAAATATATCTATTCTTTTAAAAGTATAATTAAACAAGTATAATCATCTACGTAAATTTTTATTTAGTCTATTAAAACTCACATTTTTCAGATCCAAAGTCATCTATAATTCTTGGATTCATCCCTAATTATCACTAATTGTACGAGAATGAAAGGTAGGATAGCAATCCAAACTCGCATTTGTTCAAGGCTTTCCGAAGGATTATTCTTATCCCTTCCAACTCGACTACCAGCACCATCAACCAGTTATTGTCTTTTCTTTAAGGATCTAGAACTAGAAGTTTAGGAATAACATAGTGCATGCGTTTGAACATTCTTTGATTGTTAATGAGATGGCCATACTAATTAGTGAGCAACTCATTACTCATGTCGGCTATAAAAAATCCAACATATCACACTAAAATCATGCTTCCATGTTTCCCTATTTCCACCATCACCAATCACATCAATTTTGTTCTCTTTTTTATATACATATATTTTACAGGATCTCCTTAATTTCCTCACCTTGTCCTCATTTTTTTAAAGTAAAAAAAAAAAGCAACATTTATTTCTCTCATACTTTGTCATTGTGGCTAAGAGTTTTAAACTCATAGTCTTAAATCAATTAAATGAAAGATACGATAGTACTTTTAGCCAGTAAAAATTACTATAATAGTATTAAATCAATTTTAACCAAGTTCAAAGAATTTTAGTTTATTTTGGCTACAACTAATTTATATTATAGCCATTTTTATCAAAATAGAGAACGCCCTTTAATTTTTGCCCACGATGAAATGGTATTTTCACGATCAATATATAAATAAAATTTTAAAAAGGTTCATTGAAACTTTTCTCTCGTTTTATTAATGGAAATTGCTTTTAAATTATTTTGACCGCATCGGCCAACAAAACTTTGCCGCGCTCTGATTTGGCGGGAAACTGATGAACCCGCGCACGCATTTTTTTTATTTCTACTTTCTTTCTTTTCCCGCCAACGCTAATTATTTTTGGTGGGATTTCGCGATCGACCTTACGATCCGATCCAATTACATTAGATTTTATAAAGTCAAAATTCAAATTGTGTTGACTTGGATTTGATGACGTCATCCGAAATGGACGACAAGCTTTGCAGTGTGGTTTTTATTTTTATTTTAGAAAATAACAATTCCATATATTCATAATAATTTTTTTTATAAATGGTATTAAATGGAACATATTAAGTACTTGGCACCGATCCTCAATATAACTCATTTAAATGTCAATACATTAACGTTTTTCTTGCGGGGACAAATTAATTTGCATCTTTACACCTTCATTATAGCAATTTATCGTGACACGACAAGTATTTTAATTTTGCATTTCATTATTTTCCGTAGCAATAAATACATATATAAAGGTGATCAAAAGGCCTTTAAGACAATTAATTATTTTAATTTTGTAAAATAAAGATACAAAAAATTGAACTAAAATTAAAATGTTTTTTTCATGCCCATCAACTAAGCAGTGATAATTTGATTATATTTAATAATTGACTTTTTGATAAATTAATTTAAATTTAAAGGGCAAAAAATCTAACTTGAGCGCGTCTACTACTCTCATAATCCAAGTCATGGGTTGGACATGCGGCGCACGTTCATCACACACTTAGAATTTCAATATTTATTATTATTATTATTATACATTATTTAAATTATTTTTTTCATTTATTATTTTACTTTTTATTTTAATTCCAGTCAACTTAACTCTAAATTTATTTATTTGAAAAATTATAACCTTCAAATTTCAATCGCTTGTTTCCCCACGTGGTGCCACGTGAACATCACGTGATGATAAAATAATATAATTAATTTGATGTTTTATGTGATATATTTTGTTTAAATTATTTATTAATTTATTTCTTAATTTAGTAATTTGGGCAGGAGAAGGTTGTTCGAGCCACGTTGCTGCGCCGTACTTGCCAGCCGTCGGCCACCATCAGTCCACCACCCCCATGTGGCCTCCGACAGCGCCCAGACGTCGACCAGAACCCAACACGAAGATCTCGGCGACGTGTCGCCCCCGACGGCGGCCCCCGCCGCCATCATCTCTGTCGGGGTGCGCCGCTGGGGTCCACTTCCGCCCCCACCCGCCCGCGCCGCTGACCCCCTGCCCGCTTTAAATATTTCATTCCCTCACCACCGCCCCGACTCAACTCAAATTCCGAAAATCTCTCGTCCGGCCTGCGCCGTCCGTCTCCAGTTCTAGCGACAGAGTTAAGCCGCCGCAGATCGGGATGGCTCAACCGGCCAACTTGAACGAGTACGAGAAGCTTCTCCTTCGGATGGACAGCCCCAGGTAATGGATGATCCGATCGATCTGCTTTTTTGTTCATTCACAATCTGTTTAATCTTGATGAATCTTTGGCTCTCTGTTGCAGGGTCGTCATCGACAATGCCGTCTGCGGCACGGCGACGCTCGTCAAGGTGATTATCACGCGATTTAAGGCAAATTTTGGCCTTGTCGATGTGGATCTGGACGGTGATTCACAGATCTGTTTATGGCCGCAGGTCGACAGCGCGAGAAAGCACGGCGTCCTCCTGGAGGCGGTGCAGGTACTCACCGACCTCAACCTCACCGTCAAGAAGGCCTACATTTCGTCCGACGGCCGCTGGTTCATGGACGTCTTCCATGTCACCGACCAGTTCGGCCGCAAGCTTGCCGACGAAAGCGTCATCTCCTACCTCGAACAGGTTTGGATCTTTGACCTGCTCGGGCGATTGAGCACAAAGGTGAAAAAAAAATCTTCCTTTTCGCTTACCCGCTGATAAAAATGTAGTCTTTGGATACGGACGGCGCCGAAGAATCCCACCGGCCAAGCGAGGAGGCCGGGCTCACCACCCTGGAGCTCACCGGCGATGACCGCCCGGGTTTGCTTTCTGAGGTCTTCGCCGTGCTCGTCGACCTCGGTTGCGCCGTGACGGAGGCCAAGGTGTGGACGCACGCCGGCCGGATCGCTTGCCTCGTCTCCGTCAAGGATGAGCTCTCCGGCTCCCCCATCCACCGCGACGCGCAGCGGATCCACGGGATCGAGTCTCGCCTCCGCCACGTCATCAAGGGCGACTACGGATCGTGCAGCGCCCGCACCGCCGACATCTCCACCATGGCCGTCACCCACGCTGACCGGCGCCTCCACCAGTTGTTGTTCGCCGACTGCGACTACGAGCGAACCTCTTCGTCCTCCACTCCTTCCATCTCCGTCCACAATTGCTCCGAGCGAGGGTACTCAGTCGTCTCCGTGCAGTGCCCCGACCGCCCAAAGCTTCTCTTCGACATGGTCTACACGCTCACTGACATGAACTACGTCGTCTTCCACGGCACCATCGACACCGACGACGATTTAGCTCATCAGGTTTCATCTTTTTGTTCTCAAAATTCATTCCATCAACACAAATGATCAACATTTCCACCAAATAATCTCAAATGCGGGATCTATTCAGGAGTTCTACATAAGGCACAAAGACGGCAGCCCCATCAACTCGGCGGCAGAGCGGCAGAGGGTGATCCAAATCCTGTGCGCAGCCATCGAAAGAAGAACATCAGAGGTAACCCAAACCCCTAACAAAATCTACCACCACAGTCACAAAGCTGAGATAGTGAGATTTTTCATGCTAAAAATCCGATCTTGGTGCTTGAAATCAGGGAACGAGATTAGAACTCTGCATCGAGGACCGCCCGGGGCTGCTCTCCGAGGTCACGCGGACGTTCCGCGAGAACGGCTTACTGATCGCGAGAGCGGAAGTGTCGACCAAGGGAAACGTGGCCTCGAACGTCTTCTACGTCACCGACGTCGCCGGCCAGCCAGCGGACCCCAGGGCGATCGACGCCGTACGGGAAAGGATCGGCCCCCATTTCCTGCTCGTGAAGGAGGAGCCGAGACCTCGGTTCTCGTGCCCTGCAGCGGACGGCGGCGAGGAGGCGCAGGTCGCCGGCAACATCGGGATTTACTTGGGGAATCTGTTCCGGAGAAACCTGTACAACTTAGGACTGATCAAGTCATGTTCATAGGCAATCGATGCAGATTGACTTTGACTTTGACTTTGAATTCCTGCTGGATTCTTTGGTTTATTTTTCAAGATTTAGGCATGTTTTTGTACAGTGGATTTGAATCTTAATACTAACTATTTTTGTTTTTGTTTCTGTTCTTGAGAATTCTGGGCTCCTTGTGGATTTATTGCCAATCTAAGAACGATTCAACGGAGGAATTGTATATTTTTTCAGGTGATCTAAATTAGATTCGATCGAAAGATTCAATCGAATCTTTTCAGTAGTAGAGAAGGCTAAGTATAACAAACTGAAGCATGGAACTCGGGCTTCAACAGCAGTGGGCCAAAAGGCCCAGAAGAATTTATGCAAAATAGCCCTTGCGAAATATAATTAGACATCATTTTTAATATATATTTTTTCAATATGAAATGTCTTTTAATAATCAGCAATAATAGATATCAACTATCTTATTCTTTTGTTTATTTTTTTTAAATACAATCTAAAATTTTCAAAATATTAAAATAATAATAATAATAATAATAATAATAATAATCAGGCCCAGCAAAGCATGGTCGGGTTTTAAGAAATAAATGTCACTGAACCCCTAAAATTTTCTGATAATAACAATTTCACCGTCGAGTGGCATTCTTGGAATTAATCCCTACGCTAAGCCCATTATTCAATCGCGAATTCGCACCTGCTCCCAACGGTTGCCGCATTCAAACCTAATTTTAATTATTCCACTTAATTGAAAGAATTAATTAACAAATGCAATACATTAATGAAACGAACGGAATTATTTATTAATTAATTCCATAAAATAATTAAGAATTTAATTATTAATTAATCCGGCCACCTACTGCTAAAAAAGATAATACTAAAAAAAGGCTAAATCGATACCCATTTCCGTCCTCGATCGATTTAATTATTCAAAAATTAATTGTATATCGAATTTCTCCCCCTCAAACAACTTCTTCGATTCTCCCGTCGGATTAAACTAAATTAAATCACTTTTTTTTCGCACCATCCGCAATAATTTCTTCCCCTCTCGTTGCTTATTTTTTGCTTCCACTACTGCTTTGCGTTACTTTTATCGGTATTTCTTCTGTATTTTAATCGCGAATTCCTCCTCTTTTTTTTCTTCTATATTTTGATTAAAAAAAAAGTTGGGATCCATGTTGATGAGCGCCTACAAACCCTAATCGAAATGGATTTGGTGCTTCTGTGGTGAGTGATTTCGTAGATGGAGGAGTCGGGCGGTGTAGTGGCTTCGCCGGCGCTGGCGCCAGGGGCGAACAGGGAGGTCGTGGGAGCTGCAGCTGAGGAGAAGATGGAGCAGAAGAATACTCCTCAGGGTGGTGACGTGGCGGAAGCTACTAAGGAGGAGAAGCTCGGTCGGGAAGGTGATGTGGTGGCCGTCGCTTTGGCGGCAGGGGAGAGGAACGGTGGCCAGGGCGGTGGAGCGGCGGAGGTGAGTGGGGTGGCCGGTGCGGCCGCCACTGGGTTCGGCGTGACGAGCGTAGGGGTGAGGAAGAAGAGGGGCAGGCCGAGGAAGTACGCGCCGGACGGAACCCTGGCGCGCCCGCTTAACCCAAGGCCGCTCTCATCGTCGGTGCCAGTGGGAGAGTACACTCCGGCGACGGCGGTCGGGGCGGTGATGAAGCTGGGCAGAGGTTGGCCGGAGGGCGTGGGGTTCCGCGAGGCACCACAATTCGCTTTCCAAGTAGAGTCTTCAGGTACTGACACTTCTGTTTTTCCATGCCCTCTTTTTACTTTCCTTCTTCCTTATCAAGAAAAAAAAAAAGTAAATGAGCACAAAATTTCTGTTGAATATGTGAAATTAATCTTTTGTGTTTGTGAAAATAATTAAAATAATCTTCATTGGGGTTGTAATTCTTTGATTTAATTCATGGACTTAAACTGCTGTTGGAGACTCTTGACTTGTAGCATATGGTCTGTCTTTATTAGTTATCAATATGGGACTTCAGAAGTAGGTCAAAGATCTTTGTGTGAGATCATTTAATTATCTCTTGTTTCAGTTTGAGATGTATTTTTCCACAGACGGTAAGTTGGTATGGAGCTGAGGCACCGGAAAGTTATCGGTATCCTTTTAGGCAGGAATTATGGTTCTGAGATCTAGAGGTTGGAGGTAGCTTTTATGGGAGTGTCATTCTTTGGTTGCTTCACTAAGGACTATGAAAGCAAGAAAAAAAAGGGGACAGTCAATTTTTTCTGATAATTGGAGTTGATTACTTGTTTTTGTTGATGGAATCAAGGATCAAAAGGATGATAGCTACCATTTAGGATATAATCAATCAATTTATTTATAAAGCCTCTGGGATTGGCTGTATATATGGGATTGACTTAATTTTGACTAATTTGAATATGAATTTTGTTTAACCTGTGAACTCAGACTAGTCATTGAAGATCAATTGAAGAGTGAAAACCATAATAGAGGGTCTTGGACCTAGTTATTGCAACTGAGAAACCCGTGTCATTGTTTTCTATTTTGTTGTTCTAATTATTTATATGAATTTGTAATTATTTTCCCATTTTTTTATTTATTTTACTATGTTCAAATAGGCACATTGCAAGGTGAAATGGTAGCTTGTTCTGCTGGTGCAAATTTCACACCTCACATTCTTACTGTTGCTTGTGGCGAGGTATTGCATACTTTATCAAGTGTCTTCCCGTTGTAAACAACTAATAGCTTATAACTTATTACACATGGTGACAAAATTCAGAATTTTATTTTACTTTTTATCATGGAACCTAAACCGCTGTTGGCATTAACATAAGGAAATTTTGCTTTTCACCTAGTTCGTGATTTTACATAGTAGTTATTAATTTCATTTGTTTTTTGGTTGATCAAAATTATAAATTTCGTTTTAGCTTTTTTGGCAGACGCTACAGCTTTGACTATGTGAACTTTTTTCCATGTTGAAAACAACAGAAGTATTTTACTTGACTACATTTTTTATATGTAGTTTACCCATATTCCCGAGCTCAATAATTGAATCGATAATTTTTCTGTCTAGTTATTTGGATTTTTTTAAGTGGTTTGTGAAATGCCTATTTGTGTATCTCGTAGGAGGCTAGACAAAGTTTATAAGTTTTACTTATTTCTGAATCTTGCATATTGATCTATACGTTTCCTTTTTTTCCCCTACTGGAGACACCAAATTAACAGACAACATCATCTTAATTATAAATCACAAACAGAAACAAGAATTTAAATTGTTGGCCAAGAGCAACAATGATGTGAGTCACAATTGATTGAGGAAATAATACAAAATCTATACAATTAAACATCCAATGCACAAAAAGTTATTGGATCTAGTTATCCAAAAGTATAGAGCGGCCTGCTTGTTGATTTGGCAGAAGCAAGGTCTTGGATCATTCTAATCAACCTACTCCGTAAACAAATTTGGCAGATCCTAATTGTGATCTACAAGTTCAACTGGATTCCTGATGGATCCCCCCTGAGTTTGAATTATTTTGAACTTTTTCTTATCAACTTCAGGTGATTCTGTCATATTAGCTTATTCTGACACAATCTGAACCCATAAGTGAACCAAAGAATTTCACAAATATATTATTGCAGCTTACTAAAAATCAAACACTAAAGGATTACTGTTTTGCAAATCCAATCTTATCAGTATCATATAATATTGGCAATGGAGGTTTGTAAACAGGGAAATTAATTAACATGACAATGAACCCTTGAGAATGGCCTTGTATTTTCTTTGCGACCAAGATTATTAATTGTTCATGAATGATGCTGTATATTATGGTGATATAAACATTGCAATTAGGAAGGTAATTTTCTTCTATTTAAGTTTTGCATTTTTCTTTTCGCTCAGTTTCAGTTGGATTTTCAAAATTAGTCTTTCGTGAGTACTTGCTTCGAGTCAGTGCTAACAGCTAATAATATTTTATGTAGATTGAGAAAATGATACGAGCAACAATACTCAAAGAATCACTTGCTTACAGTTTGAACCTTTTTTCTTCGACATTATGTACCTTTGATGCTTTATGCATTACTAATTGATCCGAAACTTTTTTAGGATATTACCATGAAGATCATATCCTTTTCTCAGCAGGGGCCAAAGGCTATTTGTATTTTATCTGCTAATGGGGTTGTATCAAATGTGACTCTTCGTCAACCTGATTCATTTGGTGGTACTCTGACCTATGAGGTTTGTTTTAATTTGATGGGTATGCAAATTCATTTCTTGTTTAAGATTTTACAAAAAAAAACCTTTTTTGTTTAATTTCTTTCATTGACGGATTTGTTCACACAATCTTACTTTATGCAACATTACCTTCACATTTCTTCAGGGACGCTTCCAATTGCTTTCGTTGTCTGGATCATTCATACCATCAGAAAATGGAGGGACAAGAAGTAGGTCTGGAGGGATGAGTGTCTCTTTGGCAAGTGCAGATGGTCGAGTTATCGGCGGCGGGATCGCTGGTTTGCTCATAGCCGCTAGCCCCGTCCAGGTAATACAATGTTCAACCCATCCAAATCTCATCAATCAATTCCATCATCGCCATGCCATGGCACTCCCGACTTTTTAGGACCAACAAGTAAAATCTTTCACAATCTAAATTACTCCACACGTTTTAGGTCGTGGTAGGAAGCTTTTTGCCGAGCTACCGCTTGGAGCAGAAACTGAAGAAGAACTCAAAAGTGGAGATTGTATCACAACCTTTGCCGATGCCAACCATCCCTTTCTCTAGCAAAGAAGTGGAAGGGGCTCCTTGCGACTCAAAAGCTCACTCGAGTCCCAAAACTTCCAAATCAAACCCTACGACTTTGTCTTTCTCCTCCTTCAAGTTAGAAAACTGGCCTGTTCCCTTGCAGTCTGTACCTGACACGCGCAATTCTGTATTAGCCTAAAATTTCCTCTTCGAAATTTTAGATTTTGTGTTGTTGTTGTTATCTGTAGCTTACGGCACTGACAATTTGTAGGCATTAGAATAGTTCTCAGAAAGTGTTTCCTGTGTTCTTTTCCTGTCTCTTGTGCTAAGTTGCATGTATTTGGTCTGCCATTAGTGGATGAATTCTACTTGTTCCTCGCCGCAACTCTGTTTTGAGCTGCGCTATTTAAATATATCGAATGATGGATTTAAGTTATATTTGGTATAGGAAATGAAATGAAATTTTATGGAAATGTTTTATTTCATTTCTTTGTTCGATTGAGTATGAAATGGAACAAATTTTACATTCGTGGTTTGGCTCGGTTAGTCCATTATATTTCGTCCACCATTTTTCTAGGACTAGTCTAGTTCTACTTGCCTAATTTACTTAGTTCGGTTTTTCGATAGATTCAATCCACTTTTCTAGTCCAATTGATCTATATATTAGCTCGTTTGATGCTTGGTTCGACTACGTAGCCACGTAGGTCCATCTTGCTCATGTTGTCTTTTATTTTTTTTTATTAATTTAAATATCTAACTCTTTGAACCAACTCTGATTCCACCCATCACTAAAATAAATACGAGAGAGAGAGAGAGATTCGAGAAACAGAGAGAGATTCAAACACCGATTCTAAAAAATTATTCTATCAACAACTAAGATAAATACGAGAATTCTATCAACAACTACGATATATATGAGAAGCGCAGTCCTAACAGATAACATCAAGAACCTACTTGCCCCGTGATCCTCGATATGTTTAAATCAATTATACTATATTTAGTAGAAATAAACTATAAAATAGATGAAACGGAATATGGAATGATTTTTTTTTTAAATCTAATTTAGAATGGCCATTCCCTTATTTCCTTATATAATATTCTAAAAAATATCTGACAAAATTAGATTGGCTAGAATGATTTTGAATATTATCAGATTAATTCTGTTGTATTTGTCAAATCCACTATTATATTATATGCATTCATTTGGTTTAAATTCATTGGACTTTTAAAATTACATGATTAAACGTCATGATTTGTGGTTTATGGTAGAAGAATAAGAGTGATACAACTTGAACATCAAATAAATTCTATAAAATATTTGACTTTATTTTCTACCTTCGATTATTAAAATCAAATAAAATTTTTTTAAAGAATTTAAAAATGAAACAGAATTGAAATACTTGAACATAGGAAAGAGAAATCAAGAATATTTAGAATCACATGCACATGTTGAGAAGCTTTATCATGCATGACAAACAAAACAAAGCACAAAATCATAATCTCAATAGAAGTGATTCCTAAAATCCTCAAAGCAAGCAAAATGAACACAAGACAATGCCATCATGGAACATATTCCAGGTTCAATTAGGAACATTGCCACTTATTCTGCCCACTGCATGAAACAGTATGTAACAACATGGGCATCACAAAACTTGGAGAAACCAGAAACTCATACAGTCTAAGAGACAAGCGAGGGTTGATCTAGCATCTAGTAAGGCTCCACCGGCGCCCTAAACTTTAAACCGGCGTATATTGCTGCATCGCCAAGCTCCTCTTCGATCCTAAGAAGCTGCGGGCAGCAAGATCAGGAACACGTCAAATTATTTCATGTCAGGTGCTATATCATATGAATAAATACTATTCGCAGTTAGAAGATCTGGTTTAACATTTCAGGATTATACAAACAATTGACATGCTGGATGTCTTGTGTTGAAGGTTTCAACTGACACTGGATTAACGAGGACAGAAAGAAAGAAACCGAAATTAGATGGGATATAGAAAATCACTTGCCTGGTTGTACTTGGCAAGGCGTTCTGATCGGCATGGAGCTCCTGTTTTGATTTGACCCTGGAGAGTAGCAGTTGTAACTCAAACTTCATATGGAAGCATTTATACAGGGAAACAAATCTAAGAAAAGAAACAAATGTAAGCATGGTTTGTGTTACAAAAAAATTGACTTACAGTTGCTAAACCCACAGAGAGATCAGCTATGAAGGTGTCCTCAGTTTCACCACTAAAATCAGAAGAAAAGAATTTTTTTATTAAAAAAACAGATTTGATCAAGAAAGGAAATGCAATAGTAGGGGTTACAAGCCACACCTTCGATGGCTTGCCATTACGCCCCATCCAGCACGCTTAGACATTTTAACAGCTTCGATACTCTCTGTGACCGATCCAATTTGATTAACCTGTGGAATATCAAAGACTGGACTATTAAATAAACAAAGTGAGGATTAATAAATCATAATGTTCATAAATAGAGGATAAATTGATGTTACCTTCAACAGAAGGGCATTGCAAGCCTTCTCACTTATGGCCTTTGCAACCCTCTGAAACAGTTAATCAAATGGTGAGGATTTTACTCTTCGTGTTAGAACTCCAATTTGCGAGATTAACCAACAGTTACCGTGGGGTTGGTGACAAGAAGATCATCCCCAACAATCTGGACCTGCTGTCCAATCTCTTCAGTCATCTTGCTATAATGGGTCCAATCATCCTGATCAAATGGATCTTCTATAGACACAATGGGATACTCAGATGCAAAAGACTTGTAGACATCTTTCAAACTGTCGCCTGATATTTTTTGGAAGCCATCATTGTTCTATAGAAAAGAAAACGAGCTTTGTGAATTTACTTTTGTGTTGAAAAGATTAAAAAAACAATAAAAAATTGAAACATAACAAGATAGTTTTTATAGTTATCCACATTTATATCAATTCCCAACTATTAGAAATCTCAGAACAAAAACTAGAATTTACCTCCACTTTGAAGTTAAGATCGTAAGTCTTATCTTTGTCATTATAAAACTCGGAAGCTGCAACATCCATCCCAATAACAACCTAACAGGTCCCAGAAAAGCAAACTTTTAGACCCTTAAGTCTCTGTGCTATTTTGGCCAAGACTCAAGCTACATGGAAATAAAGAAATTTAGGTTACCTTTCCAGTGTATCCAGCTTTCTCTATAGCTGTCTTCAAAAGTTCAAGTCCCTCTTTATTTTCCTATAAGATTCAAGAGAAAGCAATTATAGGTCCAGTAAAGCAGCAACTTCAAATAAGTCGATCAAGTTTTAGTCAGGATAATAAATAAGGTCCATGGTGAAGTCAAAGGATTAGTTAAATTTTGCCCCAATTCTACAGAATGAACAAACGTGGAGGAGTATAGAAAAGGTAGCAATACTGAAGTATTATTACTTTTGCCCCATGTAGGCCTTTTTTTTCAGGTATATTGACACAACATCAGGATCCATTGCTTGTTCTTGGTAGTGTTATAGAATCTACATATTTTCAATACCAACTAAATATACTGTCCAGTTCAGGCATAATGATAGTTGATTTCAGCAACTAAATGGAAATGCAGTGGTTGGAAATATTCCTACCAAAAGCAAGAATAGTAACAAAGGCATAAAAGACAAGCCTTATTGACAAACAAAATGTCTATGGATAGCACCAACAAAGCCAATGCATACTTGTACGGAATTTTCCTACCAAAAGCAAGAATTACAACAATTCTATAGGACAATAATCTATAGATAACAGGGCCTCTACAAATCCCTCTATGAATGGTTCATCTATGACCATTGATTTCTCATTGTGGATCTCATCTTGCATATAAGAAATAATATGATTTGCCAATAAAAGTAGTGACTACATGTGTATGGATGAGAGGAATGAAGGGTCATAGATGGACACCCTTCAAGAGGGCTCCATGGAGGGACCCTCTACAGAATTTAGATCACTAAAGATACATGAATCTTTTGATAGTAATTTTTTTTATAAAAACCTGCAAGTAAATTTTCAGCCTCCACGTAAAAACAAAACCACCTGAATGTTGGGAGCAAAACCACCTTCATCACCAACATTAGTAGCATCCTGTCCATACTTCTTCTTGATTACAGCCTGCAGTATAGTAACATACAATAGGTACATTGTGAAAGAAAGGAATATTAGAAATAGCAAACTCACAAATATATACCTTCAAATTGTGATAAACTTCCACACCCATTTTCATGGCATCTTTAAATGAGGATGCCCCCACAGGAAGAATCATAAATTCCTGATTAAAAGTCAAAATGGGCAATGTAAGAAGTGGATTGTTATCTATTCAAGTAAAGATTCAAATGAAGCCTTACCTGCATAGCAAGCTTGTTTCCAGCATGTGATCCACCATTGATAACATTAAATGCAGGTACAGGCAAGACCAAAGTTTTATTTCCAGCAAGATTAGCAATGTGCTGAATAAAAGATTGTAGCAAAGCTTCAGAAACATGGATCAGTTTGCTAAGGGAAAAAAAATGGAAAATCATAAACCTGATAAAGAGGTATCTTCTTCACACTAGCTCCTGCTTTGCACACAGCAAGAGAAACAGCCAGTATAGCATTTGCTCCCAGCTGTAGGTATGAGAGTATACAGTATGATCAGTGATGATTCGAAGCCTACTACCATTGTTTGATATACCATAGTTAAATCTGCAGCAATATGGAAATTACAAATAAATTATACCTTCTGCTTACACCAGCCCCACTCATTGGAGGTTCCATCAAGCTTTTGGACCATGAAGTTATCAATTTCAACCTGCTCAGTTGGGTCCTGGAAAAGAAATAGTAGTCGTATGTTTTCTCAACTGTTGGTACCAGAAGCATCTCATTCGCAGCTCATCTCAGGGAAACTTTCGTTATGCTTCATGCAAAGAAAAATAACATTGTTTAGCACTCACCTTCCCGATCAGAGCAGGTCCAATGATAGCATTTACATTTGCAACAGCCTAGAGCAGAACAGCCAAAATATACAATCAGTTCATTTTCCTCAAAATACATAATCAACAAAAATGTGAAGGGGCTTCTTGTTCTATTCATCACATATATCTAGTATACATATATACAATATCAGAAAGCATATCTAGACAATGTTCTAACTCTATAATCGAAAAGAAAGGTACTCGACCTTGAGAACACCCTTGCCAAGATAATCTGATCCTCCATCTCTTAGCTCTAGAGCTTCATATACACCTAAACCACCAATAAAGGAAATACGACTTAGTAAACAATAAAGCAATGAACTCTGATCACACATATTTTAAAAATAAATGAGTTGCATTTTGAATTGCATGTAAGCAGACATAATCCAAACTGGAATACCAAAAAAGGATGCTATCAATTACAATCAATCTCATGTTGGCATCCTTGCATCTAGCTTTATCCAAGGTGAGCTTTTACAGCCATTTTCTCATAAATTGTACTCTCATATGACGAAGTCTATTTTACAAACAAGAGATCTACACGAGATTTTGGTCGCATGTTTCTTCCCATGAGACATCAAAACAATCGCTGGATCATTAAACTTATTTATGGGTATGGAAAATGAAAAGAAATTGTCTGCGCTTGCACAAAAAAAATTGCAACCAAGTCAATTCTGATTCTGATCCCCGTAACTCAAGCACTGCCTTTATTCCACTTATAACTGGGGAGAAGAAATTTGCACCAACGGATAAATCAATAAGTTTTCCCCAAAACATCCTGAATTTCAGCCTGGTCCAAGCAAAGCAATGTAGAATTACTCGGCTAAATTTTCAAAGCATTAGCTGAATTTCTAACTGAACGCCCACCAAGACAATTCAATACAGCAGGTCAATTACTTTAACGGTAGAAGTAATCAATTCTTCCGCGTTTTGAATTCCTCAATTTCAAGTCAACTTTCCTTTCCTATCTATTTTATGATGGAAATCCATTTCTTTTATTAAAATAAAACAACTTTAGCGCAGTTCGTTTCAACGGTAGAACTAGCAACTATGTCAGATCGCTGATGTCTAAAGCTGCCCAACAAAAATGAAAATGAATCAGTGTAATGACAGAAATAAACAGTAGCTTCCTTAGATCTCGGATCAAAGATAGCGCTTGTTACAGTAATATACGAAAATCAGTAAACACCTTGCCTCGAAGCAATTGAAACTTTACAACATAGCATCAATCATACACGGAGTAAGCAACTCAAGGTCAATCGAGAATGAGATGTGATACACTGCACCTGTTGAGGCACCGCTAGGGACCGCAGCTCTAACAAAAGTTCCATCTGACAGGCAAACATCGGCCTGATGCAAACAAAAAAGCACCAAGGTACTCAATAAATCCCCAAGAACAAAATATCCAAAACGAAGCAAAACAAAACGGTCGGAGAATCTAGGGCGACCTATCTAAATAGATCAATATTGAAGAAAGTGATATTGGCAGATCAACAAAACATGGTACAAGTTCTTGTGCAAGGATCACCTCAACAGTGGGATTGCCTCGGCTGTCGAAGATCTGACGAGCCTTGACGCTTGCGATCTTCACCATCTCTCTCTCTCTCGCCAATCTCACTTTCTCGCACACAGATTCCTGCAATTGTTGAAGCGACCAGAAATACCTGGAAGCACATTGGGTGATCCATTTTAAAGGGCGGAGAAATCGGTGGCTGGCCAAAAACAAATCGCAGCCGTTGAATTCGATGGTAGATTCTAGAAGAAGCGTCTCACGGTTTTCTTGTTGCCAGGTGCCACTCTACCGTCCGACGGTTCGGTAGCTTTTTTTAAACCTCACTTACTTTCTGTACTTCACCCTCTGTCTTACCGCTCTTTCAGTTGGGAAACGTAGATAGGACCCACAACAATGCCGATCCCACTAAATGGCACGGCAAAAATAAACAGAAAAACTGGTGGGGCCACTTGTCAATACATTTGACGTCTGAAAAAGTTAATTAGGTGGTGAATATATATATATATATATTATAAATATAACTTAAATATATTATTCTAGAAGATTTATTTTTTAAATTTTTAAAAATTAATCTAATAATCTATATAAAAAATTTATCCAAAAAAACATATATATTTCTTAACTACTTGCTTTAATATT
>JBAMIB010002784.1:0-17327 GCA_037177415.1 Kaempferia rotunda | reverse complement strand
TGCGTAAAATAATAAATTTATTAAGGACATCAATGTTAATTTTTAATTCTAGATAATAAATACAAAAGCAGAAACAGGTAGAAACATCAATTTTCTGCTTCCAACTTTTGAGTAAAAGTTATAGAAGCTGAAGCAGAATCTGATATTCACAAACATTCAAAAGTGTTTTTACGTAGCTAGAAACTAAAAAGCGCTTCCCAGAAGCTCTCTCAAACACACCCTAAGTGTGGTATCAGTTCTTATCAGTTTAATATCTGATACAAAAAATTAAATTAATTTTTTTTATGACGGAGAATCTGTTACAGTTGTTTGCTCTGGGGTTCTCGAGTGTCCCCGTTGCATTGTACTACTATATGAGCTCGCTACATCTTATTAAATATAATTTATCGTATTCATATATTATATTGCACATGCAACGCGTGTGCGTAATGACTAGTCTATATAGTGTATTTATCATTTACAAACTGAACTTTATCATTATTTATCGTAACAAAATTAAGAATCACTTTTTATTTTCATCCACGTACTTATCCTCATACTCGTATTTAACTTTTATATTCATATCATTGGTTATTTAACTCTCATATTCATTATCATACCCATCAAATACTTAACTTTCATACTCATTCTTTTACCCATTGGAGGATCAAATATTCATATTCTACACATTATCCTATTACTACTCATCATTCTCTTTTAAAAAAAAATATTTCAATGTACTCTTTTTCAATTCCTTATCTCGTCTACCTTCAATTGAATGAACATTTCTCGTGAAAAAGAAGCTTAGATACGTGTTGATGACCGGATAAAAAAGTAAACTAAGTTTTTTTTTTTTTTTTTTGAAATCAGGAAGCCAACTAGTTTTTTTTCCTAATAAAAATAAGGCATATATATGATACAGATAAAATTTTACCATATCCATCTCCATACCTAATTTGAAAATATTTATATCTAAATTTCTTCCATATCCTTCTCTGTGATATCGGAGGAAATTATGGAAATTATCATCCTAATGAAAAATATATAAAAAAAATGTCTTTCTATTTTTTTAAACTTTATTATAATATATTTGTCAAAATTATTGCAAACAACTTAATTAAAATTTATCAAAATATGTATTTCTAATCTGGTTTAATAATTTTAAACAAAAGCTGCTATAATAATGTTATTAAAATAAAAAAATGAGATATATTTTAAATACTTTTTTAATTTGATAATAAAACAGTGTTATTTTTATTGTTGTACTAAATTAAAGATAGATCAGCCGGTTTAAATGCTAAATAATTTTTGTATTAAAGATAATTGAATATCTAGCAAATAAAAAAAGAAAATTATGGCCATTTAATTTTTTAATGATAATTAAAATAAAATAAAATTTTAAATATTATGTTTAATCTTATATATATATATATAGGAAAAAATGTCAAAATATAATTATAAATAAGTTACCTCATAATTTGGTAGTTTTATATATATAATAAAAGCTTAAATAATGGCAGCAATTGGTTTAGATTAATTAGGTTTGGCTAAAATAATAGTAATTGTTCAGCCTATGTATCTAAGTTTTTTTTAATGTTTAAATTACTAAATCACAAACTAATCTTCTAGAATATCCCTTTCCTCTTTCCTCTTTCAAAAAGGATAACAAATATTTTTTTTTTGTTTTATTGATAAATCAAAAGAAAATAATCAGTATATTCTTTCTTCAATTGAAATAATGAGTTGTGTTAAGTAAAATGCTAATTATCATAGTTAAAAAGCAAATTGGATTAGAGTCAAAAAAGAAGGAATCTTGTGATTTAATCATAAAGTCTCCGGCACAAAACTCCAAAAAGGGTATTGCTTATGTGGATGATCTAATTCAATAGTCCTCTTGATTTAGACCAGGAGAGAACCAAGTAAAGGGAATCAGAAAAACTGAGCTATGCTTCTATCTAGATGAAACAAAAGTTTGATTGCTGATTTTTTATGTTTTTTTTAAACTTTCTGGTTTTTGTCACAAGGTGAAAATTATTTAACAAGAATAGATGATGCAATTGAATTATTAATTTCTTGCATATAAAATACTACTGTGCATTAGATTGATGGTATTAAAATATATGTACAGTGAAATAAAATAAACACAAATAAACAGTATTAAAAATGCATATGTACTTGAAAAAACCAAAAATAAAAAATTACGCCAATCATTTGACGTAGTAGCTGTAGAATTGTAACGCATTATTCTAAGATTTACGGTTCTTCGTACGTTATCAATGGATAACTTATTAAAAATTTCTTAATTGAAAGAGTGAATCGAGTATAAATAGAATAGTAGAGAAGTGTAATATATTATACTTCTCTTTTTATAAGTATAAAAAAACAACAAATAAAATCGTTACCAACTATCAGGATGGAGATCTGGATGCGCTCGGAAGTTGGTCTCAGTCTGACTGTAGTGATCTGATGTCATGGACTAGTAGCGTAGCAATAGTAGGGTGTGTTTGCAGCAACAAGAGAGTCGTAGCAGCTTGTATTTGAGGTGATGTTTAAGGGTTGCTCGAACAGGGCTTAAATAAAGTGCAAAGGGCGCCTTCAGCCTCGTCCAAGGCGCCTCCAGTTGCAAAACATATCTCCTCAGCTTCAGACTCGATAAAATCCACAAAAGGTGATTTTTATCTTTTGGAGGGCGCCTTCAATGCTATCCAAGACTCCTCCTCAAGGCGTCTCCAATCACCTTGGAGGCGCCTCTGTGCTTCCTTATGCGGAGCGTTTGATTCGAATGTATAAGGTGCCTCTAGCAACCCAGAAAACACCTCGAGCACTGTTCACCCGAAGCTTTTATTAATTTTTGCTTCTGTAAAATATATTTATTCAACAGAAAAATATCTAACTCGCAAAACAAAATTAGCATAGTAAAACATTAGTAGTATTAATTAGATTTTGTCTTGTCTAGACCATGATCCAATCAAGGTCTCAGCTTAAGTTTCCAAAATGGATTTAAGTTGGACTGACGCATATTATTCCCTCAAACGGTAACATGTTCTTACTGAATCACTTGCCTTCAATGACTTAACTTACTCACCTTTTGCAATATCTTGGCTTGCCTCTTGATCCACCAGGTCTTCTTGCCAGTTGTCAAGTCCGCAAACCAAACTGAATTTCGATCAGTTGTCAGGTCCCACAGATCTAGCCGGTCTTTCTGCCAAATATCGGGTCACTCCTTGACCTATGGTTTTCATGTCAGTTATCGGATCAACAAACCTAACTGGGCTTCAGCTAGTGTCGGGTCATCTAGACCCGCCAATTCCTACACACTTAGTAAAGTATTAGATCACACAACATTTAACTTTTTACTACTGTCATTTATCAAACATGAGTCTGATCATTAGTGTCAATTGCATTAATCGTAGTTGCTATAATATGCAAATTGTAGCAGCTAGTTATGAGATGTTACAACATGTAGCAACTAGTTGTTATGTTTATTTTGTTTATTGAAAAGTAATAATCCGGTGGTAAAACAATATTTAAATGAGCAAACCAACTAACATATAGTTGATGCATCCATTATATATCAAATGAACATTATTTGATCACAATCGATTGTGTATAAATATCTTATATTGATTTTGTTTATTGTAGAATGTTTAGTTAAAACAATAATTCAATGAGTAAACAAACTAAGAGGACTCCATAATATCCACTATTTTTTAAATGAATATTATCTAATCATGATCGACTGCGTAGAAACTAACAACCAACTGCTATAACATTGTAGCAATTATAATAACGTTATTATCTCATTTTGATTCTGCTTCTTTTAGAGTAATAATCGGATTAAACTGACTTTTCAATTTCAATGAGCAAAATAAAGGGGACTTCTGGATACATATTACATTTTAAATGAACATTATCTAATTACAATCGACTATGTAAAAATTAATAAATAGCTGATATAAAATATAAAAGCTAATAGCTAGCTGTTACAATTGCTATATTAAATTCAGGTCCGAGAATATTTTAGATTGTTTAATTTAAATGGGATATCCATCTAATTTTAATTGAAAAAGAGGTGCTCATGCGACGATTTGTTAGATGATATGCGCCTTTTTTTCCCAAAAAAAGTTAAAAGAACACTTTATCATATTTTTCATATTGAATGTACCTTTAGTTCAACATTACTGTAGCAGCTATGAGATAACTATTATAATATGTATTAAAAAAATGTATCTTATTAAAAAAATTATATATAGTACTTTTATATTAATTTTTTAATAACTTAAACAAAATTAATTAAATTTGATCCAAATCATTCTAAATAATCAAATTACTATAAAACTATTATACCAATGATTAATTGAATGTTATAATGGTATAGCAATTAATTAGTAATCGTGCTATAAATGTGAATTTTAATATGTTAAAGTTATTGGATAAGTTTGAATAGTTTTGACTAAATTAATAGAAAAAATTATATATAAAAGTGCTCTATATATACTTTTTTATAAAGTTAAATTATTATTTTTACATATTATAATAATTATGTGGCTATTTCTATCAAAGAATTGATTTAATCTTATTTAAGGTTGTTTTTATGAGAGGAATTTTTCGTCTTTTCTTATTTATTCTATTTTCTATTCAAGGTCTAGACTCTAGATCAGACTTTTAAGTCTTATATATTTAAAGTCTAATTTAGATATGCATAGAACATTGAAGAATATTTTTGTTTATAATCACAGGTAATTAGTTAGTTGATTACCTCCTAAATTATCTCATAAGATTTTCTTAAAATATATATTTATATGTTTATATCTCTTTTTATATATTGCTGTTTTAATTATGTCTATTTTGAAGGGGTTTGATAGCATGTATATATTTTTTGTAGATGTGCCATCATTAATTTAGAGTTTTATAATACATTTTGATTAAGAGAAAATAAAATTCATCTTCCCATTAGAAGGTTCTATACAATTTCTTATGACTCTAGAAAATAAGACAGATCCCTACATCAAATAAGAGAATAAGACATTCCAAAGCATTATGAAATACTCTTAAATGTTGAGGATTCAAATTTGTATTATGGTGTTATTAGAGGGAATCTAATCTCTCATCCCTTATGCATATATTCTAAATGAAGATTATCTTTTCACCCCAAGACCAGGTGTTTAATAGATTAACCAAGTTGATTCCCAGCTACGTACGTATAGTAAAATAAATGTAAGACATTTATATATATATAAATAAGGATTAAAGCACTTGCATCCGTGTTATAACATGTCTGTTATAACGTGAGATTAACATGTATTGATGTTAAAACTAATACGTGATTCACATTGATGTTAACATGGCATTAACTCGTTCAAGTAATTAAACGCGTTAATTCTATTTTTTTTAATTCATTTCTTTATTAAAAATACAAAAAAATAATATAAAAAAATCTAAATATAAATAAATAAAATTAGAAATTTATACAACGGTTAGGTAACGATTAGTAACGTCTAGGTAACGGCTAGTAAATATACACAACGGTTAGTAATGACTATTTTAATAAAATAAAATAAAATTATTTAAACGGTTATGTAACGACTAATAAATTTACACAACGGTTAGTTAACGACTATTTCAATAAAATGAATGTAAGAAAATGAATATGTTAATATAATGTGTATGTGACATATGAACCCTATAAATTAATTAGTGTTAATATTAAAACGAATGTGAGAAAATGAAGGTATTAATAAAGTATATATGTGATATGTATGTCCAATGAAATGGTGGGTGTTATAACTGACAAATATGAATGCCTTATCTTAGTAGGAATAAATACAGTCACTCCATATGTGAACTAGATTATTCTATTCTTGGCACTAGACGGATTGGCTGGATCGTTGAGCAAATTGCCTCTTGTAGGTTATTTTCTACGGGCTTTTAGTCGATGGGCTTCGGCCCAATCCAAGTCCGTCTACGCCTTCACCGCCACGTCCTCACGTTCGACCCGACCTCGTAAGTATAATAGTCACGATCAGGGTTCCATGTCCATAACCCTTTTTTCTCCTTTCGAACATGGCGGAAGAGCTAACGGAGAACCACCCCAAGTTCCTCGTCGGAGACGAACGCGCCGCTAATAAGATGCCGCGCCAGTGCGGCTGCGACTCGCCGAAACGGGGAAGAGAGGATCGAGACGAGGAAGACCCTGATTCGAAGAGATACAAGTTGGAGAAATGCTCGGAAGCCGACGAGAAGCCCGACGGAGGCAAGCAAAAGGAAGAAGTCGGAGGAAATCTGGAGGCGGGAGGAGGCGGATCGGACCAGATCGAAACGGCGGCAGGAGCAAGAATCGGGCCGAAGGCGTTCCGATCATCGACGGACATGTTCGAGTACTTTTTGAAGCTTCTCCGGTCGTGGCCACCCAATCTGAATCTCAAAAAGGTGAGTTTTGTCAACCTTCGGCAAGGATTTCTCCTTTTGGATTTAGGGTTTCGCAATCCTTTTCCTGTTTTATGGCGACAATGTGGTTGTTAACTCACGGTACTGCCTTTTTCTCTTTCTCTGGTTGCAGTACGAGCACCTGGTATTGCTGAGCTTACTGGAGAAAGGCCACCCCGAACCTGCAAAGAAGATCGGGAAAGGAATCGAAGCATTCCAGGTGCGCTACCACCCAACGTGGAAGAATCGATGCTTCTTCATTGTTCGAGTCGATGGCAGTGCCGATGATTTTAGCTTCCGCAAATGCGTCGACAACATACTGCCTTTGCCTGACCATATGAAAGTGAACTCAGCATCAAACAATTTGTCCGGCGACAGAAATGGAAGCCGTCCCAGGGGAGGTGGGAGAAGAGGCGGTCGAGGCTATGGGAGGAAGGGCAAGCATTAGGCGATGGTTCTCTGGGGTTTCTTTCAGAAGTGTAAATCGATGCTAGATCGAGTGCTAAGTTAAAAAGATAGTAACCTTTTTTTTTTATTATTGAATGATGTCATATCATTGAACATTTTGGTGCCTTGTTCAGTGAGTATAGTTCTTGTTGGAGTCTTAGAGAATGTCATTTTAGTGCCTTTTCATATTAAGCTCTATCGAACCACTAACTTGCTATGAATTCAGTTCAAATTGATGTAGGATACTGGATACCTATCCAAATGTTCAAATTGATGTAGAATCCCTATCCAAATGTTTTTACAACTCAATCATGTGGTAAAAAATGTGAAGCACGCTAGTCTCTAGCGCCACGGTGACTGAGGAGGCAAGTGGATGAGGATAAGTTATATGGGATGTAGAGATTTATACTCTATAGTTCCAAGGTTCTACCTCTCGATTTCAAGTGATAAACATTTGATCATGGAGACTTTCACAACTAAATAATGAATCAGCTTTTATCCATTTACCACCTCAGCTGTCCGTGGAGATTTTCACAACTGAATAATGAATCATCAAAGATTTAACTAACTCTATCTATAACTCATTAAAGAATCAGGAAACAAAGAGAAGATGTATATGAATGAGATATTCAGCAACAAAAAGAAAGAAACGGATTGAATAGAGGAACTCTGTCTATTCAAAAATTTATTCTCAATATAAATCACACAAGTATGCTTCAGCCGCATCCAAGGTCATTTAATGTATGTATTTATTTGATCCACGATACCGTCAAACTCTTCTATGGTGAACAACAATCTACTGATCACTGACCATTTGTTAACCTATTAATCTCACAGAAAAATTATCTGAAGTCATCCAATACGATGTGTTTGAGAGATGATACGCATTTGAGCCACATCGGTAGAAAAAGACGATATGTTCCAGCATCAGGAAGACGGTGTGTTTCGACTTGGGTTCACAATTACCTCAAATAATCATTCAAGTCATCGTACTCCTGCTAGTTCCTACGCCATCTTCCCCGCCCATTTTTATGCTCGCATTCGCCCTTTGGACTAGACGAACCAACGCTTGCACAACCTCCGACATCGGCGGTCTAAATTCTGGCTCAGGCTGCCCAAAAAGGTATGAGAATTGGTGTGACTATGGTTTTTAGTTTCAGAAAGCCCAACATGTTTGAGTTACTAGATAATGCATGTTTACCTGAACACACAGAGCGATTACATCAGCGAATCGAGATAGTGATTTCGGAGAGCATGACCCTTTGAGAACTGGATCGACCATCATATCCAATGCCTCTATGTCATGTAGTTGAGGAGTTGCCCATCTAACCAAGTACTGCTCCGATCGCGGTCTTGAGCTGACACAAGTTGGCAAAACAATTGTGAACATGCAACAAATTCATTTACCTAGAATCTATGATGCATTTCATGATTTAATTGGTGAACTTTTTTTTAAAAAAAAATAAACCTGAGTATACCTGTCAAATGGCTTCCTCCCTGTCATGAGCTCCAACATGATGACTCCAAAGCTATAAACATCACTCTTTAAAGTGTACTGACCAGACATGGAGCTCTCAGGTGCATGGAAGCCCATGTCCTGTTCACCTGCCTGTGCACATGTGATTATATTAAAATATCACCCAACACTTATCTCTAACAAGATCAACCACATCAATCTTGAAATTTGAATCTGAAAAGGGAAGTTTCTATAAGGAACAATATTGTTTACAATCAATATACGTTCCATCTCATGCATTACCTGAATCTCTGTATTGGGAAGAAGATTTTCAAATCCACAATCTGAAAGATGTGGATTGAATTCTGTGTCCAACAGAATGTTAGATGACTTGAAATTTTTGTGGAGAACAGAGGGCGAGCAAACCTCATGCAGATACCTGGAGTCAAATTTAAAGATACAACGTTGAGACGAGAAGAGAGAGAAAACGAGAAATAATTGAAGTTTTAGAAAGAACACAAGACGATCTTTAGGCTACAATAATCAAATATCCTGTAAAGAGGATAGCATCCCACTTACTCTAAAGCCCGAGCAGCACCGAGCGCAATTTTGATCCGAGCATTCCATGACAGTGGTTCGTCTGAGAGGTGAAGGAGTTCATACAGCGAGCCATTCTTGTGAAAATCATACACCAACATTCTCTGTCCATACTCAGAACAGTACCCTACCAGCTCTGTCAAATTTGTATGGTGCAGAAGAGAAATATTTGCAACTAGATCAATGAAGTCGCCAGTTGATTTGCTCGGAAGGGACTTTGGATTTAATTTCTTCACAGCCAAAATCTAAACAAAAATGTAGAATATAATCCAAAAGTCATACATGATATTCAATCAGCTGGGCAAACTAGTCGTGCCATTAAAACTCTTTAAATAGTGTTACCAGAATCCATGGAAAATGATTAGATGAATAAGCTTTCCAGTGCAAACAAGATGGATGATTATAAATTTTGCCACTATTAAACATATGTCCGGAATAAATAAGAAGCTTTGTTTAGGATCATATTAATACCTTTCCATCATCAAACTCTGCCTTGAAAACACGACCAAAAGTGCCTTCACCAATAAGATTGTCTTCGCTGAAGCTATCTGTAGCTATTTGCAAGTCAGCCACAGAATAAATAGTTGATTGGATACTTGTTACGTCCACCTTCTTCATGATAAGTTTGCTCGAGCAATCATCTTCATCAAATGATTTATAGTGATGAGGTTTAAGACTTGGTGGAGCAAGTGATGGCAACTTTTCTATGTCAAATATTGAGGATGTTCTATTCATCTCCTTCTCTGCAACATAAACTAAATCATACTACAATCAAATTAAATGTGTGAACCTCAACAAGAATCCTAATGTAGTAATAGACCAGATTTTGCAGAAATCAGACGCTTGTTATACCAACAAATGTGGAGTACCTTTAACTCTATCTGAATCTAGGTGAGCATATAGCCGGTCTTGACCAAGATTTTCTTCAATCAAAGTTTTTCTTCTCTTCCTCCAAATTATAAAAAATGCAATTAATCCACCAATGAAGAAGACACCTGCAACACTTCCTGCTATTCCCCCTACACCTACACTGCTACGATGGCCAGTATTGGAGTTTCGAACAGATGGAGATTGATTTGGTTGAGATGAACTATCTGTACCAGAGCTCCAGTTATTATTCTCAGTCCTACAGAATAGGATCCACGAATGAGCCATTCAATTTATCCTCAATTAAATCATATGATAGCATGCAAGTTCATTTAGTACTCACTGAAGATTGTTAATCCCCTTTAACCGGTTAGGAATAGATCCATTGAAGTGATTATTTGCAACATTCCTAAAGCAGGGTTATGAAAGTCAAATTTTCTTGTAATCCAAACTAATTCTAATTTTGATATAAACTGGCAACTTTATTTATTACTTACAAACTCTGAAGGGTAAGATTGGCAAGGACATTTATGGTACCAGTGAATTGATTGTTCTCCAGATATCTGAAAGTGGATGAAGAAATAGTATGCATAACGTTCTTCATGCAATTTGTTTTAGGAGAAAGATCTAAAAAAAAAAACCAAATGATAAGATATTATGTTAATGCTTGGAACATTCATTATTCCTCTTACAAGTTTGTCAAACTTGTCAGACTCCTGAAGCTTTGTGGAAGAGTACCATTAAGAGAATTGTAAGACAGGTCCCTGCAGTAAAAAGGTCCCTTTATCAGAGTGTGGAGTATGATAGAGTAGAAAGTATTCATGGACATGTAGGTTTTGACAGTATTGAAGGTAAAAACATAATTATGAATAAGGAACTTATTTTGAGAAGATACAAGAGGTAAATGATATTGCATTACACAGAATATAAAGATAGTTGATACTAAGAAGTTTCTCCTCGAATAATTGAACAAAAATGTTCATAAACTGAAAATCTTGTCAATACTCACATTGTTGTGAGTTTGGAGAGGCCTTGAAAAATATCATCCAGATGTCCACGGAGTTGATTGTGAGCAAGATTTCTGCAATCATTGATGCATTGTCTTATTTTACATTAATGACAAAATCACATGATAAATTGAACTAGAGAAGAAGACCGCTCACAGAAGCTCCAATTTGGCCATATGAGAAACTGAATAGGGTATGCTTCCACCAAATTGATTATTGCTAAGATCTCTGCAGACAGGATTACCATTAGATGGGCACCTACAAAACTAATAAATGATAGTTGGAAGCATATTCAAACAACTCACAATCTAAGAAGGTTTGGCGGGAGGTTATAAGGTATCAAATTACCATTTCCTAGATTATTTTGGTTCATATCCCTGTAACAAACTAGCATTGTGAGAATATTGAATTCCAAGAGGAATCTCTAAAAACTTTACTAACTTACAGTTCCTCCAGTGAAGCCATTTGGTTCATATTATAGCCCAGTGTTCCAGATAGACCCAAACTTGACAATTTTCTGGTAGCACAAAAAGTAAAGAGTGCATCAATCAGATAAGAAGCAAGCAAAACATACTAAGAATAAAATCACAAGTGTTATCACTCTCACATAGCTGTCACTGATGAGCCAGAGCATGTAATTCCCAGCCATGATTCGCCACATGGATCACCACTTTGCTTCCAGCCTGATAGCTGTGGTGCTGAATTCAAACTGCTGAACAGCACATAGAGAGCAGAAGCTGCACAGGGAGCATGAAAACTGAGTACAAGAATCAAGTTGAATTGGATAAAGCAACAATTTCACCAGACGTCTTAGGTAAAACTCAGAGCATGCAGTTCTTGTGGGATAACTGCAGAAAGTTAAAACATTTATTTTTCTATTTTCTGGTTATTAGATGAAAACCTAATCTGCTAAACAAGAGTCACAAGAAGATAGGAAGCCTAAAAAAATATCATCTCTTTTGGTGACTAAATGAAGCAAACTAATCCATCAGCATCATAATTTGCAGAAGGAAAAAAAAATCAATCTTTTGCAAACATGTGAATTTGGCACTTATCAACCAACACACGAAATCAGAAAAGCATTTAAAGAAAACGTCAAAGAAACAACGCCAAGAAATTGTTCAAACCATTTCCAGGAGAAAGCACACATCAAACCCTCAACGAGACTATCAATTCACTCACCGTCGTTGGGATCGGTAGCGCCATAAGCGAAGCTCGGATTCGGATCGCAAGTCCAGATGCAAACCAAAACGACCCAAATCGCGACGGCCCCTTCCGCCTTCCCCCGCGCCATTCTCCCAGCTATCGGAGAACGAAAGCTCGCCTCCCCGCCTCATTGGGCTCTATAAATCCCGTCGCCTTCGACTACTTCCAAAGCTAGCTGGCGCCGAGAGCGCGAGGAATCCGAAAGCGCAATTTTTTAATCCCTAAAAACTTGTTTCTTTATCGGTTCAACGCGCTGTGTCAGTTGCTTAATCGAATCAAAGCCGTCTATTTTATATGATTTGCATAAGACGTGTTGGTCAGATTTTAAAAAAATTAAAAATTAAAAATGGAACTCACATTTCATGCGGGAATTTTGATTTATTTTCAATCCTTAACTTAATTTAATTCCGCGTGAAACCCTTTTTTGCATTTTTTTATTACATAATACAAATTTAATAGAGTTTTTTTATATATCGATTCAACTCTAGAAATATCAACAATAAAATGGTTGTTCCCACGTTCTAATATTTTAATGCCTCTCCATTTATTTACAAATAAATTGAATAGAAATAAAACGTTGTAATTTTTTCACAGTAAGTCCTTTTATTTGCCATATTTTAAACATCGACCTGGCCCATGTGGCCATTGAATGAGAATGTTGGACCGGGCCCATATGGCCGGTCTAGGCCCGTTCGAGACCTGTCGCTCGCGAGGACTCCCCCTCTTGCTTAAGAAGAGACGGAAGGGCAACTATCTCAGGGCGGAAGGGAAGCGAACGATCGCTATGGGAATCGCCGGCAATCTGACCGCAGAGCAGCTCGACTTCTTTAATGTCAATGGTATCGACTCCTGAAAGATCTCTGTTTTTCTGGGTTCCAAATCCGTTGAAAGGTAAGGTGTCCTTAGGAGTGATGTATCTTGCAGGTTATTTGGTCGTCGAATCGTTCTCGGGCTCCGAGGAGATCAAGGAGATGAGAGACCGGATGGAGGAGCTGTTGAACGGATTTGACGGCTCCTACTCGTCCATTTTCTCGACGACGAACCAGGTACTAGAACGCCACCGAGTTGAAGTCGTGTTTTTTACAGTCGTAGGTGAAGCATGAAAGGAGCAGAAAAAAAAGGTTTGTTTTGTTGATTTTTTCCCTTTTTCGTTAATTTAGCAGCAACATACGGATGCTTACTTCTTTGAGAGCGCAGAGAAGATCTCCTTCTTTTTCGAAGGTTTGTTTTTTTAACTTTCCCTCTTTTTTTTACGGATGGCTTATTTTTCGTAAAAAAATCTCCTTCGTATATTATTTTCAGTCCTTGTAACTGCTTGGTTATCTCTTTCTGGCCTTCTCGGACCTAGTAAGTTTCCTAGTGTAAATGAAAGGGATGAGGATCATGTAAGCGTGGTCACTGTTGTGGATTTCAGAGGGTGCTATGCCAGTACTTCCCGTCTTTGAAAGTGAGATTACCTTGATTCTCTGAGGATTTCAAGGCTGCACTTATTAGAGTAACACTTAAAATATAAGTATAGGAACCCTCAATCATTGACATTTGGGTGAAAACTAATTTAATTGTTTATCTTGTCTCTCAATTTCTCATATACCTGACATTCTCTTTACTTGTGAGTCAAATTTTGGAATATTTGTCTTGACTTGACCCGTTTGGATGAGAGAAAGGCTTAATCAATTGTGACCGTACCATGCCTAGACCTACTAAGTATATTTTAATATCAATTGCGGCAATTCACTCTTTGAGAGAACTAACCCATTAGCTTGTTAAGCTTAATCATTGTCTTAAAATACTCTAGTGAAAGTTAATAATATCTCGCTCACTTAAGCTTATAAACTTATCTTATTAGTTCACAACTTGCCATGTGGGACTAGCTAGCTACGTACTTGAGTTGCAGACATATGAATAGCAATTTTGTATGTGTATATAAGTTGTTTGTGTATTATGCCAGGTTTTACTAGGAAAAAAAAAGTGCACAGTAGTTGATTATTTGTTGGCTACAAACTCCTGGTTTTTTGTTAATGTGATTTGTTGGTTGTTCCTCCACTTTCTGTCATATCCAGACCATCCCTTTCATCCATCAGTTTGAAGAACAACAACTGCATCTCTTATTTTCTGTTTGTTATCCTGATAAACCTTTTTCTTATGGTATTTGCAGAGAAAGCATTTGGAGATGATGGATGTTTGAAACAGCCAAAGGAGCTCTCCATAAATAAAGTTGGTCATGGTTTGTATTGTAGACAAAATATGTTGATTGTATATTGATATTTGAGCAAAAAACACATTGATGGATTCTATAGTAATTTTTAAAGTTATTTCTGTGGTCCTATACAGCCCTACATGAAATCGATCCTGTTTTCAAAAAGTTCTCAACCTCAGACAAGTTGTCGGGCATGCTTTTTTCATTGGATTACAAGAAACCCGTGGTTATACAATCCATGTATATCTTTAAGGTAAGTTGCTATGCACCATGCATTTACTTTTAATTTCACTTTAGTTTGAGTTCCATATCATGATCAAAAAGTGTGTTTAAAAATATATAGGTTTTTCAATTGTTATCTTCTTTAGCTTTTGTAGTGCATCATCATTGATAATCTTTTCGTGCTTATTTTTCTTTGTTTACTCATTTTGATCTAGAGTGCTTGTCTAGCCAAGTAGCCATTATAATGAATCCTTGCAACGTCATTGGAAATAAGAAAGGATTAAGCCAAAAGACTTGGTTGAAACCAGTTACAACCTTGTGAAACCATTTCAAAAAAAAAAAAAAAACTTAGTGCCGCTACTCAGGATCAAATCCATGTTAACAACAAGTTTAGTTGAGAACAATCATATCAACCATATTTTAGATTTTTTAGCTCACTGAAAGTAAGAGAAAACAAAGTTCAATACTTAAGTTTTTGAGTCACCACTTTAGCAAATTGGAATATGTTTGCATGACAGGAAATTGTGATTAAGTAATATTTATTTTAGGATGTTTGTCTCGTTTATTTAGTTAGGTTGCATTAGCTTGATTAGATCAGAA
Organism: Kaempferia rotunda; assembly: GCA_037177415.1. Lineage (NCBI taxonomy): Eukaryota > Viridiplantae > Streptophyta > Magnoliopsida > Zingiberales > Zingiberaceae > Kaempferia > Kaempferia rotunda. The sequence goes on along the minus strand of JBAMIB010002784.1, from coordinate 2,323 downwards.
TAATGCGCTAAAAAGTTTTGTTGGAATCATATGACTACCACTAGTAGGCATGAATGAGAAATAATACGACAAACAAAGAAAATTATCTACGACAAACAAAGAAAATTATCATGTTTGACACTCTTCAAGGAAACCAGTGTATGTCTCAAAAATTATAAGAAGTTTTATGAGTTGGATCTGTATGATGTAAATCTGTTTTATGCTGTTGAAGTGATTTTAATATGCTATTAGCGTGGCTATGAAAATCAGATGTCATTGTTTTGTCACGATTATACTCTACTTTTCTTGTCAATAACCACGTAACTCGGTGTTTACTGTTTACCAACTCAATAGCAACCAGGCATTGGTGGAGAGGTAACTCCACACCAGGACAACTCCTTCCTGTACACGGATCCTCCCTCTTGCACAGGATTATGGCTGGCACTAGAAGATGCAACCATCACCAATGGTTGTCTGTGGGCCATTCCAGGCTCCCACAAGAGTATCCTTCTTCGCCTTCTTTGCAGACTGTTTCACGATCTCTCTAGCATCGTGGAACTTTTGAATCCTATGATCACTCACTCTACTTTATTAACTGTAGATGGTCTGAAGAGGAGGTTTATTAGAGATGAAAATGGAGTACACTTTGATGAACCTTCACCATCCTATGATCAGAAAGATTTTGTACCATTAGAGGTCAAAGAAGGCGCTTTAGTTGTTATACACGGCGACCTTATCCATCAAAGGTAAATTACTCTGTTAGCCATCATTTTGATGGAGTAGTCGTAACTTTTTTTTTTCCTTTTGTTTACTTCTTTGGGATTTTCTTGTGCCAGTTTCGAGAACAAGTCGTCCAAATCAAGGCATGCCTTGAGCTTGCATGTTGTAGAAACTCAAGAACATGAATGGGTAAAGGATAACTGGTTAGTAACCACATTAGCCATTTTACTTGGGTACCTTTGTTGATGTAATGTAGTTCCTTTTTCATCACATATTTTTATCTATTTGTTTCCTAATAGGATTCAAAGAAAAGCTGATCCAGTGCCACTTTACGCTCGTTGACTCGAGCAGCAAAGAACAAGAAACAAGTGCCCTTCAAAATAAAACGGGTAATGTATCACACATTGCAGCACCCATTTTAGTTGATATTTTTCTTTAAAATGTCCTGTTTGTTTCTATCAAATCTTGTTGACATTAAGTTTGTGAGATATCATAGACATGCAAAGTGGCATTTCTTTAGCATCTTAAATTCTTAAGTTACAATGATCATGTTAGATATTTGGGTGATATAAATTAAACATTTATTTTCATCTGAAAATTATCAATGAGCATGTTTAGAATTGAGTATTCTGTTAAAATTCTATCATACCGAACTAATTGAAATTGATTTATTTTTAGACAAATTGAACTGATTAAATTTTATTTTTAAAATTCAAGTAATCAAAGTGATATAATATCAATTATTGAGTTAATTAATCTTTTCATCAGTCGTGCATGCTAACGTGGACAATCAAATTTTAAACGTGTTGTGTTTTATTTGAGGATCAACAGTCTAAGTTGTCTGTTTAATTTAATCGAGTTAATTAAAATTTAAATTTTATAATTAAGATTTAAATTAATCAAATTGAATTTGTGAAATAAATTGATTCAGTTGATTATTTCAATTTAATTGAGATTTGCTCACCCCTTAACATGCTATACAAAGTAAACATGTTTTCATCTGGATGATGTAGACTAATAAATGAATCACTCGCTTTCAGCGTCTCTCATTGTCGGTTTTATTGTGAGATGAAGGAAGATAATCATAGAATTGGGCGGTCATAAATGGGAGGACCTATAATCCTTAGAGCATCTCCAATAAAAAGAAGGTTGGTAAAACTAAAAAAGTTTGAGAAAAATATTTAAATGAGTGTAAATGTGAGGTTTGATTTTCAAAGAGTAGGTTTAATTTTTTAATTTTTTTTTTCTCTTGAAAGTAAGTCGATAATTATTACTTATCAGTGATGAAATAATATTATTTGTATAATATTTTAAAATAATTAAAAAATAAATTATTTTAATATAATATGTGATGGAGTATTAAGATTTTTTAAATCTGTTTTTTTATTTTATGAAGGGTCAAAATTGTATTCTTACTTTTTAAAATAATCTAATGCTTTGATATATTCCCTAAATTTTAAAAACTATATCAATGACTATTAAAATTTATAAGTTAATTAAATATTAAATAAAAAAATTACAAATTTAATTTAATTAAAAATTATAAGTTATTTAAATATTAAATATAAATTATAAATTTAATTTCATTAAAAATTATAAGTTAATTAATTTATTAATTATAAAT
>JBAMIB010002488.1:0-17335 GCA_037177415.1 Kaempferia rotunda | reverse complement strand
GATTTAAAGCCTAGAAATCTGAAAATTCGTTGTTTATTGTGTGGTTAGTCAATTCCATAGAGCCACCTATTGGAAAGTCATTTATGTTCCTACCTACAACCAAAGAGGTGTGGGAGACAGCTAGAGACACTTATTCAGATTTGGAAAACTCATCGCAAATTTTTAGCCTAAAATTAAGGTTATGGTAAGCGAAGCAAGGCGAACGTGATGTGACTTCCTACTACAATGAGTTGATGACGTTGTGGCAAGAACTAGATCTGTGCTATGATAATATTTGGAATTGTGTTGATGATAGTGTTCATTTTATGAAATGGCAAGAGAATGATCAGGTGTTTATTTTCTTGGCGGGGCTTAAAAAGATCTAGATGAAGGGGTCGAATCTTGGGAAAGACACCTCTACCAACGATCCATGAAGTATTTTCTGAAGTCCGAAGAGAAGAAGCTCAACAAACTGCTATGCTTAACAAATCTACCTTAGTCTCTACTAACTTAAGTTTGGAAAGTTCTGCCCATGTTACTAAAGGTTTTAAAGAGGAAGCAAAGAGAGATGGCAAGAGTTTTAGAAAACCATGGTGCGACCATTGTAAACTCCGGTGAAACGTGCTGGAAAATCCATGGGAAGCAAAAATATTGGAAAAAAGAACTGATAGCAAGGTCGTGCACTTCAGACTATTATCTCAAATCAAGAGAGGCAGTCTATCCTCTTTCACCAAGGAACAAATGGACTAACTGTACAAACTCCTTGAGTCTCAGAAAAACTATTCTTGTTCAATAGCTCAAAAAAGTAATTGCATGACAACCTTCCTTAGTGTCAATTCTAATCACACATAGATCATTGACTCGGGTGCAACTAATCATATGACAGGAATGCCAAACCTTTTCTCTTCATATAGACCTTGTGAGGGTAACCAAAAAATTAAAATTGCATATGACTCTCTTTCAACCATTGCAGGGAAAAGTTCAGTTGTAGTATCACCTATGCTCACTCTAAATGATGTTCTTCATGTTCCAAAGTTGTCTTGTAACCTTTTATCTGTCAGTAAATTGGTCCATGATCAAAATTGTCAAGCTAATTTCCTTTCGTCTCACTGTGTTCCCGGATTTGACCTCGAACAGGATGATTGACAGTGCTAAACAGAGTGGAGGAGTCTACTTCCTTGAAGATGGATCTGGATCAAGAAAACAATCTCAACCAAGAGGTTCCTGCTTTGAGTCTATTTCTGTTTCGATAATTCACACTGATGTTTGGGTCCTAATAAGATAAATGCACCCTCTAATAATAAATGGTTTATCAAATTTACTGATGATCATACTCGATTTTGCTGGGTGTATTTATTAAAGGAAAAAATCAGAAGTTCAACAAGTCTTTAAAAAAAATTTCAATATGGTGCAGACTCAATTTCAAACTAATATACAAATTTTTAAAAGTAACAATGGGAAGGAGTATTTTAACATGATCTTATGAAATATTTTCCTTGAAAAGGGAATAGTTCATCATAGTTCATGAATAGATGCACCTCAACAAAATGGTATTGATAAAAGAAAAAATAAACACATCTAGAGGTAGCCCGAGCATTACTTTTTTCAACCAAAGTACCAAAATGTTTGTGGGGTGAAGGTATTTTTACTGTTGCATATTTAATTAAGACTCCATTCAATACATTTACAACATGTTTTCCTACTATTCATCTGTAAGCTAATTTACCATTAAAAATATTTGGTTGCACAACTTTTATTCACGAACATAAGATAACTGGAAAATATGAGCCAAGGTTAAGAAAATATGTCTTCATGGGTTACTCCCATATGTAAAAAGGTTATAAGTGTTATGATTGTTGGGTCCAAAAGAAATTTAGATATCTCCACAATGTCATGATATTGTCCACTTTGGGCCTAAGCACTCATGGTTTTACTCTTGGACTCTACCCAAAAGGCCTCATACCAATGGAGATATCTTTCTCTTATAAACACATGATCTTTCTCATGTATTTTCAATGTGGGACTATCTTTGAACTTTGCAATCCAACATCATGTTCATATGCTACTCAGTTATGAGAAAATGGCACCAAAGCTTAGCCCCCAAATCAATGATGCAGTGGTTAGGTATCTTCTTAATTTTTTTAGATATTTAAGGATCGAATCTTACCGACGAATTAACGGATAAATTTTTCTTAATAGGTAATTGATTTAAAATTTCTAGATTAATGGATCTCCTGCTATAAACACTTCTTAATTTACTTTGATGATTAGTAAAAAGCTCTCATATAACCAGACCAATCACTCATACCTTCGATGAATTAACGGATACAATTTTTTTAATAGGTGATTGATTTAAAAATACTAAATTAATGAATTTCCTGCTATAAACACTTCTTAATTTACTTTGATAATTAGTAAAAAAACTCTCGTAGAACCAAACCAATCACTCATACTTTCGACGAATTAATGGATAAATTTTTCTTCATAGGTGATTGATTTAAAAATACTAGATTGATGGACTGCCTACTGTAATCACTTCTTAATTTACTTTGATGATTAGTAAAAAACTCTCATAGAATCAAACCAATCACCCATATTAATGTGAAAATGGATACATGATACCAATTAAAAAATAATAATAGTAAATTTATATATATATAAAAAAATGGGTACCATAGCTGAGGATAACCTTCCAACTAGTTAACCAAATCAATAAATTTCATAACATTTCAACCTGGTGGCAAAGCAAATGCCCATGGATAAATTACGGATTTGGGATCATTTTGCATGACTATCGTCCAAGAGAAACAAAAACACAAAAATCAAACAAGGGGAATATTCAGAAGTTTTAAATACCACTACATTTAGCAATGTTTACAACTAGAGGAGCTGATGGAAGCCAAACTACGCCCTTTCAGCTTCCATGAAGAAACCAGTTTTTTTTTTAAATAAGAAACTATATAAATCATATCAGATTGATTCCACAAACTTTGCTGCTTTTTTCATACTGTTTCTAAACACGCTTCAATCACCCCATACAACTCATAATGGTCATGATTGCCAGCAACATAAAGATTGCCACTCAATATCATGAGAGTGGGCACGTGAGATAAATGAAAATCAATTATCATGTGATGATTAGCGCATGAGTAAAACTCATTATCAAAAAGAACATATTTAATTCCTAGCCAAAAAAAAAACATATTCAAAGGAAATTAAGCAAAAGTGGAAGATGGTTGTATACCATGACCTTGAAGTAGAAAATATATAAAGATCAAGACAATCAATCATCAAAGATGTCAAAAGATACATTCTTAAGTATCTCAAGTCTGCATAAACAAGGACAATTGCTGAGGCCGTACTTTCCAGACCTCCAGTCAATGAGGACTTTTTTCATATTGACAAGAAAGACGATCTCCTACTAAAGGCTTCTGAATGGCCCCATTCAAGATTACAAACCTCACTTTTCAGGCTCAGGGGCGTTTATTTTCAGCTGCTGCTATCAACACAATGTATTAATGTATGTTTAAATTCCAGGAATTACATCAAAATTAAAATTATCAGTTCTTTTTCATTCATTAACATAGGAATTATCCTCAAAAAGGAAAAATTCATCGGTTCTGACATAAAATTGGGGGCATAATTATTCCATATACATCTCCGACTGAAATGTTTGTTTTTCATTTATATAGGAATATGCAAACTCGTAGTTTCTCACCAAGCATTATGCTCAGAAAACACGTTTAGTAAATGTTCACAAAGATATTATGCTGAATACAGCAGGGTAATCATTAATGTCTACGTTACCCAGGCAATATATCAACCAAAGAAGCATTACCAAGGAAGTTTTTTAGCCCCTTTCACCAAGGTTACCCAGGCGAAAGAAGTATACTACCAAGGAAGTTTTTGTACCCACTTTCACCAGGGAATATCTTCAGAAAAGAAAATCCAAAGCTGTGCACCTGAGATAATTACAAAAGGCAATAGATGGTCAGTCTGGGATGAATTTAAATATTGCTCCCCATTGTAAATAGCATTGTTTTGATGGAAGATATTACCTTGGTAGAGGTCTTTGCAGAATTAATCACAAGGTTATTCGAGTAGTTAGTTAGCTGCCACTCATGTGACTTTATGTAAGGAGAACCATGAAGCGCAAGAAAAAAAATGAAACAGAATCGAAATGGTGCTTGTGGTTAAAATATAAATGCATATGCACAACCAAAGACAAACTTAAATTTCAGTAATTAGTTATATTTCAGTGAGATAATAAAGAGAGTACAACCCACCCAAAATGGTCCAACATAATTTATAAAAAATAGAAAATGAAAGTCAGCACCTAAATCCCAAAATTGAAAATTTAGACTAACAATTGCAATGGTTTTACAAGGTGGACAGATGAAGAAGCAACTTTGAGGTGTCTTTACCTTGAAAGAAAAAAAAAAGTATTAATGGACCTCTCTGTTGTCCAGACAAGCAGAAGCAAAATACACATCGTAGGATATGCACAACTGTCATACGTAAATGATTTATGCTCTCCTTGGAACTCCGTAGGCTTCCTAGTTGCTGAAACCTCATGAATTTCCACAAAGTCATGATCTTGAAAGCCCCCTTAACAGCCTACCTTATGTGCTTCTTATTGTCATCATACTGTCTCACGGAGCAAAGATAGTTGTCTCTGCCATCATGTCCCCTTCTATCATTACTACTATCATACTTGTATCCCTTGCTGAAGTCAGCATATCCTGTTTTTCTGTTTGACTGAGAAGATCGGAAATAATCATTGGGCTTTGATCTTCCATGGGACTCAATGGAACGAAACCTATGATCATTATACACTCTCGTAGATGGGCTTCTACCAGAACTTCGCCTGTAGCCATGCTCCTTTAGATGATTGGGCGATTCTTTCCTTTCATCAATCCATCTTGTAGAATGCGAAGGGGATGTAAGAGCTGCAGATGCTGAGTCATAAAAAAACATCTGCTCCTCAAAACTATCCCTGGCGTTGGGTGATCTCATTCTCTCCATTCTGGCTGCTGGAGATCTTCTGTGCCTGCAAAAACTGGGGACATCATTCACCTCCATATCATTTCTTGCCCTAGGAGATGTGCAACGAATAGGTGAACGAGTTCTAGATCTAGAATGAGAGATGATGTGAGAATGAGGAAGACGCAGAGGTCTTCTGTCAGGAGAGTAACTTCGATCTCTTGTGGACAAACGGTGCCCTGATAGGGATGATTCTGTTCTGTCATGAGGAATAGATCTTCCATATAGATTGCTGTCTAGTTCGTGAGCATATCTACCACCCTGCCCCCTACCAACATTGAAGTGCCTATCAGGGCTTATATCCCTTGAATTTTGGAGTCTTCTTTGTAGCCCACATGGATGATCTCTCTCAGCTTGTGGCCCCCACCAAGATGGATGGGTGCTTTGCAAAGACCCATTCGCAGGTTTTTTGGGCACACGGTTAACAGATGTAGCATTGCCTGACTTCACAGCATTGCCTGACTTAACTAAGGTTCCATCAGGTGCAACAACAAACCCATTACTCTCTACCTTAGCGACAGCAGCTGCAGCTGCATTCCTTGAAGAAGGTCGCACAAAACTTTGTGCATCATAGTACACTGGTGAATCATGATATCTGGAACCACGAGAATGTGGAGAATCAAACCAATGGTCATCCCTGACTCTGTCTTGAGCATGTCCAGATGATCCACTCCACCCTGATGAGTTTTGAGTAGCATTCCTTTTAACTTTTTCTTCAAGATTATTGTGTTCACCGTACCTAGAATATTAGAGCAGAATAGTTAAATAGTGTGCATACAAACTTTGCAAGGAATATTGAAATAGCAAGGAAGAAAAGCAAGCAGTAGAGTTACCTGCTTAATCTGACATATAATTTATCTTTTCTGCATGTCTCATCTGGGGAATTTGGTGCCTCAGCTCTAGATGATAAAGCTCCCTTAAAAGATGAACCAGATCTTCTAAATGATTCATCTTCAACAAACAAATGTAAAGCACCAGAAGGAATGCCATGCCTAGTAGAAGCAATCCCATGATCCAAAAGGCTATCTCCAGTATGCCTACCACCCTCTGGCAGCTGATCCCATCCTGATGACTTCATCCTCACATTCACCAAAGGTTCCCTACCATTGTCACATTCGTTATTACATCCAGTATGATCTCTTTCCATTTCATTATTATTATTTGTAGAATGATTTTTCTGATCAACATCAGCAGGAATTCCATTCACTTCTCCTGCATCTGGACCATCTGGCTTGGATTTGCATCTAGAGGAGGGCTGCTGAGAAAAAATGACCTGCTTATCCTTTCCAGCACACACTTCATCAGCATTGGCTATGCTCCTGGCTTTGAATGTCATGTTATCCGCAGAGAGAGTGGTAGGAGAAGGTAAGACAGAAACAGCTTGTGAGATATCATTCTCCCCGTTGTCAGACCCATAATCCACATGTTCAAATTCCATTTCATCATCTTCACCCCAACTGTGTAGAACAGATTCCCTAAATTCGCCATCCTCAAATTGAGAATCATCATCTCCAACAAGGTTGCTTTTTTCAGGTTCAGCGACAACGTCATCAGCTTGAAACTTATCTAAGTCATGGTCACCATGGAAATTTTGACAATTGTCCTTGGTGCTTTTGCATGACTCGTCTGTTTCCATAGCATCAGCCACATATTCAAAGGATTTTGGCACAGCTGTAACAGTAGCATAGATAAGGGGTTTGGAGCCAACAAAATTATCATCATCGACCATCATAGCTTCTCTTATATTTTCACACTTAGCAGCAAATGCCACTACAAACTTCTGCTCATGAGGGCCATATGTCCCAGGGCTATTCTGTTCATGATTAACTAATGAGGGTCTTGGACACATTGCTCCAGAAGACTTATCAACGCAAATGCCATTGGAGCCATCTGATCCATCAGAATGTAGATTTAGAACTCCATGTTCCTTGATCAGAGAGCTGCATGTAGAAATCTCTCCTATCCTATTAGTCAGGCAATGATCATCAGGGAGTTTCTCAGAACTTGATGCTATAATATTTACATTTTCATTACAGATGGGCTTGCAGACCAACCGGACCATGCTTGAAAGAGACTTAGCATCATTGTCACAAGTAACATTCTCATTTAAAGGAGAATGAGAAAGCACTGGTTCAACTTTCAACTCCAAGCCAGAACACATCTTATCCTTTTCTTTTTGGGTAGCTTCAATTGCCAATGAACCATCTCTCAATGAGCCAAGAGCAATACCAACATCTGAAGAAATAACTTCAGCACCACAAATGTTGATCCCTGGAGTACCATGCATGAGTTTTGCTTCCTCGGTAGAGCTAACTAAAGAAACAGTCATATCATCCAAGGAATGCATCCTTTTAACCAAATTATCAGAATTAGCAAAAGAGTGGGCATTCTCATGATCAACAACCAAACAATTACCCATATCAGGTTTTGGTGATACTTGTTTAAGAGAGCTGCACTGTAGAATGTCCAAGCTCTTGCCAAGTTCTGAAGGACATCTGTTTTCCCCATCCTCCTGTTCTTGTTGATGAATTTCACAACCTTCCAACTTCTCATCAAGTTCCCTATTTTCACATAAGGGATAAGTAATAATTGACTCAGAGACTGCAAGATTATCACAATTGATATTCCATGCATCCATATCAGTGTTAAGGTCCCAGTGAAGCCTAGAAACAGAGGAAGATTTTATGTTATCGTGAACATTTTGCAACAAGGAGCTTTTTTTGTTCCGTGATCCTCGAAGGTTGTCTTCATCTTCTACAGAAACTGCAGTTGAATGAGTTACCATATCCAGCCTATTGTCTTGTGAATCTTCAAGTGGCTGTAATTGCAGCTCCTTTTGACATAAGGAAAGTGCTTTTTCGTCACTAGTTGATTCTAAATTGATTTCCTTGAAAGAATTTTCTGTCGTGACTAAGTAACTTGAATTTAAACCTTGACCCACCATTTCACAATTGCAGGCAGCAGCAGCCAATATAGAGATACCTGAGAAATCAGCAGCACTAAGTTCAATCGCATGTTTTGAAATGGGTTCTCTGTTGTCATCAAATCTCTTATCATGGTCATTGTCATATGCTAATGGCTCAGAAGAAGACTGGCCCTCTAATAAATGATCAGAATAATCTGAATATGATGATTGCAATGGAGATGATGGAGATCGAACAAACAGGAGTTTCCTTTTTTTAATAGGAACAATCTTGAGGGAATCACTGAAGTGTTGCCCAAGAATACTTACACCAACCTGCAAAAAGAAATTATTGTAAACTCAATTAATAAGTGTTGAATAGGGGACAAATTGGAGCATCTTCAAAAGACAACCTTCTCGCAATCAGAGAGAGGCATTTCTCCTGTTCCATTGGATTGCTTATCCAGGATCACTTGAGTCCCTTTGGAAATTCTGCTAACCGACTTTTTCTTTCTCCCTCCTGAAAATGAAGTTCTAGCTCGTTTAACAGCCCATTGCTTGCCACTCTCAGCTATAGCCCAGTTCAAGTTAGAATCTATAGCTCCTGGAAATTCAATTCCAACGTTATTCAGCATATCTCCCAATGATACAAAATGCTCGAGCGGATGTGCCAAAAAAAAGTCTTGCAAATACTGATCCTTGGTTTCAACTTTGGAGATATGCTATACAGCACAAGGATATAAAAGAATCTGCAAGGTAAATACCACTTGTTTAGTATGAACAGTACTGATAAGCATTGCCATATGACTCTTATAATAGTGTACGCATTTCAGGAGAATGTATATGCAATAACAAAGAGAACTCTCATCCCAACTATATTCAAAAACACTAAATGATTTATAAGAACAAGATGCCAACTTGAACACTACAAATGATAAAACAACAAATGAATTCAGGTCGCACAAACTATTTCTAGTCAAACGTATACAGATTGAATGCTCAAATTCCAGATCCCAGGTCCAACCAACTGCAAACGGACTCAGAAGAGAAAAAAATACACATCAAATCTTGTATTTTGACAACCTCTGGCATCATGTAAATGTGTATATTTCTGATCAAAAGCTGACTAATCAATGGTGAAAAAGACAAACGGAAGATAACAAGTCTTGTGAGATTAGGCTAATTGTGCATAAGTGCTCTGAACTTAATCTTCCAGTTCAAGGATAGTACTAACTATCTTCCAGAGAAGATTGTGCAACAATCTAATGTCTTCCTCAAAATCAATAATATATGAGTTCAACAATGCTCCTGCATATGAGTTGGATATAGAGAAGATGAGAAAAGAGAAGAGATGGGATCCATCATTTTTTGAAGTTCTGCAAAATTTACTATCCTACTCGATCATTATCTGCTCTACAGAATAAATTGCATACCAAGTTTCTGCCTTCTTAATAAAACAAACACCTCCACGAGCAATTTAATAAAATGCTCCCTAATTAGAAAGGCCAGTATCCAAAAGAAGGATGCAAAGTGCTGAATACTCAGGTCCACCTACTGAGAGAATGATCACAAATTCCAGAGTGATATGGACAAAAAGTCCATGAGCATCAGAGATGTTCTGGATCATGGAGCAGGAATAAAATATTATGTAGTTTGTTTGAAAAAGGGCAATAAGAATCAAAGCATCCTGATAATTATTCTTCAATCCTGTGAACACTAACATGATATAGGTAACCAGTAAGTAGGCTGTTCGAGGACAAGAAACAATGCCTTGCACCAGAGACAATCTCAATCCCATCTGTTGAAAAATAACAAAACCAATCAACCCTGTTAGGTCAAAATAGCAGAAGATCACAAAGGCAGCAGATTCAGGCCCAAGTCAATGGCTAAAACTGATCGATCAAAGGTAGATCTTGGCTATGCTGTGGTAAATGGAAAGATCTACAAGAAGCAGGAGCCTGGTAAAACAATCTCAGCAGCCTCGAGGCCTGGAAACCTAAATCTTCTAAAACCTTGGTAAAGATACATGCCAAGAGAAGAAATGATAACGCCAAGAGCAGCTGATCATCCAACCGCGCAGTCCTTAACCGAGTCCCATGACAAGTACATCGCGAGGGAGGCGAAGGCGTCGCCGAAAGCAGATCCAAGCCCATGATCAGCAGTAAATAAAAGAGATAGATTGCAGATTCCGATCTGAGCATATCTATGACCCACAGTCAAAGACCACGTTTTCCCCCCTCCCTGTGACCAAGAAGCCAAAAACCTGTTCCGACACGCAAGGAAACTGATCATCGAAGCCAAATCCGGCAGATCATAACAGCTTCTGGCACCCAAATCCTTTTTCCCTCGCGCAAACTCGAGTTGCAAGAGAACCTAAAGAAAGTATACAGATATGAGGAACTAGGGTTGCTGTACCTGGATCTAGAGAGGTGTAACAGTCTCCATCCTCTCCTTCAGCCTCGTTCTTTTTCCCTGCTCTATCCCTCCTCTAATTTCCCGTCATCGCTATGATCTGAACCCCGGATATATCGATCGCGGATCGATTCCTTCCTTGGATCCTCCCCAAGAGATAAAAGAAAGCAGTTCCTTATCCTCCACGTGATCCAGAACCTCTTCCGTTCCGTAGGCTATTTCTTGCAGCGATCCCTCCCTTTCTCTCTCCTCTTCTCCGCCCCCTTTCTCTCTTTTCTGGTCCTCGATGCGGTGTTTCTTTATAACTCCATCGCACCTCATCTCTGCCACCACCGCGACCGCTAGCGTCGCAATCTACCCTCCGGTCTAGCAGACAATTACGATAAATACCATCGTTCTCTGGGTTACCATAGGCCCGAATACTACGTACCTGACCTAAATTGGGGCCCTTTATTCATCAAATGACATTCAAGGTAGACTTTGAGGTACCGTCTATTCTTTTAAATGTCTCGCACGTTCTAGTCCACTCGCCGCCGCGGTAACGAACCGGATCACTTTAAACAATCTTCGGGTTTTCGGTCTGTGAGATTAATCGGGGGATTTAAATATTTAAATTATATATGTATAATTTTGATCTCTTGCGGACCAAATCATGCGGACCGCTGGGGACTGCCCTCGTGGCAGCAGTCCGCGTTGATTTTTTATTTTTAATATCAAATATTTCACGAGCCACATCACCCAAGCCTAATTTCTCTTTTTTACCGTGCTCGCGATTCTCCTCCCCGCCGACTTGCTGTGCTCGTGATTATCCTCATCGCAGACGCCCCTCACCTTCAGAATCTCTCACAGGCTCCGTCTCTCCTCGCTGCTTCGTCCCCCGCCGAGATGGAGCTAGGGCAGGGAAACACCGACTCATCTTCGTCTGCTAGTGTCCCAACCCAGCTGCAAGCAGCCCCGCAACCCCCCGAGAACCTGTCAGAGTCTGGAAGCGATCGGATTCCGGTTGTGATCGCGCCGGATCGCGATCGAAATCCGGTCGCGATCTCTGTCGCTGGAACGAGGCTGGAATCCAACGGCGATACCCAATGGGCCCCCCTCCGCGCATAGTGTGGGTGGGTTCAAGCGGCCTGAGGTCGCCGGCGGTGGGTGGACGCCGACCGGCCGGGTGGCCAACGGTCGACGGCCGGTGGGTGTAAGGCGTGGCGGGCGCACGTGCAGGAGGAAGAAGGGAAAAAAATAAAAGAAAAAGAAAAAACGCGAAGAAGCCACGACACCGTCCAATGGGGATGTCGCGCACATGCACGTTTTCTTCATCCCACAGCGTATCATTCATATATATATATATATACACGCACTAAGTCCTATTCTGGTGAGGAACGCTACGAATCTAACCTCGTGGTAGGTCCTTGTAGTTTTTTTAAAATTAAAATTTTTCACTATATCAACACTATTTTTTCCTTTTAGTTTTCATAAAATGGAATTTTCCTTACAGAATCCCTAACCCTCTCTCACTTGCGATTCTCCTTGTCGTGAGCTCCCTCATCGCACCAAGCTTTCACAGACGCTCCTCCCTTCGAGATAGACTATGGAGGACCTAAGGCGGAAGGTTGCACAGAAAGAAATATTATAAATTTTGAGAAAAATCTAAGTATGAATAAAAGGTTGTTGATGTTAAAACACTGATCAAGTTATTTATATTTGAACAAGAGAATAATTTAACTTTTTTCTTGATTACGAGACTGGTTTAGATAACAAATTTAGTAAATATTTTTGGGATGATCGTGTATCAAGAAGGGCATGCAGTGTATTTAGTTGATACTAACACCAATAAATATGACTTGATTTTAACACCATTTTTAGAAGTTAATCATCATTATCAAATAATTATTTTTGGTTATGAGCTTCTAAGTGATAAGAAAATTGAGTTTTTTATTTAGTTGCTTAAAAAGTTTATAGAAATCATGCTTAAATGACCACCAAATGTTATCATAACTAATTAGGATCTTGCTATAGCAAAAGTAATTGCACAAGGTTTCCCTCAGATAGTGCATCAATATTGTTTGTGGCACATAAATAAATTTAAAAAAAAACTACTCTGTTTGACTTTTTGAACCCACTATAAAGCATAATAAATGTCATTGTAAATTCTACAACATATGATTTTGAGAAGTCATAGGAAGAGACTATCAAGTGTGTTAATTTAGAGAAAAATAATTGGTTGTCCTTGACTATGAATTGTGACACAGATGGGTAATAATATATTTTGTGTTGCAATATCAAGTAGTCAAAAATTTAAAAGTTCACATGTATTTTCATGAGATATGTCTCAAATAAGAATTCATTGATGAATTTTATCATCGTTTTAATGAGCACTAAGAGAAACTGGGTCAATGAAAACTCAAATGGTTAAACTGTACATAAAAAAAGTGACTAAAGTTTCAAAATGAAATGATCGAGAGTCATGGTTATTATGTGTAACAAACATTTACAAGAGTTAATTCAATGGTTTACCCTATGATAAAACTTTACAAAAGTTGACTCAATGGTTTACCATGTGATAAAACTTTAAAGTTGTTCTTCCTTTGAACCAAAGTTGCTCACACATGACAAACAAAGGAACTACATATCATGTAGCTGCATGAAATTTGAGCTTAAGGGCATTCTATGCAGACATATATTAGTTTTTTTTTCATATCAATTAAGTGTTTCATTTTCCTAATATGAATATAATCAAATGATAAACAAAGATTCAAAAGTGGGAGCAATATATGCTTTGGGAAAGTAAAATTTTATCGATGATCTAGATTCAAAAAGGCTTTTAATGTCGAGACACTCAAAGTTATCATATAATGCTTAGTATTAATTGATAATACATCTTTTAATGAGGGAACAACCTTCTTGGATGAAAATTTTGATTGTCTCTACCACAAAATTCAAGAAGTGAACATTAGTAAAATATGTCCATAGATGATGATTTTAGTATTATTGAACCTACTTCGATAAGAACTAAAGGATGTGGGAGGAAATTAAAATTATCAAAGGGGAAATCTACCTCAAATTTTAGGTTATATCGTGGGTGCAGATACTAAGGAGTGTCACATGACAAGCACAATTATACAAATTTGCAGAAAGAGTATGTATCAATTAATTATGCATTTCTATTATAATTGTATTTGTAAACACAAATTTATTTTATTACATTTTGTAAATATGACAATGTATTAATTATCAAATCAATTGAAGATAATAATCATACCAATGTTGATGACACATATGAACAAGATTTAACATATATAACTAATACTATCAAAGTTTTAATTTGTTAAATTATTGGTTCATTGAGAAAATAAAATTAATAATTATCATTATTGTTGTGAGTTCTAACAATATGCACTAGGATGCTTGTAATTATTTGATGCAGATATGTCTTAGGGGCATGAAAGGGATTAGAGGGGGAGAAGATGAGCATTTTGGTCATTTTCTATGAAGGGGCACTTTGAAGGTTTTGGAGAATATTTTTTGCTTCTTCATTTTAAAAAGAGAGGGGACTGTAGCAATTGAGGGGGAGGAGGAAAAGGTCGTCACAAGCCATCTTCTGCTCCTGCTCCCTCTCATCTCCCTCTCCCTCTCCCTCTCATGCTCCCTCTCCCGCTCTCCTTGTCTTTTCACGCCGCCACTGCCACTACCATCCCCCTTTTCCCTCTTCTTCTCCTTCGCCTCCAACGGCCACCACTGCCTCCAACGACTATCCGATTTCGCCTTCGCCATTGCCTCCTAGTTTAATTTCGAGTCGCTAGTAACTATGCCAGAACCCCTCACTTACGTTGTGGTACACTTCCGATATCGATTCGGCCTCCAGGCCATTATTGTCATACTTTACCTCAACGGACTGTGTTTTGGCTATGTTATTGCGGTAGTTTAGCCTTCGAGCCGACGTTATATATGCCTCAGCCTTCAAGCCGACGTTATATATGCTTCGGCCTTCAAGCCGACATGCTGTCTCGGCCAACATGCTATTGTTATATTTTGATCTATGAGATGTTTTGTTCCGACCTACATGTCGCTGTTGCATACCAACATATATGTAGAGGTCATGTTCTGGCATGTGTGTCACTATCTTATTTCGGCTCCGTGTCGGTCGTCCGCTCTGCGTCATCACCTTCCGCTGCTTGTCGTCCTTTAGCACTACCCCACCACTTCCAACTTTATGACGATTCGATTGGCATCACAACTAGCTCATCGGACCACTTGAGGGCGCCCACTGGGTCAGGGTACGTCTCCTATGCTTATTCTCTGTCCATTTCATTACCCTACATTTATCGAGCTCCTCACATATTTTTGGGACCTGACTCGAGAATTGGAGTACCAAGGACGGGCCAACTCAGTCGCTAGTTGCAGGTAGCGGGGACCAGAGGCGTTCCAACAACTCGGTCAACATAGAAGGCAGATCATCACCCCTCTCCCCTCCGGGTCATGATGCCCTCATTTCCAACAACATCCCCGACAGTTCCATCTACTCAGCTTCGGGGCGGGATCAATGTTGCTTTATAAAAGTCAAAACATTTTGATCTATAAAGGATAGTGTGACACACCACATTCATATAAAGTTTTGAAGCAACTTATAGGAAATAAGATAGTTGATTCAAGCAAGTTATAGGAAATTAAATTATGTTTAATTTAAACTTATAAGCTTTATCACCATTCTTAAGTTTTTAGTCTCTATGATAACTTTCTCATCTCCTCCCACTCTGCCTTTCCGTCATGTTGTTTTGCTTCAAAGTAAACACAATCTTACATTTCCCCTAATTCCTCCCCTTGAAGTAAGCACAGCATAAACGTTCGATCGCCAATTTTAGCATCCAATTCTTCATACAAAAAAAAAGAGGGTAATATCTAAAATCTCAGGTAAACAAGGAACATATCATACCGCAACTCTTGGAGAGTTTTCTCCTCTCGGGATTTTAATCTGGGGTTTGGAACCCTAGGGGGCGGCGGAGGCAGCCAATCCTCATCATTGTTAGCCTTCTCACCTAATCCCTTTACCGAATTCGGAGGCTTACGAGGCGGCACCCAACCCTCGCCTTTCTTTCCTTTCCCATATACTTCCTCGTCATCGTCCAGGACAACCACAGTGGCTCCGTAATTACCTTTCACGTTCCCCTCCTACACATCCACTAGAACTGTCAAAGAGAAGTTCCCCGAGAATGACCAACCGGTGAAGAAAGAACCTTATTTGCACTGACGGAGGGATCCGACGCTTTCTTGCGCTCGGCAAAGGTGATGATAGGGGAAGAATCGAAGGCGTCATCTGTGCCGAATCCAGAAATCACTTGCCGGCCAAGCAAAGGACTTCGAATGAAGCGAGAAGAAAACAGGAACTAACCCTGGAAGGCGAGGAGATCCACGGGCTTGACGCGATTGTAGTTGAAGAGAGGCTCGAACTCTTCTTCCTCCTCCTCCACTACCAACGCCGCCTTGGCCGCATCCTGCGTCCAAAACCCAAAGATTATTCGAGATCGAGATCGAGAGAGGGGTTCTTGTTGCGAACCATGAAGCGGGCTTTCGACTGCAACCGGACGACTGAAGCGGCAGAGCAGGGCAAACTACAGACAGAGCGGCAATTTATAATTATCCTGTTTTTATTGGTAAATTCTAGTTTTACCACCCAAAAGGTTATTAATTCTTTTAAATATCCTTAAAAATTTTGAATTTTATAAATAACATCAGTTATCCGCTTAGGTAATATTTTTAAAGATAATTTATTAGTTAATTGTAGGGGCATCGGACGATTTGTCTGTTTTACTCTATTACGATTTAATTTTTTTGATTTTGATTTTTAAAATCTCTAATCCAAAAATAAATTATTAATTATGATTCAGTCCGATTTTTATTGTAATTCGATTTAATTTATACAGTTAATTATATATGATTTATATAATAAATTAAATTGATTTTGTTCTATTAAAAATATTAGTTTAGAGATAAGAAAAAAATATCAATTTGAAGTGAAAACTAAGATATAAAAAAGATAATACAAAATTTTTATTATTTTATAACAATAGTCAAGTAAATATGTAAATATATAATTTGATTGTGCCATTATATATATATATATATATTTTAAAAAATAGACAATTGAAATTTTTCTATTACTATGCTATATCACACCGAGAATTGAACACTATATATTATATACGATTGATTATCAACTTGGTTGATAATCAATGGCCACAAGCAAAAAATAATACATAAGCTACCTATAATATGACAAGTTCAGTTTATTCGATTTTTTTTTGGAGCTAAAACAGTAAATTAAACCAAATAATCAATTTTCAAAAAAAATAAATCAAAGCCAACCGAAAAATCAAAAAAATAAAACAAAAAAAATCGATCTGTTCGAATTCGGTCGATTTTTTTCATAGGTTCTCTTGCTGGCAGAGAATATTCTTCTGACATTTAGTTAGGCTAGGTGACAAAGAGGACTTTTGTCTTCTGTGCCGATCAGATCCCACACCCATTATCATTCAGTTACTATGGCCCGATCGACTATTGACCTTGGCGAATGAGTTCGCCGATCGGTCGATTGTTCGTGGCGGGGAAATGACTCTGTGGCTTCTGGAGAGTTGATCTTGTTCTCAGAGATTATCACTTCCTATACGTTATACTTATTTGCTCGGCTTAATCGGTTGATCGACCATTATGTTTTTGGCTATAATTCCATCGACTGGTCGGATGATGACCTGACACTTTATTGACCGGACTCTTGACTTCTTATCGTGACCTGGCGCTACTGTTGACTAGCCCTTGACCTCCGGATCACAAGTCTTCCCTTCAAGTCTAGTCGAACGAGGTTTTAGTGCCGACTGACTGGACCTTTGTCTAACTGGACGCTCTTCACACCTGGGGATCTGGGCTCTCAGCCGACTAATCGGACCTTTGCATGACTGAGTATTGTTCTCATCTGAAGATTTGGGCTTTTAGTCGACTATTTAGACTTTT
>JBAMIB010002185.1:0-17349 GCA_037177415.1 Kaempferia rotunda | reverse complement strand
CATTATAGTTGAACCGTTTTGTATTTATGATATAGATAGAACTTTTAAGGTCTAGAACATAGAGTCCATTCATAAGATGTGCACTACAATAGAATATTTCATTTAAATAAATTGAACAACATTTATCCTTTATTATAAACGAAAAACTTTTCTTGTCTAAACAAGAAACAGAGATGATGTTCTTTGTCAAAGCTAATGTGTATTTTCTGTGTTTTTTGTTATTTTTTTTCTCTTTATTTTTTTCTCTCATAGCTCATTAGAGGTTAAAATAAGGAAGCAAAGCGCCTTTACTTGGTTCAAATTGCAACTTGTCTTTGTTATAAACTGATCTGTGGAACCTATAAAAACCTTTTATTTGCTTATAAACAATACAAAATATAATGTTCTTGGTCTTTCAATTCTTATCTGAATCTTTTGTAAGTCCAACTCAATTATAATGCATCTAGATTGAAATTTTTCTCCTAGTTGTTTGCTGATACATGTGATCTGTGAGAATGTTTCTTTGATTACAAGTAAATCAAGAGTTACTGTGATATACATTTTTTTTACATACCACACTGAGTAAATTATGCATGACAATCTTTAATTATAAGGGAGAAGCTCTATACGTTTTTGATGGAGCTAAAGGAAAACTATCCTTTAATTTGAACTAATTGAAGATAGTGCCTTATAGCATGAGAAAAGATGGACTAAGAAAAGAAAAATTAGAAGTGTGTTTTCTTCAATGTCAGTAGCAAAGTTAAATATGTTCTTACATGCTATACAGTTGAAATGTCTTTTTGTCACATATATGCCTGTATGCTGGATTACTAAAGTAGTAGGCATTGTTTTTGAACATTGAGTTATAGTTAAGACTATCTTTATTTCTCCATTTTAGTGGTAAGCACTTAACCATGGTTAGCTTACTAATTATCAGGAAATTTCTTGTGCTCTCTAGAAAAGTATTGCTAGGGAGCTGAAATCTTTGGTCTTGAAGTTTAGCATTTATATTTGTGTTTATTTTAAAACATAAAATACTAGCCTCAGTAATATCATGTTTGCATCTACTTGTTCATATTTTTGACACCATTTTTGACTTGTAACTTTCAATGGATTTGATTGACCTTCAAATTCTTATTTTGGTCATGGATTAATATATGCTAGTTTCACTAGTTATTTGAAATTAGAATGAATTGACAATTTAGGTACTTTGCAGGAAGATGCTGTGAGGCTCAAATTTTTGTGCTATGCGAATGATGGTGTTGATGAACATATGATTTGGTAATTTTATGCTATATTATAGAAATAACATTTTATTCATTTTACTTCTTTTAATTTTTAACATGGAATTGAAAACATAATTCAATTTCATAGCTACAAGTAATTGTTCCTTTATTTTTTGTTATGTATAGGTTGATAGGATTGAAGAATATCTTTGCAAGGCAACTTCCTAATATGCCTAAGGAGTACATTGTTCGACTTGTTATGGATAGGTAACTGAATTTAATTTTGTACACAATTTTAATTCAACATCGATTAATCTTTTCCCCTCGATTATAGATTTCATCTCCTTTTTTTTATTTAAGGTTCATGGTTTTCTGCAAGAGGAATAAACACCAGAGATCTTATCTAAATAAGACGTAACTTAGCTTGAATAATTTAAGTAAGTCAAATAAGCATAGAAATTTAATTTTTTTTCATATAATTCAAACTTTAGAGGTAGAACAAGCTTTAAATGAGATACAAAATGGAAAAGTAGTTGGACTAGA
Source organism: Kaempferia rotunda (assembly GCA_037177415.1). Lineage (NCBI taxonomy): Eukaryota > Viridiplantae > Streptophyta > Magnoliopsida > Zingiberales > Zingiberaceae > Kaempferia > Kaempferia rotunda. Next base: position 15,601 of record JBAMIB010002185.1, on the reverse strand, counting down.
TATTTCAGTAGAGGTATGGAAGTATACAGGGAGACAAGGTATTGAATGACTTATAAAGTTATTTAATCTGATATTGAAAACGGAAAAACGTTTAATCAATGAGGGTTAGTACTCTAGTTTTCTTATATAAGAATAAATGAGAGGTATAAAATTGTGCAAACTATAGAGACATTAAACTAATGAGACTTACCTTGAAACTTTGGAAAAGAGTAATAGAAAAAATATTAATGAAAGAGACTACGGTAATCGAAAATCAATTTAGATTAATATCAGGAAGGTTGACAATATAAATTATACATCTTCTCCACAACTAATTGAAAAGTATCGAGAATAAAAGCAAGATCTACACATGATATTATCTTGAAAAGCTTATGATAGAGTTTTAAGAGATTATATGGAGAATTTTAGAAAAGAAAGGTGTTAGCGTAATATATATTGAACTAATTAAAGATATATACGAGGATATAATAATAAAAGTGAAGACTTTAAATGAATTAATTGAAGCACATCCTATAAAGATTTACATCAAGGATTAACTTTAAGTCCTTTTCTTTTTACTCTAATCATAGACGAATAGACACATCCAAGACATGATACCGTGGCACATGTTGTTTACATATGATATTATTTTGTTAGATGAGACACGTGAAGGAGTAAATAGTATACTAAATTCGAATCTTAGCAAGAAACACCGGAAGTGAAAGATTTTAGGCTTAGTAAAGTAAAGACAAAATATATGGAATTAAGTTTAACAATATTAGACATAATGAAATAATTGATAATGTATAAGATGACAAGTTGTTGAAATTGAGAGCTTTAAGTATTTATGATCATTTTTGTAACAAGATGGAGGAATTGAGAGTAGAATACAAGCAGGATGAAATGGACGAGAGCGTCGGATGTTCTATATGATTGTAAAGTACATTTAAAACTTAAAGGGAAGTTTTACAAAATGCCGATTAGACCTTCTATGTTATATCAAGTTGAATGCTGGCTATGACTTAAGCACATGAGCAAAAAATGAGAGTTGCATATATGATGATGTTAAGGTGGACATACGATAATGGATAAGATAAGAAATGAGAACATTAAAGAGAAATTGTATCTATTGAGGGAAAACTTTGAGAGACGTTTAAGATGGTACAAACATGTACTTATATTACCAATAAATGCTTTAGTTAGGTGATGTGAAAATATGACAAATATGCACATCAAACGAGGAAGACTAAAAATAATTAAACAAGATAAGATTTATTTAAATATAGATGATGATATATTAGGGAATAAAACCCAATGACATAGAAGGATCTATATAGTCAAACCTACTTAGTGGGATAAATCTTAGTTGTTGTTGTTCAGGGTTTTCAGTTAAGAATTATTATAGCATAATAGATTTTGACTTACATGGGACATTTGATCATTGAGTGTCATGTTAAAGTCTGAAATATATGTTTAATTGTTCTCTCTCTTTTGTGTAAAACAATGCAATTTTATCTCTCTCAATTTTGTGTAAGCATATAAAATCCTAGGATTTCCTTTTTGAAATTTCCTATTTGTGGGGATCCCAAGGTTTGATGGAGACCAAGAGGGAGTTAATGAATAACATTTTATTCAAGAGAACTTTACTTGTTTGAAGATCCAATGGACTTGAATCATCATTAAATTCAGATGTCTATCCTTTCAAAACTTAATTTGTTAAGAATGTTTACCTATCATGTTTCTAAATAGCTACAATATTTTGCATCTTTATCTGGGATATTCTTTTTTAATTTTATTTTATGATTCTTAGTTATAAGTGATAAGCTTGACATAAAACAATATTTGTGCTCCATCTCGGATTGAGGTGTGTTTGGATGGGTGGGGATGCAAAGCTATTTAGTCATTGGTTTGACATGATATAAGGAAAATGTTTTCCATTCTTTTTTTTTCCTTGTGTGACTTAGAGTTGGGGTGACCAACAACTCCTTTCACTAGGCAACAAGTGAAGGTTGTGACATGTGATGATCTTAGGGATGATGATGTCAGCTAATGAAGACAATGACAATAGTTGCCTTAGGCTAGAGTAGACATCCAAGTGCGGATATCAAGAATCTTAGGGTGGAGACTCAGCTGTGGTGAATCTCAGGTATTTGGATAGACCACCAAGAGAGCCATCCGATTAACCTTGATGGTTGGTGGAAAACTTTCGTGAGCTTAGCCAGTCGTCTTTAGGATTAGTCGGTTCAAAGAATTGAATAGCTGGTGCCAACTAAAAAAATTAACAATAGCTCAATCTCTATAGGTGATGATGAGACTAAGAGCGACATAGTAGATCTGGTGCAAACTCTTTATTCGGTGACAGAATGATAAGCAATGGGCAAGGGTTACAAGGATGAGACTCAAGACTAGGATGATGTGAGATTGAGGGTGCCATGAGTGATAGAATGCGAAGACAAATCGTATGTAACCAACAACTTATTTTGTTTGGTGATGGGCCGTGAGTGATAGGTGTTGACGGTTGTTGGTGTTGGCAAGTGACAACACAGGAGAGGAACAAATGAGGTGATGAGTTGAGGTGGCTACTACTTGTGCTGATGGTGTGAGAAAATGATTTCCATTCATTTCAATCAAAAATCAGTTTCCTTATAAAATTCATTCATTTTCCGTTGGTTTGGAAAATATTTTGACCATGATTTTTCATGCAACCAAATGTTGGAAAATCTTGAAAATAGATGGTTATAATTATTCTCTCTCAACTCTAAGCTATTTGTCATGCTTCTCTTGACTGCAAATTTTGTGCGGCATATGTTTTTTTTTCCTCATCTATCTTTGCGTATCTTATTTTGATCTGTTGCAGAAGCCACAAATCAATGATGGTTATCCGACATAATCAAGTAGTTGGTGGAATTACTTATCGCCCATATGCCAGGTAAGCCAACATTATGGTACTATAATGTCCTGTTTGCTTAAAGGTTAGGTACTTTTGTTTTTTTATGTACTTTGATAATTTCAATTTCAAAATAAAGATGAATTGGATTATATGAATTTTGTTTCCCCTTGGGACATAAGTATATTCTACTCTGATATTAAAAAGGTATTTTCAGTCAATTCATAACATAATTGAAACTTGTATTGTTGTTACCTCAACACCTTTTCCACAGTTACGTTTGATTACCTTTCTTTTTGATAATTTGTTTAAAACTATGCTTTATATCTTATTATCAACTATACTTGAAGTCCTTTCCTCTTTTGATAATTCCAAACACAGAAGATGCCTGTGAACCTATTTCTTAATCATGTTGCATCTAAGTGCTGGAGGACTAGTCTTGGGTGATTATTTTTTCAAGTGATGTGTTTATTCTCTACTTGGACTTGCCTTCAACTCACATCAAACTCTTCATTCAATAGTCCACAACATTAGTAGGTTAGGTAAATCTGAGTCCAATTCCGACCATACTTCCAGCAGGACCAGACTTGTCCTTGAAGACTTGAGCTTCATCCCAGACCATCAATGTCCAAGTTTGAATTTCTAGCCAAGAGTTGAAATGGATCATTCAACATATGGTCTAACATTGAGCCTTATCTTTTTGGACCAAGTAAGGCTAGAAGAAAGCAAGTTTGAGGAATTAATATCACAAATGTGTTACTGTTATTAATGCTTGACACCATTTTTTCTTATTGGTTGCTCAAGGCATAATTGTTTGCTCCCCATAAAAAATGATTGATATTATTATACAGTAAATTTCTTTCTTTTTTGGGGTTGTTGCGGTGATGTGTTGATGCCATTCTCCAATACTGATAAAGACCCAGTTATGGATTAATTTATTGGTTCTACACACTTTTTATTTTTCACATTTCGGTTATTTATCAATCTGAAATAATGTCAAAAGAATTACAGTTTTTGATGCAAAGGCATTGTTTTACAAATATAGTCAAAGTTACCAACAACAAATCTTGTTGAGTTCAATGGCTCCGACATCTTCACACATATCAATTTTAGTTTTTCTTATTTTGTTTTTCATTATTTTAAGTCAAGTAGAAAAACAATAGTCAGTTAATTTCCAATCACCATAAAAAATACTGCAGCAATTGAGATAGAAAGAGTTCAGCAACTATACATTTGCATTATGTAAAAAGTTTTTAAAATTGAAGCTTATAAAAATTGAATTAAGCAAGTTTGCACAATTGTGAGTGTTACAAATTTTCAAGTTGTAAACAACTCTGTATAGAGAATGAAATAAACAAAGTAAGAGTTCCCTTAAATTAAGGGGGTTTAGTTAGAAATATATCTTATATTTAGGAATAAGTTAGTTTTCTATTCTCTCTCCTAGTTTTCTGTTTTATCTATTTTAATTTTATATATAATACTGGGTATTCTCATTTCTGAGTGATAAAGAGAAATCAATTTTCCACATGGTATCAGAGGTCTAGCTTTCATTGCTTTTTTGCACTTGCCTTTGTACATCATCATCAATTCTCAAACAACCTTTTCTAGCAATCCTAGCCAATTTATTATGTCTGATAACTGTTATTCAGTCTAGAAAATTGGCGATCTGCAGAATATTCGGGCCTCTAATAGACTCAACGGGAAGAACTACTTGAAATGGTCTCAGGTTATCCTTACTTACCTAAGGACGAAGGGAAACTTAGCCAATCCTTGGGACGAGACCTGCCACGACTGATCCAGCCTTTGAGACATGAGGTGAAAATGACTCTATGATTATGTCTTGGTTATGAGATTCCATGGAGCCATCCATCAATGATACATATATGTTTCTCATTATTGTTAACGAAATTTAAGATTGCATTATCCGCACTTACTCAAAAGCCTATAATGTTGCCTAACTTTATGAACTCAAAGTCAAAGCGGGTGCTACTTAAGTAGGGAGATAAAACAGTCACTGAATATGTCACTGTTTTGCAAAATCTATGGTAACAACAAGATTACTACCAAGTAATTGAGATGAAATGTACTGTTGTTTTGAAGAATTTTATTGGATAGGATCGTGTATATAATTATGATTTTTTTGTTAGCTTAAATCCTGAATTTGATAAGTCCGAATCCAAATCATTAGCAAAGACGGCATACCGATCCTAGCAGAGATAATCTCCCTACTTTGGGTTGAGGAAAGTTGATGAAGTGCGATGCTTGAGCCCCAACCCATGGCTGGATCAACCCTCACTGCTAAAACTGATTCCCGGGAGAAAGATAAGGGTGGTGTCTTCTGTTAAATACAATGAAGCTCAATTTTAGTGCAACTATAGTAAGAAACTGCACCACACCAAAGAGACATGTTGGAAACTACTTGGTAAACCACCAAGCCGAGAATGGGGAAGTTGTGTGGGGCAACATAAGCCTCAAGCACACTTGGCCGAGCAATTCCATATTGAAGACAACCCAATCCTAGGTGGATTTAACCATGTAGAAATTGAGAAATTTCAAGGATTGTTGGGTTCTCTTGGTAAACCTCTTGGCGCGTGTTCTTTGACTCTCTCAGGTATCTCCTCACTCTCTTTTTGTATGAATACCTTGAATGGTTTTTTTTGATAACTCATGGATAGTAGCCAATTGATCTTTAGCTAGGTTTTGGAGATGTGCACCTTACTCCTAGTCTTATCCTTAAAAACATCCTCACTAAAACTGTCTGCCTGCCTTATTTCCATTCAAAAATTAATCGTTTTCTAGGATCATAATTCAGGAGGAGGATTGGACTTGCTAAGGAACATAGCAGTCTTTACTATGTTGAATCCATTAAGAAGATTAAGAATAATTTGTCTTTGTTTTTCAAGTTTTCCAATAAAGACAATATTTGGGTGTATCACAAACGTCTTGATCATCCCTCTTTTAGGGTTTGAAAAGTCATGTTTCCTTTTTTTTCAAGGATTGGATGTTTCTGAGTCCTGTGATGTTTGTGAATTGACAAAATATTCTCGTGTACCCTTTCCTATTAGCAATAAAAAAAGTTCTACTCCCTCTTATTTGCTTCATAGTGACATATGAGGTCCTTCTAATATTTCTAATGTTTATGGTGCTCGATAGTTTGCCTCCTTAATTGATGGTTGCACCCGAGTTATATGGTTGTTACTCCTCAAACAAAAATATGATCTCAGTATTGTTATTCCTAATTTCCACTCAATGATTCAAAATTAATTTGGAGTGAAAATCAAAATCTTTAGGACCGACAATGCTAGAGATTACTTCAATCAAATCTTGGCCCCCTAAATTAAATCCCAAAGGAAGGAGACATTATTTGTGCTTGTGCTAGTTGGTATCAAGTTTCGGTAATTTACAAGAATGATATATTTTGACAAGAATGGTACAAGCTTAAAATTATGCTCGACTAACAATGTTTCCTTCCTATGTTTCATTTTCTTCCATCTTCAATTCCAATATATTATTGATACCATGTATTGAAACATTGGTATGATATCGAAACAATATCGTTCTAGTCAAAGACCGAGTGTCGGCACCATTTGAGATTTTGAACCTCGGATGAAACTAAGATTTGAATATATGAAATGCTATTTTAATAATAAGATAAGAGGAGAAGAATAATTAAGAGGCATTTGCATAAAATTCCTATAGGAGTTTCTATTCAAAAGAAAGATGTTTAATAAAGATATCTTGATAAATGAGTTATGACTTCTTGTAACATATGTTTGCATTTTACATCACGAGTCAACTGTAAATTCCCATCATTTTACATTAGTATGAATTTAGCATTCATATTCAAGATAAACTTCTCAGTATATGTTGTAACATATATAGATGATATTGTTGAGAAAAGTGTAAAAATATTAAACTGTGAAAGAGGTAAATAACAAGGGAGAGAATGAGGTTATGATTTAGGAAATTTAAATTTGAAAATTTTATTTTGTGAAAACTAAAAACATAAAATAGAGAAAAAATGAAAATAATTTAAACAAAAAATATATTTTATTTTATTTTTTGGTCGATGTTGATGACACAGGAGAGAAATTTGAGATTTCCATTTGATTTATTTTGGTCAAAATTGGGGGAACTGTTCCTTGGCCATGTCCTTGGTGGAAATGGAAGGAGGGGAAAGACACTGGGGAACTTTTCCTTCATCAATTACTCCCATCAAAGGGAAGGCAAATCGAATGTATTGGGGAGAAAATTTAGAAGCTAACTGTTTTTAGTCCCTTGTAACATAATAGAATACATGATAAATAAATCAACTAGAGAATAGTTAAGATGAATGATCACAAACTATCCATAAGAGTGTTAACAATTTTGAATTTCTAATTCCACAAGGAGATCTGTGGTTTTCTTCTTTTAAATTTTGATGGGGAAAAATTCATAATTATCTGGAATTGTTTTGCAGAAAATTAATAAAATTGTGGTATCACTCACCCTAAATTATTGATCATACTGTTAGGTTGTTGAGAAACACATAAAAGTAACACAATAGAGATGAGAAGGAAAAAGATGGATGTGTGGGTTACTTGAGAAGATAATTAAAAATACTACTGTTGAGGAGCAATTAGATGTAGCTCTAAGAAATGATAAAATGAGAGACATTATATTAAGTTAGCATTCTCATGTTTGAAGATTGAAACCAATAAATTTAATTAATTTTGTAGTTACACAATTTGAAGCAATTGTGGTTGAAGGAGTGAGCAGTAGAACCATAGAGGTTGACCAAGGAAACTTCTGACTAGTACAACTCAAAGTGGTTTAAAAAATTTATATTAGTAGTGAATAGTCTATCTACTGCAATTTATTTTGACTTGGTCAAAATTGATCTTGCCTAAACTCCTCCCTTGATTGAACAGATGTTCCCCTATGCCGAATTTGTTCTGCATCATTTAAAATTTATTAACCTTCAGTCCAGAACTCATTATTGTGGAGCCTTTCTATTCTGAAAAAATTTACCTTAATTTTGATTTAATTTCCACACTTTTATAATATTCTAAGTATTTATGCCTTACAGCCAGAGATTCGGGGAGATAGCCTTTTGTGCAATCACATCAGATGAGCAAGTTAAAGGATATGGCACAAGGCTCATGAACCACTTAAAACAGCATGCTCGAGATGTTGACGGGCTAACTCATTTTCTAACATATGCTGATAATAATGCAGTTGGCTATTTTGTGAAGCAGGTGGCATCCGTCGAGCCTTCTACATTTCATGCATTGAGCCATTTTGATTACATATATGGTTTACTCCCAAATAGTTTTTCCTATGATAGTCTGAGAAAAGTTCTGTTTGTATAATTTTACTTTCTCATAGACATTTTAATTGTTTATCCTGACTGAATTTGGCCAGCTTTGAAAAGTTATGCTTCCAGTAAATTGCAAGTTCATTTGTCCTTTTGTTTGCTATGCCATGTCCTCAGAGATTTTTTTTTTTTGACTTTTTTGGTTACGGTCATACTTACACTAATTAACGTGACTATTAGCATCAGGTCTTCATTTATTACTGGTTGTATTATGGTGTTCATATCTACTGCTAGAAAAATCACTATTAAGCATCACAATATTTTGACTGTTGATAATTGTGATTTTTTTTAGGGTTTTACAAAGGAGATTTCCTTGGAGAAAGAAAGATGGCACGGGTATGGATTTTTGTCATTATTATTCATAAATTTTACTTTCACCTAGTTTTTGGATGTCTTGAACTTGCTCTACTTCAAATTTCTGCATTTTCTCTACTTTAATTAGTCTTTGTATTCACATTGTCCTTGAAATTGTTCCCCCATTTCACTTTTTTGTGCTGTTGAACATTTTTTGAGACATTGCTGTCAAGTCACAAATGCCATTTGTATTTCAATATTTATTTGTTACATTATCTACTTACTTGGTTAAGGTACATAAAGGATTATGATGGAGGCATTTTGATGGAATGCAAAATTGATCTGAAGCTTCCATACACTGATCTAGCCACCATGATTAGGCGACAAAGACAGGTTTGTTGGACTATGTTTCTTTGATTTTGGTGCTTTTTGTGCAAGGCTAGTAGAAGATGATGTTGTTCATAATCTACTAAGGGGCTAAGAATAAGCTCTCTATTTTTGTTTGGTTGAAAGTGTCTTATAAGAAATTTAGATCAATATGGTATGTGCTCTGTGATTTTGATCTCTGTTTAACTTGTTTACTTACCCTTGAATGCTTTCTTGATTGGTATAAGTTGCCTTGTGTATATTGGTATGGTTTCTGGAATTGGTGTCTCTATCCTGATCTGTTGTGATGTTAAAATTATAGGTTCAGAATGAAGAAGATAATGATTTTAATCTATCAAACAATATTGTTATGAAGTCTTCTCATTTCAAAACTCGTTGGAGTAATAATATCCTTGACCTTTTCTTCTTTACAAAAGTGTTTTTTTTAAGTTCATTTTATGTTTAATATAGAATTCTAGGATAAACAAATATTTTGAGATGGTATTAACGTATTCAAAAGCAACAAATATGTTTAAATGTGTTAAAAAAAGTGACCAATAAGTTTTAAAAAATTGATGAATTTAATCAATTGAAGTCGAACACTTGAAGGTGCAAGGGATGTAAGGGATAGAGGAACAGAAAACTTTAGTTGATATTCTTTCTGCAATAAATAACAATATAAATGATTTGACTACTATTAATGGATATCCTTGCATAAAAATCCATGGAGGTACAAACACAGCTTGACATTGATGGTTGCATTTTTAAAAATTATTTAAATTTTTTTTTGATTGTTTGGTAATTCATGTGTTTGAATTCTATTTTTCTTCCTCTTCTTTTGCTATTTTTATTTTTATACTGATATATATGTTTTTATATTGTGTTTCATTGGTTTTAGTTTTCACATTAGCTTATACTACTATCTGTTTTCTCTTTATTTTTGTTTTAATTTTTTTTATTAGTATATGATTATTTGTGATATCTTTTTATGAAATATTCTTCATTATTGTTTTCTATTCTAATTTTAGTTATGTACATATTGCACCACAAAATTAACTAATAAAATGACTTGATGGTTAAGTAATCTAGTCCCAAAGTATCAACATTTTCTTTAGTTTGGGTTTAGTTTGGCCTAATAGTGAGTTTTATTAAGAGAGGGGAGAAAATAAAGGAGAAAAGAGTTAGTGGAGAGGAAGAGAAGCTAGAGTGTACTCTCTTGTTTAGATATATCATCAAATGAAAGAATTCTCTAACATAAAAATTCTATCTTTATTTTCAGAGAGGCACTTGTGAGTGTCATAACTCATCTCTCTCCCCTTTATCCACAACCTTAAGTTGTTTTTTCCCTTTACCTCCCTCCATACCCGTGAGACCGACTCTAGGGGGGCCGCTGATGTGGCGGTTCCACATTTAAGTTGTTTTTTCCCAATCTCAATTGACCTTTTTCCTTTCTTACTACAATGCTTATTGTTCTTCCTCATCACTACCTAGCCTAGTTCCTAAATTGTGGCCACAACCCTTTATTGCTTATTCTTCTATTTCTAGTCTCTACTTGTGCTTCTTCAGTAAGCTATCCTGTTATAGTGTTCCCTTCATTGCCGTAATAGCTAACCCTACCTTATGCATCAAGTTTGACCAATCCATTTGCAGCCTACTCTACTGCCCTTTCTCTTCCTTTGTAGGCCTCTTTGTCTTCTATAACCTAACACTGCTCCCATTTCCCCCACCACCAATAGTGCCACAACCATTTATCCATCACTAACGACCACAACCTCTTTATCCTTAGGCTTCCATCGTGTCCCATCCACCTTCGATCAATCACCAACTAGCATTGTTGTCTGTAATTAGTAACTATAATTTCTGACCCATAAGCTGGTTAATGAGTCAAAAAATTGTGTTAGGATCTCATTCTGCTTCATTTACAATCAGTAATCTCCTCTTGAATTAGACGCATAGGTGGTTGTTCTAGCTTTTCTACAATGTATCCTTGTTATTATAGTAATCTAATCATGTGCTTGATACATTTGATAGACGATATTAGGCAGCAAATGGTCTACCCACTACACAGTGCATATGTGCTATGTGGGCCATTTTTAATGACCACTTAAAATGTTAAAAGATATTTATATTGTAAAAATGATTGACATATTCATTCAGATTATAATTCTATATCAAAAAGTGCCAGTTGACCACTTAAAATGTTAAAAGATATTCTTTTTTGCTGCTTATACTAATTCTGCTGGTAAGTGTTGTTAGATGTGACACTCAAGACACTTCGCACATTTTGGCACATGCCAAAATGAAATTAAATAATGTTTATATCAATTTTTTTTATAACTTTTCTCTAGAATTCTAATTTAATCATTTATCTAATTATTATAATTTTATTTTTAAGTGGAAAACGTATTAAGATTATAGGAGCAAAATTTCTAGTCTCGATGCAAGTTATTTTCATCGTTTCGAGACATCGAGACCCTATCGACGTAGGTGTGCGAACTGTGCTACTTGAGATTTGCTTGGTTAACCACAATCTTCTTGTGCCCATGATTGACACTGAATGAGACAAAAAGGAATCACTTGGTTTCTTCTTCTGATCACATAGGAGCCGGCTGAAAGCTTATAAAAGAGGGGATTTTACCAAAAGAGGTGGTGGCAGTGAGCATTAACGAGAGGCCAATAAGAAAGGCATAGAGTGGTGCAGTGAGAGGCGTGGCCGTGAGAGGCATCTTGATGTTTAAAAAACACTTACATGGTTGCATTTGATAATTTATTAAGATTATAGGAGCAAAATTTCTGGGCCCGATACAAGCTATTTTTATCATTTCAACATGGGACTGACACTGAGACCCCATCGACGTAGGTGTGCCCCACTGTGTTGCATGAGATTTGTGTGGTTAACTATAATTTTCTTGTGTGCCTATGATTGCCACTGAATGAGACAAAAGGATCGACATAGGAGCTGGCTTTAAGCTTATAAAAGGGGATCTTACCATTAAAGGCAGTGAACATTAACGAGAGGCCAATAAGAAAGACATAGAGTGGTGATGAGTGGCAGCGAGAGGCAGCAAGTGGCAATGAGAGGCATCTTGATGTTTAAAAAACACTTACGTGGCTGCATTTGATAAGTTACTTATGGGCATGCAAGATTATTGATAATGATTGGATAAAATATTGGAGAGGAAATTAATTAAGCTTGATGGGTGATGAAAGGATAGAGCTAACATTCAGAGTCTACCTCTTGAAGATGGATCAAGATTAGACAGCACTAGATTGACCCAAATACCATTGTCGTAATGTATATTTTGGGCTTATTTTGGGTAGCCTCTTGTAAGAATGAAGTATAATTCTAAGTAGGCTTTACTGTGTAGAGAACTTATTTAGCCTAAGGTGACTTAGGAAGGTTTAACGTTATACTAGATGCCTAACCTTCAGTAGGTTGATTAAGATGGAAGATTTTAGGAGGAAGATCTTCAAGCTGGAGGTAGGCCAATCATGACCTTTTGTTTAGTTGATCTAGATAGGAAGATCCTTGAAGCTAAACCTTTATAGGGTTGGTTAACTTGAACTTTTTGGTTAGTAACTAAGAAAACTTTGTTTAAGGTTGGTTGACTGAAGCTTTTTTGATTAACTAAAGATGGTTGAATTAGACAGTATGCTAGTTTGATTGACTGGAAACTTTGCTTTGTTCACTAGAGGTAGGCAAGGTGAATTTTGTAGCATGATTGAGATTTGAATGTTGACGCTTAATGGTTAAATTCTCTTTAAAACTGTCATTATTGGTCCCAAGCCCAATTGAAAAAGGTTGAGGGTGTGTTAGATTGTCTGTTAACGTCAAACATAGACAAATGTTCTATAAATAAATTCATCTAGTTTGTTAAATGATTAACTAGTAGGAGTAATTAGGAAGGGGATAAGATTATAATTCTCAGGATGGTTGTGGCAAAAAGAACTATTAATGTAATTAACTTATATATGTTTCAAGTAGGATTAAATGAAAATATCAAATATAGATTTTGGGGTGATCTAGATAAGGTAGTACAAATAATTATGCTAAACTAGATGATTTTACTAGGAGGTGATATAAACGAGCATATAGAGGGTTATAATTTTGGAACAAGAAATGAAGGAAAAACTATATTGGATTTTGTGGTAGCATATGAACTTATAATAGCTAATATGTTTTTCAAGAGAAGATCAATTGATTATGTTAAAAAATGAGAATAATAAGTTGTAAATCGACTATATTATGATCAGGAAAGATTATAGAAAAATTTATAAAGATTACAAGAGCATTCCTTGAGAAAATTTAACTACCAAATATAGATTAATAGTGTTAGATATGCATCTCAAGTATTAATAGAAGGAAAACGTGCATGACTTTTAAAATTATATAGTGGAAGTTAAAGGATGGAAACAAAGTATATTTAAGGAAGGGTAGGGTCACAAGTATTAAGAGAAATATATAACGACTCAAATATGATATGGAATAAAATGACATTAAATTTGAAAATGGTGGCCAAGAGCATACTTGGTGAGTCAAAGGATGTGTACCACCAAGTTTTGGGGGTGGAACGTGAAACTACAAGAGAAAGTAAAAGAAAAATAATTTTTAAGAATGAAATTTTTTTAAAAAAGTATGTACTAGTTAGAAAATAGGCCAAGAAAGTGGTGAGTGAAACCAAGAATGAAACTTTCAAGTGCTTATATCTACAATTGGATATAAAAGAAGGGGAATGAGACATCTATAAAATAGTTAAAGTAAGAGAGAGGAAGCTAAAAGATTTTATCAAAATAAGATGTATTAAAGATGCATGCAATGTAGTACTAATAAATGATGAGAAAATAAAAGAGCAATTGAAGAGATTTTCATCAACTTTTTAATGAAGATTTAGTGACCAACTTAATTTAGTTAATTTAAGTATGCAGAGGAGTATACAAATTTAAATTTTTATCGTACAATTCAAATTTTAGAAGTAGATTATGTTTTAAATGGGATGCAAAATGAAAAAGTGGTTGGATGAGATGATATTCCGATAGAGGTATGAAAGTACGTAGTGAAGCAAGGTATTGGATAGGGTACGAAGTTATTTAAACTGATATTGAAAATAGGGAACATGTTTAATCAATGAAGGTTAAGTACTTTAGCCCTTGTATAAAAACAAAGAAGATATACAAAACTGTGCCAATATAAGAGCATTAAGTTAATGAGTTGTACCATGAAATTTTAAGAAAAAGTGATAAAAAAGGCTAAGGAAGGATACAACGATAACCGAAATTCAATTTGAATTTATATTTAGAAGGTCAATAATAGAAGTTATACAAAACTATCGAGAAAAGAAGTATGATTTACGTATGGTATTCGTCGACCTAGAAAAAACTTATGATAGAGTCTTGATGGAAATTATGTTGAAGATAATAGAAAAGAGAGGTGTTATTGTAGCCATATTGAAACAATTAAGGACATGTATGAGCATATAATGACAAGAATGAAAACTTTAGGCTAATTAATTAAAATATTTCCTATAAAGATAGGCTTACATTAAGGTCAAACTCTAAGTTTTTATCTTTTTACACTAATCATGGATGAATTCACTAGACACATTTAAGATACGTTTCCATGGTATATGTTGTTTGTAAATGATATTATTTTGATAGATGATACATGTGAAGTAGTAAATTCGAAGTTCGTATCTTGACGGTAAATACCAAAAGTAAAATGTTTTAGGCTTAGTAAAGTAAGACAAAATATATAGAATTTAAATTAGTAATGTTAGATGTAGTGAGCTAATTATTAAGACTGGAGATGATCAGTTATTTCTAACGGAGACTTTTAAGTATTTAGGATCGTTTGCAAAATGATGGAGGAGTTGAGAGAGACATCTTACATAGAATATAAGCAGATGATTGAAATGGAGGAGACAAGTGTTTTTTTTGTGTGATCGTAAGATACTTCTAAAATTTAAAGAGAAGTTTTACAAAATGACGATTACATTTGCAATGTTATATGGAGCTAAATGTTAGGCTATGACTCAAGTACACATGCAAAAGATGAGAATCACATATATGAGGATGTTAAGGTGGATATACAGACATATGAATATGAATAAGATAAAAAAACTAGAAAATTAGAATGAAAGTCGAGGTTGCATCTATTGAAGATATACTTAGACAATCAATAAATGCTTTAGTTATGTATGTGAAACTATGTCAAATATGCACATTAAATATGGAAGAAGACCAAAGAAGACTTAATTATCAATGATAAAACAAGATAAAATTTATTTAAATATAGATATGATATAATAGTAGATGGAGCCTAATAGCGTAAGAGGATCTATATAGCTGACTCCACATGGTAGGGTAATACTTGTTTGATGTTATTGATTAAAGTCATGCAGAAATGACCATTAGGCCTATTTAAAAGCTAATTTTAGTTGTTTTTTTTTGCAAAATCACTCATATGAAATATCTCTAATTATCTTATTCTTGCACCCAAGTGCTGAAGGATCACAAGGGGATTTATGGTTAATTAAGTTTTCATCCATGCATTAAGAGTTTTCTTGAATTATGAGCAAGTGTCTTTTCAACTATATTAAATCTATTAAATAATGTGTTAGCATGTGTTGTTCATTTCTTATTTAATTTATGCTTTATATATATATATATATATATATATAAATCTTACCTTGTACACTCGCCGTGCGTGGGCAAGTGTCTGC
>JBAMIB010001986.1:0-17352 GCA_037177415.1 Kaempferia rotunda | reverse complement strand
CCCTCCCCTCCCTCCTCCTCCTCCTCCTCCTCCTCCTCCTTCGCCTCTCACTTCAGCCCTGGGCATCATTTCTACGTCGCAGTCGATCGGCTTCAGTTCAAGATGGTACGCTCGCGGAACCCCTCATTTCAGAAAGGTGTGCTACTCTCAGTGAGGCTCAATTGGACCTAGCTTGAGTTGTGGATGGCAGGAGACGCTGCTGGATCTTCTAGGGGTCGCAGGGCGCCGCCAGTCGCTCCCCATCGTGATCTGCTGCAGTTCACGCGACGAGCTGGATGCAGTCTGCGCTGCCGTATCCAATCTCTCCTTCATCTCACTTACCCCATTGGTGCGTGATCTTTCACCTTCGAGCAGTTGATTTACTCGATTCTTGCACAAGATAAGTTGGCGGCCTGGCGGGCATTAAATGACAGATTTTTGTTTTGCAGAAGACTAAGCTTATCCTTCCTAGGACTTTTTTGGTTATCTAAATTGAAGTAGGAACAATTTTTTCATACGATTATTTACAGAAACAAATTTTTGTTAGAAATACTGGCATCAGAAATCCCATCAGAGAAACCTGAAGCGATTGTTAATGTTATAGCTAAGGAATTGGGATCCATTCGTAAGCTTTAGTCAACCGGGCTCCATACCGATGAACCGTTCATTTGTTAACTCATGCCTCACAGTTTAAAATGATGCATTCCATTTTGTTTTCATAATTATGATCCCTGCAAGATGAGACAACAAATAACAATTTGTTTTTTTATGGTTCTATGTTTCTTCATTTCAGTTATTTATAAACTAGTGGCTAAAGATAATCCTCTTTCATATTTATTTATATGTGAGACAGGAGTTAACAAATACATGCTAATTGCTACTATTAGGTGTTGGCCACTTGCTGAACAATTTTCTTCTTTTCTTCAGCAATTGCTAATTAAATAAGAAAATTATCCCTATATATAATATCACTTTGGTATTATTTGCTCTCCTGATGAGAATTAATTGTATCAATGAAGTCCTAAGAGCTAATTCTGTTACCTTTTGAAACTATACTGTTTGGTTAGATGTAATACTTTTCATTTTGCTATCGCCATAAATTGACTAGTAAGAAATAATATTGCCTCTGCAGTATAGTGATTTGGCTGATAATGATCGTGCATTGATACTGGAAAAGTTCCGCCACTCCAGTGCTGGATGGAATCAAAACAGTAGCCTTTTTCCGGGGGATGGTCTGGAATGTAGTAGTGAAACCAAAAAGTCATGTATGATAGTTGTCACAGATGCATGTCTGCCTCTAGTTGGCGTGGGAGAGGCACCTCTTTCTGCTCGTGTCGTAATTAATTATGAGCTGCCAACAAAGAAGGTGAATTTTCATGCTTATATGCTAATCTCTTCAGCATTTTAGAACAGGAAAATGGCCTAGGTTCAAAAAGCATTATTGGGATTAAGGACCTTAGATTCTTTAGCATCTGAAAGTGTAACTGAATCGTGTGTTTTGAATATAGTGAGACATATACATATATAGAGAGAGAAAGCACATTCATCCTATTCATTTATTAGTAATCTAGAACATTTTCTGAACATGTCTAACGATTAACCAACTTCTTGGCAGTATCAACTCGTAGCAATGCTGCATGTATAATGTATCTTTGAGTAAATGCTGGAAGCAAACCCATTTTATCAGTTTAAGCATTGAACTCTGACAATATCGGAGGACCATTTTTGATCTGTAGTTGTATCTTGCAATTATTTACAGGAAGTGTACTTGAGGCGTATGTCAACCTGTTTAGCTGCAGGTATCCATTTTCTTCCACTTTTCATTCGCCAACTCACTCTTTGAATTCATAGCACTGATCTAATATGAGCCGGTTCAGATGGTATAGTCATCAACATGGTCGTTGGAGGTGAGGTGGTGACACTCAGAGGACTTGAAGAAAGCAGTGGCCTCATTGTTGCAGAGATGCCTATAAATGTGAGTTTAGCCTTTGGCCAACTTTTTTGGTCGCATCCTTTTGATTAACATTTGAATTTTTCATTTGGCAGATATCTGAGATTCTATGATTTTATTTCTCGCTCTACCTTTTGGAAGCCATTCAGTTTCAGTATACATCAAAATTTTACCCGTTAACTGACATGGTTAGCTAATTAATCTTTGACTTTGAGAAGAAAAATTGCTTTTGATATCACCCATGTTCTTTGCTGCAATTCTAGAAAATAACTTAGCAGGCTTGTACTCTGTTATTGTTACTGTAGTAGCTGTATACTAGGCAATCACTGAAAAATGGAACTGTGTTCATTTAATTTAAAGAAAAAAATGAAAGGGTAGACTAGTGGTAAAATTATTATTATTATTATTATTATTATTTATATTCATTGATTGATTTATTTATTTTTCACTTTTTTGCTAAATTAAACAGATCCTAAAAGAAATGATGTCTAAACAGCTAGTGCA
This sequence comes from Kaempferia rotunda, assembly GCA_037177415.1. Lineage (NCBI taxonomy): Eukaryota > Viridiplantae > Streptophyta > Magnoliopsida > Zingiberales > Zingiberaceae > Kaempferia > Kaempferia rotunda. Next base: position 14,918 of record JBAMIB010001986.1, on the reverse strand, counting down.
ATTCTGATTAGATATACACCAACATAAAAGAAGTACCACAGGCATGAGAGAAAATAATAGAGTCGATTGGGAGATCAGATTGATTGGAAATAAGCAGTAGTGAAAAAAATCATGAGGTTACCAAATAAGTCGATTGGTTGGAGATTTAGTTGAATGAAACTACAGTTGTAGAAGAAATGGTTGTGGTTTATTGGTTAATCAGTTGGAGATTGACTAAAGACAGTTGTTAGAAGAAAATAAATGGTTATGTGGTTTATTTAGGTTACTCAGTTGGAGATTGATCGAGTCAACTAAAGACGGTTGTTAGAAGAAAAGGTTAAAAAATAATTTAGATGAATTGATTGACAGGATAAAAGATGACTAATAAAAAGTTGATCCACTAATGAACAATTAGGGCTATAAACAAACCAAGTCAAATCAAACTTTACATGTTCAGGTTTGTTTGATAAGGTAACCAAGACGAGCCAAGTCAATCCTAAAATTAGCTAAACTTTTGAAATGATTGTTGAAGCTTAGCTTGATTTTTTATTATTTTTCTAAGATTGAGTGTGGTTCGAGCTTGAATCGAGCTTGGCTCGTTTAATTGATATCAAGCTTGGTTTGAACTTGAACCAAGCCTACTTGTTTAGACATTACCAAGCTCTTAAGTGGAGTTTGTTTGTTTATTTGAAATTTTAATATTTGAAATTTTATTTTATTTATTAGTGAGCTTGGTCTGATAAGATCTTGTTTGTTTATTTATAAGTTTAATCATAAACTTGATTACTCAAAACAAATATATTTTAATGATCATAAAAATCATATTGTGAATCATGATAAAGAAATATCATTTATAAAAACTTTAAAAACTGTATTAAATAGTATCATAATTCATAGCTCAAATAAATAAATAACACAAGAATATAACTTTGTAAAACAATTATATAGAGTATCCAACTTCTAATTCATAACGTTAAACTAAAAAGTCAGACTTTATTACAAAAATATTACTAAATTGTAATATTTAGGAAATTCATAAGTATGTATGTGTCTCTAGAATGTAACTTCCCAATCTCTAAAGACTCACCTTCATTTCTCATTCTAAAAAGAAAAAAAACCAATAATTAAGATTGCAATATATTACAAATATCAATTTATACTCCTTCACATCAATTTATACCATTGCTTTAGCTTATGAAAATAGCTAAGATAAATTGTACTCCTTCACATCTTCCTTGTGATCCTATTCAAAATAAAAATATCATAAGTTAAATACTAAATCATGAAAAAAAATCACAAAAACAAATAATGACTTACCTTTTTCTTTCTTTTCATACCATAAAGATGATGAAATCAATCCTCACCACAATGTAGAACTTGAACTGTTTCAACTCCTAATGAAGCACGATAATTATCAACCACCTACCACCAACACTAAAAGCTAATTTTGAAGCAACAGTAGTAATGGAAATAGATAATATGTCACACACCATCTTTGACAAAATTTGAAATTTGAGGTTGTTTGTTTTCCACCACTCTAATGCATCAAAGTGAGTTTCCATATATGAACATCATCATCCAAATCGATGTCTAATTCAGATTTTGCATGTTGAACTATACCATTATTTCTAATAAAGTTATCAAACTTAGATTGTCCCGTCGCAATAACTTTTCCTTTCTCATTATTTGCATTTGAAGTGATATCAATTAACCATCACCATTTGAATCCCCATTGAGTTTTTTATTGGATGTTTCTTCTGCATGTCAGTGATATTTATTGTATAGCTCATACAAATGATTCTTCACTAAAACAATTTGATTGACATTGGCTTCATGCTTAGGGTAAATTATAGGAAAAGCAAACTCAATGAGCTACACATTGCATTGACCGTAGTACTTGTCAAATTTAGTCTTTGTCTTTATAGTCATTGCTTTCATGAATAAACTCCCAATTAAAAATTTGTTGATCTAGTATCTCTTTCACTTGCCAAAGTTTAGAAGTAGGATATTCGCTGCCTGTAATACATATGAAATTGGAAACAGGTTTAGTATCAAATAAATAAGTGGAATGGTTTAGGGCTGTAAATAAGTTGAGAGAATAACTAGATAAAACTTCTTGAACATGACTCAATTACACTATTTTATTAAAAATCTAGTTTATGTTAATAGCTAGTCAACAAAATTTGCTACTTCAGGGCATTTAAAATTTCATGTAGCATCTCTCCAACAAACAAACAAATATATGGAGAGACTTTATACATGAAAATTTGAATGCCCGGCTGAAGTAGCAAATTTTATTGACTAGTTATTGCCATGAATTGGAATTGTTCATTTTGAGAATTTTTTTAATGAACTCATGTGAGTATTTTTGTATCTAATTATTCTTTTAGCTTGTTTACCGCCCTACACCATTCCACTTATTTATTTGAAACTAAATCTTTTTCCAATTTTATATGCATTATATGCGGTGAATATCATATTTTAAATTTATTTCTTCCTGAATTTTGGCAAGTGAAAGAGATACTAGAGCAATAAATTTTAATTGGGAGTTCATACGTGAGAAAATGACTATAAAGCTAATGACTAAATTTGATAAGTACTAGGTCAATGCAATTTGGTAATCTCCATAGTTGTTTTAGATCTCGGAACAAATGAAGCTTGTTGAGTTTGCTTTTCCTATAATTTACCATGAGCATGAAGTTAGTGTCAATCAAATTGTTTTAATGAAGAATAGTTAGTATGAGTTATACAATGAATATGTCACTACACATATAGAAGAAAAATCCAACAAATAGCTCACTGGTGATTCAATGATGGTTTTGACACTACTTCAAATGCAAATAATGAGAAAGGAAAGCTATTGCAACATGACCGTCTAAGTTTGATAATTTTATTAGAAACATTGATACGGTTCAATATGCCAAATCTAAATTGGACATCTATTTGGATGATGATATTTATATATGTCAAAATGATGAACTTCACTGTGATGCATTAGAGTGGTGGAAAATAAACAACCTCAAAATTTAAGTTGTCAATGATGGCTTGCGGCATATTATCTATTCCCATTACTACTATTGCTTCATAATCAACTTTTAGTGTTGGTGATAGGGTGATTGATATTTATCGTGCATTATTAAGAGTTGAAATAGTTCAAGTTGTACTTTGTGGTGATATCAAAAGCAAATGGTAATTCATTATTTATTTTTATGATTTTTGCTCATAATTTAATATTTAACTTATAATATTTTTATTCACAAGAAAGATGTGAAAGAGTATAATTTATCTTAGTCATTTTTATATGCTTTAAGCAATGATTCTAGAAGATATGTTTTTATTAAATTATTGATCCTTTAATATTTTTTTGTTAGGGTTGACTATTTTTAAGTGAGGATCTTTTTTGTTAGTATGCTAATATAAGTTGTCGAACTAAATTCTACTTAACTCTTTTTGACTGTGCATGTAGTATTTTTTTTTTTATTTTTGAAAAAACTGATTATTTTTTATTGGCTAAATTATTCTCCTCCGCTTACTATAGTATAAATTGATACCTGTAATATAATATATTGTAATTTTAATTGTTGATTTTGTTTTACGAGTATAAATTGATACTTGTAATATATTGCAATCTTAATTGTTGATTTTGTTTTACGATGAAAAAGGGTAAGGTGAGTTTTGGAGGTGAGGAAGTGAAATTACGGAGACACATAAATACTTATAAGTTTCATAAACATTACAATTTAGCAAATTCTTATAATGAAGTATGGCTTCTTATTTTAAGGTTATGAATTAGAACTTAGATATTATATATAATTTTTTTCTTAGCCAATGGTAAAATTGTTATTTTGTAACCTAGATGTCACATATTCGAATCATGGAAATAACTACTTGTAAAAAAAATAAGGTAAGACTGTATATAATGGATGCTTTCCCAAACCACGCATGGAGGGGTTTTATGCACTGAACTGTCTTTTTTTTATACTCTATATAATTATTATGTCATTTTGGTATAAAGTTATATTCTTGTATGATTTATTTATTTGAGTTATGAATTATGGTACTAGTTGATGCAGTTTTTAAAATTTTTATAAATGATATTTCTTTATCATGATTCACGATATGACTATTATAATCATTTAAATATATTAATTTTGAGTAATCAAGCTTATGACAACCTTTATTAAACTTATAAATAAACAAACAAGCATTTATCTAAGAAGTGCTTATAAATAATTTTTAAAATAAGCCAACAAGCTTTTTAAATAAACCAACAAGCTCACTAATCAATTAATTAGAATTTAAAAGATCAAAATTTCAAACAAACAAATAAATAAGCTTTGTTTAACGGCTTAGTAATGTCTAAACAAGCCGAGCTTGATTTGAGTTCGAACCAAGCTCGATTCTTGATACCAATTAAACCAGCAAAGCTTGAACCAAGTTTGATCTAAAAAAAAAAACCTAGAATAATTATTTCAAAAACATGATTAATTTTAGTCTCATCTTGATTACCTTATCAAATAATCATAAACTTTATAAAGCTTGGTTTGGTTTATTTACGACCATATATATGTCGATTAAAGACACAATTGTTGGAAAAAAAACATAAAATTATTTAGTTGAGTTCGCTAATGTTATTTTATGTCTAATGAATAAACCTTCAATTGATTTGAGAAACAATAATTATTGTAAATAAAGTTTCAAAACATGTGTTTTTAGTCTTTGAGTTATTATTATTATTATTATTATTAGTAGTAGTAGTAGAGCTATCAATTTGGGTGGGACCCGTTAGCCTGCCGCGCTAAACAATTTAGGCATATTGAGTTGAATTTTATCAACCCAAGTCCGTCGTGGGTCGACCCGCCTAGGCCCACGGCGAGCTTGGGTTGGCCACCGAGTTTAGAAATACATATAAATTAAGTTTTATGTCAATTTATTATCTTTTTTTATATAATTTTAAAATAAAAATATTACTTTTTATAAAACATGAGTACTCATTTATATCTATAGAATAACTGTTTATGGATATATTTGATTGATAAAACATTTCCAAAGTAAAATGTTGACATTCTTTTTTTTTTATGGTCCGTGGGTTGGCCCGCCTAACCCGTGACCCACCTTGGATTGTATTCGATTAGGGATTTCCCAACCCACCAAGATGGTAGGTCGGCCCGTCCCGCACCACCAAATGGCTAGCCCACCACGGATCGACTCGCCCCGTCACGGGTTGACCGGTCTGATATCTTTACAGTTTACTTGTGAGCTGAATAATCCCAAGATGGACAGTCCGATCTCAGATTCCGTCCACTAAGTAAATTCAGGAAGCGTGGTAGTTCTTGACATGGCGACCCAGCATCATCGGTAGTTCAATCGTTGTAGGTGTGCCATGTATGAGAATTAAATCTTAATTGCTTTAGAATACACTCTCGTGAGAATATCTCATTAGGATAGCAATCTTTCGGCTCTGCCGCTCTGAAAGTAGACAAATTGGAATTGATATGCCCGTGTAATTCTAAAAATTCACCTCGGATGTCATATGATAGTCTGCCTCCATAAATAACCGTTGAGGATAGGAAACTAGATATAGATTAAGTGTTTACAATCATTGTGGTGAAACTGAAATCCTATAATTGCCTTCACACATTGAACCTTCTGTGATCTCTCTCGCTCACTTTGTCTTCCTTGTGTGATCTCTTTGCCTTCTAATATAAATCACTCTGTCTTCTTTATGTAATCTTACTAACTTGTTTCTATATTCTCTTTCTCTTTCACTTTGATCACTCTGCATTCTTTCTTATTTCTCTTTATTTATTTGATCAACTTTTCTTGTGACTTCAACCGCCCGTGATTCTCTAGGTCACTTATTTTGTCGTTCTGACTAGTACTTGATTCTTAGTTCTTGTGGATTCGATCTTTTATTACTTAACGGTACTTCCGTACACTTATAGAAATATCACATCAACTATCTTGTTTTTTTTTTCCCACAACATATTTTTGATATGAATTGCTAATATTTAATCGAGCCTTGCATTTGCAATCACAAAAATAAAATTTTAAAATTTAAGTTGCCTATTCACCTTCGAGCAAAAGGTAATATACCTCATTCTTAGCGGTGTAGTATCGTCTACATAAAATACTTATTCACCTTTGGTTAGTCAACAGGTGATATTAGAGTAGAGTTGCTTTAGAAAGATTAATCGTCAACAAATTTGTTTAAAAAAATCTTAATCCACTAAGATGACACTGCAAGAGGCCTACAACACAACTTTTTTTTTTTGATAGGATAAGTTTTTCAATTGGAAATTTAGAGTGCAATATTTTCTCATGACAAAGTTGGAGAACTAGATTATTTGCCATCGGCAATGGTTTTAAGCCTCCAATAATGAACCCGGAGAATCCCAACCTTGCAAGTTATAGAGCAACCACGCTAAAAGAGAAGGTTAAACAAATGCAAGTTGTGATCCATCGATTAAGGTTGATTGATTCTTTCTCAAAGGCAAAGGGATTATGAGATAAACTAAGCTTCATGAAGGTATGTCAGACTCTTGTATAGCCAAATGAGATCTTTTAATAAAATTCATGAAGGGATTATGAGATAAACAGCGTTCATGAACAACGTTCGTGAACTATGTTTATTAATAAAATTCTTATAAACATGCTAAATAAATAATAAATTAATTAAATAAATAAATATGTTTGAATTATCAAACTCAATAACCAATCAAACAAATAAAAGATTCAAACAATCAAACAAGTTTAAATTGAAAGATCGATAACATCTAAACGAACCAGGCTCAGACCAAGCTCGAACCAAGCTCAAGCCAAGCTTGAATTAAGAGCTCGATAACATCTAAACGAATCAAACTCAAGTCAAGCTTCAAACAAGCTCAAGCTCATAAAAAATAAACCAAGTCAAGCTTGAACAACCATTTCAAAAGTTTGATTCATTTTAAGCTCGACTCGGCTCGATTACTTTATCAAACAAGCTTGAATATCCCAAAGCTCGGCTCAGCTTGTTTAAGCCCTAGTCCCGTCCCACGAAAGTTTTCCATCCACCACCAGGGTAAATCGGGAAACACTCGCGGTGGACGGCTCAAAAGTCCAACATCCCTTAGCTGCGAGTTCCATTTGAAACAAGAAAACTACATAAAGTAACATGGCTTGAATGCCATAAGAAAGACCAGTACAAAAACGATTGCTCAGATTTGAAGAAATCAGAAGACAAGGCTAAAGGAAAAAAAAAAAACTCTTAACGCAACTTGTATCGATCGATCGATCCTCTAGAATCCTCTTAAGAAAATTAAGGACACACTATAAAAACACTGGGCATTATTTGTTGCATGAGGTGATAATGTAGCACTCGTGATAATCAACGCGAGCTCGGAGGAAGTTAACGACAACAAGAGAAAACTAACTGAATCTCAAACGTGTTTATTTTTTTAAATAATCTCATGTTTTAATAATCTAAATATCCAGTTTTTCTGATTAGTGATAAGTAAAAATTTAATTAAATCGAATTAACCCACTGAATCCATTAAATTAACATTTTGATTCAATTATTTTAGAAATTCAGGTTTTTTTTTAAAAAAAATGGTTATTTCAGATAATTTGATTGGATTTTGTTTTTAAAACTTCTAATTTGATTAAATTGAATAAATTGATATTATCAGTCAAGCTGAAACTTAAATCCCTGAACCGATAAATCGTAAGTCTCGCACCTCATTGCTCATCTACTCCTCGCCTCATGTTCGTTGTGCCTACTAATTCATGTCTCTGCTGGTCCCTCCCATCTCTCCTGTCGCTGGCTGGAATCTCACCCTCCCCTCCTCCCATGGCTCTCACCATTGGACGAGGCAGTGATGTTAGACGTGTGCCGGTTATCCATTGCGACAGGGTTTCTGTAGCTCGGCAACAATCGGGCCTTTGAGGAGGTCATCATTCAGGGCCTTGCAGCCGTGAAGCTGCCAGTGGTCGAGTTTGTGGAGCTAGAGAAGGGGCTATTGGCAGCGGTGGTGATGGAAAAGGAGGAGGAGATGCTAAAAAGAGTAGTAGTGAAGGATGTCGAAGAGCGGAAGGAGACGATGGTTGAGAAGGAGGTTTAGAGGTTGTTGAAGGAGCGCAGTGGGGATGGTGGCCGCCAACAATCCGGCCACAGAAGCTCTCAATGACGATCAGATCTTCATCTAGACCTTTGTCCCCTCTGAGATTGTTTAGAAATTCTTTATGTAGATCTTGAAAATTACAAGTAATACCGATAAAAAACAAAAAAACATCTCCATCTATTAACTACTCTATTGTTCTTTTTCAAGGATTACCTCAACTATTCCACCAAATTGAGATTCATATCTCCTCAATTAGCAATTAACTCTTAAAATTGGATAAAAATTATTTAAAAAATTCAATTAATTTGATAAAAATTAAATTAACTGATATTTTTATCAGTTCAATTCCTTTAGGTTTTTGTTTGAAAATTTGGTTGATTTAATTAGTTCGAAAAAATTTAAATTTATTTAAAGGTTTCAATTGAATTGATTTGGTCGGTTCGATTTTGAACCTATTGTTGAGTCATACTTACAATCCAACTAATCTTGGAGGTGAACATCTCGACCCTATGAAAATTTTTCATCAATTATTAGGATAAATCAGAAAGCACAAATGAATACTATCGGACGGCCCAGCGTCTTAAGCAATTCAAACTCCTCAAATGTAATGTACCATGGGTGAGATTCAAATCTTCATTACCTAGAGAGTCCATTCCATCGCTTACCATCCCACTGTAACCCCTAGAGCATGTAGAGAAACTTTTTGATACTATAGTGTGATTGTCAAATTCTTTACTAAAGTATAAAGAAAAAAGTAATTGTATCCAATCGAATAGAAGCCCTTAGCAAAAGGAGAAAGCTTCCATCACTTACCATGATGCCTCACTTGTTGCAAAATTTGAGGGAAGAATAGTTTGTTAATGGAACAAGTGAAAGACATAAAACTCTTTCAATAGTTTGCACTAGGATTCAAGTATCTTGATATGGTATTGAGAAACCAACTTGCAATTTATGATAGAGCAAACATAGGATAAGATTAAAACAAAAGGAATTGTCATATATATTAAAAGTAGAAAAACTTAGGTCTCCAAGAGCTTGTTGATCAACCAAATTGGAGGTAACTTATTTTGCATTCCGAAAATTATGATATTATGACAAGCAAGTCTAAAATAAGGGAACAAATTTGAAATTATTTTTCCTAGTTGATTGACACATTAGAGTTGTTGTATGGTTATTTCATTGCTTAATTATGATTCCTTAAAGTTTTTCTGTAAATATCTAATAGTTTTTAGAAAAACACTAGTAGTGTTCTTTGTGAATAGTCGACTAACAAGATGAGCAATCGAATGATAAAAAATTGTGTCAATTGTTCATGGTATAGAAAGAAGAAATTTATTTTATCTTGACATATCTTAGGTTTCTGTCCTAATTTTGTGCTCATAAATATGATATCTAGATGTTCACAATCTCCAAATTGCATGAATAAACTTGCACACCTTATATAAATGTTCAAATATAAACACACAGCTTAAATCATATTACCAAAACATCAAAAAACTATAGCTAACCAAACAACAAAGAGAGGAATATATATCCAACAACCACCCTTCTTTTTTTATGGTTGATAATCGATTTATCAATGATTTTTAGTAGTTTATACCGATAAATATACTATAGCGACCATAATTCAACAAGTGATGTTAGAGATGATTCGACATCACCAAGGGATGCCAAACTTAGATTATGAAATTTTCACCTAGATTTGTGAACTTGAGCAGTGGTGAGACCCTTGAGACTTACCATTTAGATTTCTTCTTAGATAGAGCTTTTTGGTGTTTGAAAAGCTAGAAAGATAGATAGCTCTTGTAGTTTTCTATTGATATCGCGAGATAATTCTCTTGTTCTGTTTGCCATTTATCATGCTAGAAGGATTAATAATGTAGATGCAAACAAGATGTTCATTGTATCACTTTCACTAGGTGAGATGAAGATTAGACAATATAACCCTATGATAGGGGAACTTTACATTCAAGGTGCATCAATGTCAATTGAGGAAGGGATGATTATGAGATGGATTAGGGTATCTACCTTAATAGGTGATTCTAGTCGTAGTTTCTTTTTAGTGTCATTACCAACAAGTTAGTGAAATCTTACTTAATCCATGTGAAGTTTAAGGTGATGTTGCAAAGTAATTTTGGTCCTCCCAATGTGATCCAATACTTAATATATAAAGTTTCAAGGTGATGTTGCACAATAATTTTGGTCCTCCCTAGTTGATCCAATACTATACAAATCAAAGTTAACTAGTCTACATCTCTAAAACCACCTTAACTAAGCTAATTTAGTCAATGAAATTGCTAGACTATGGAGGGAGGTCCTCTAGATGTCTCCACCTATACCTAATTTTTACTTGTGTGATTTCCCAAAGTACACAATGCCATTTAAGCTCCGGTCCCGTGCTTCTCACCTTACCATATGGAAATGCCATTAGATGCTACAACGTCTTTTTGCAACAATTTTGAATTTTGGCATGTAAATTCACTTGCCATCAGACATCCCAGGAAATTTCATTCATCGCATCACGGCGATACTCATTGGAATCATGTTTACCTTTAAGACAAACATAACCTATCTCAAGATATATTGTGCTTATCTAAATAAATAAAATCTAACAAATCTTTTATCATGAGCTTCAAATGCTACATTGTCTCACAAACTCAAGACCTCAGTTACACACATTAATGGAGAAATATACATAATGCAAGTTCAATCGAAATAGTATGTACACAATACCATTTTTTGCCTCCTAGATCTCAAGAGAAACAACAACATTAACCTTAACAACTTATATGCTCACCTAAGTCATTACCTTTTCTTCATAACAAGATCCCTTGCGCATATAGTATTGAACATCCGCTAAGCCACTACCCTTTCCTCATTATTTCCAACCCTTCTTGCTCCCTCTCAATATAACTAGTGTATTAATACTTGCATATGCCTATATGTGCTCGCAAGTCCCTGCACTATGCGAATGTAGCACCGCGGTTGAACCGCTATAGGCACAGAGACACAAGTTTAGCCCAGACAGCTTCCTGCCAAAACCGCGAAATTATTTCAAACAGGGCTACTGCATCTATAGTACATAAACACAACACCAAGTGCTCAGTCTCTTCTACATTTATTTTGAGTCATGTATAATCTTTTTCGATCTCAATAATTGGTAGATTCTAAAAGTCAGGAAAGACCACTGTGGTCAAACAAGTGGCCATGGCTTCCATCATTCAACACAATTAATTGTTTGTTAAAGTAGAATTTCACAATCATTAATAATGATCAACCCACTTAATGTAGTTCCCAATCATTCAACTAAGTTTAGAGTTACAAAAATGGAGATACATAGATTTAGCCTACAACCATGCATCTAGAGCAGCCACTAAACAAACTATCAAAAGAAAACAAATTCATCATAAAGAAATCCTTACTTGCCAAAATTTTCATTCTCAATTAACTGTGAGAAGAAACCAGACCTTGTAAATTAACTCTTTGTTATGTAGGGAGCTTAAATGTAAACGCTAAGAGATATGTGGATTAGCCTCCAACCATACACCTACAATTAGGATTGTAAATGAACTAAACGTTCGTGAATAAGCTTAGTGTTTGATGTTGGTTTATGTTCGTTCAATATATACAAGGTCAATTAAATGAACAAAGTTGAACAACTTAGTAAACTAAATAAACAAGTTTGAATACATGTGTTCAACTCAACGAATAAAATTTGTAAATCATCATCATCAATAAAGCTCTTATTGAACTTGCAAACAAATAAAAAACTTTTAAAATGAACAAACAAACCTGTAATATCAAACTCACTAACCAAACAAACAAACATAAAAATGTAAAACTTTCGACTAATCAAACAAGCTCGAATAGTCCGATAACATCTAAATGAATCGAGCTCAAGCTAAACTTGAATCAAAGCTCATGCTTGTAAAAAGGAAACCAAGTCAAACTCGAACAACCGTTTTAATGTCCTAGCTCATATTAGACTCGGTTACCTGTTCTAACAAGCTTGAACAACACAGAGCTTAACTCGACTGAACTCATTTACAGCACTATCTATAGTATATAATAAGGGGAAGCTAAACCTACCAAACAGGGTTGCTCTACCTGTAATATTTACATTAGCAAGTAGTCCTCAATCTAGAAGTTCCAGATTTGTAGAATAAATACGAGGAATAGCATGGAGTCCAATTCCATTATCAAATTGAGCAACTTTATTAATCCTTACGGCACAAAATCTTTACCGATGGCACGATCACGTCGAGAAGCTGTGATCTGGCGGGTTCACAAATTTGCAGTTAGGGCAAGACAAGGCCGGCTTGCTCATCATCACCAGCATGTGGCAGCGGGCGCAGACGGCCGCCACCATCTCCTCGGTGTCGGAGTCAGCTCCGGCTCCGGCGTCGAGCGAGTTCCACAACAAGGAGAGGCCTTTGACGTCGCGGTGGTCCGTCTTTGGCTTCTCCAGTGGCAGCGCCGGGGGCCTTACGGGCGGCGTGTGGCGGCTGGAGAGGTTGAGCTCGAGGTCGAGGCTCAACGGGGCGGTGGCCGGCGGGTCTAAGATCAGCCGGGGGTCCGTCGACGTCCGCCGCTGCGTCCTCGTGTTGTAGAAGTGGATTTCGCCGGACTGCAAGTATTTTCCTCCGCAAATTTATCATAAAAGGACAGTTTCTTAATTTAATTGCAACAATATACAGAATTTAAATATTTGCACCATTTTGAAAATTATGCAAAATGACCACTGGATAATTTGGTTATTACATCCTCACTCAAAGTCTTCTAGCTCCAATTATTTGTCAAGTTATTTTCTTTTTTGCTTGTAATAATCCTTATAACCTTGTTTTAATAATATCGTCCATCGACTATTTGAAATCATGAATATTCTTCCTCCAAAACTGAATTATGTATTGTTTACCTTTATATCGAGGCACCGTTGCCAATCCAAAGGCAAGGGAACATCGAGAGTCAGCTCAATCGCCTCTCTCTCCATCTTCATCTCCTTGACGAACAAGCCTTCTTCCATCTCTTCACCATCCCCCATCTTCCTCTTCTTAGTGTAGAACTTCTTCTCGAGGGGCATGGCTTCTTGCAAGGACACCATGTCGGAGCTTAAGCCAATTCTCAATTCTAGTGGGGAGCTTGAGCTTTAACTTATATAGGACCGGATTCTAATAAAGGAGGAAGAAGGGGTGGTCATTGAATTTGAGGGCACAAAAAAGCAAGTAAGAATCTAATGCGATATACCATAGTAGAATATCATCTCTCTCTCTCTCTGATAATCTAGGTGATCAAATTTCGCTCGCTAATTCTGGAGATAGATGATCTTCCTCCGGTTCACCTGCTGGGTAAATCCAAAACACCTTCTTATTATTTGTTCCCCCAGTACTTTACCACTACACATACATGTTTGTTATTGCTATCCTCTGTTTTTTTTTGTTCTCTTCTGTCTCACAATCTAATCTTCATTTGCATCTACTTGCCAATGCCACAAAGCTACTAACCTAACCCCCCAACATAATGAATTGAAATAATAAGGTGTGAAGGAGTAATGACATGGTTGGTGTGCATTGTAGAGGCTATTAATGAGTGGTTGTAATGCTTAAGAAGAAGATGAAGGCATGCAGTTGAAGTAGTAAATGCAGAGCTTTCATTAACTACTCCCCAACCTCCCTCCCCCTCTCTGGTCTGCTGCACCAAATTTAAAGCTTCCTAGCACCCATTTTAACACCCTAATTTAAAACAACCACATCTCCTTAATTCCATCACTTCTTTCACAAAATACCAGTGATGCCTCAAATGAATTCTCTGGTCTTTTCTTTCATATACTTAGATTTGATTCGACAATATTTTACTACATTGTACACCTTAAATTTTATGATAGTCAATCTACTGTTGGTGGAGCCGACATTAATGATCGAACTTAAGTTTTAATAAATGACAAACAGTTAAAGTTAGATGCTTTATGATCTAGTTTTTTTACCAAGTGTGCATGATAATGAATTTAATATGGTCTAACCAGACATCAGGTTGAAGTCCGCTAGGTTGATAGTTGGCATGAAGTCCAGGTTAGTTGAGAAGGAAGTCCAGTTGGGTTGACAACTGGCTGAAGTCCAGATTTGTTGAGATATGGCGGAAGCCTTGGTAGGTCAAGGGACCCGGTCAAGGAAGTCTACAATTGGTAAGTGAGGTAAGTTACTGGAGGAGAGTGACTCGGTGAGGACGCATTCATGGTTAAGGGCACTGTAAACGTCGGTCCAACCTAGGGTTTCAACGAAACTTGAAGTCAGAACTAGACAATCTGTAAACTATCATATACCACTACTCACTTTATACACTGTGTTAACTCTGTCTTGCAAGTTATACTTGTTATACTAACCCTTTATGCAGAATACTTAAAAAGCTGGAAAAATCATATTCCAGGTGCCTGAACCTAGTCTAAGCGTCCAAGAAGGTTTTTTGGGCAAAGGCGCCCACCTGAAATGGCACGTGACGGTTGGCCAACGAACGTCAGCCGTCCGGGCGCCCGAAGGTGGATAAAACTCTGGAGATAGAGTTTCGACTAGGGTGCGCTACGTCAGCATGCTCGGGGCGCCCGAACATAGTCTAAGCGCCCGGAAATATCTTATTTAAGCAGAGTTGACCAGTGAATTTCAATTCCAATGACTTTCTCTCCTGCGCTTTGCTTTGAAAACGACTCTATGACGCCGAAACACTGCTCCGACAACTAACGCTCGATCTTCCTCTATACTTCTGTTGTCGGTATATTTTTTATTGCTGCATTGTACTTAAAAGTTTGTAATTGATTCAATATTATAGTGATTGCCCAATGAAAGCACTCAA
>JBAMIB010001699.1:1752-17361 GCA_037177415.1 Kaempferia rotunda | reverse complement strand
GCCAGTGAAGGCGCCCTCACGCCTTTAGCCGAGAGCTGCATCTTCTTGCCTGGGGGCGCCTCCAACAATCGAGGAGGCGCTCTTAGCACTGTTCACCCATGGTCAACTTGTACTTTTGACCCTGCAAAACAGTGTTAGTGGCACAAAAAATATATACCCTGCAAAATAGAGTTAGCACAATAATTAAGGGCAGTATTAATTAAGTTTTGTCCCTCCAGGACCAAAACCTAGTCAGGCACTCATCTTAGATTTCCAAAATGATTCTAAGCTGGTCCGACGCCTACTGTTCCTTCCGATAGGAACACGTCCTCACAAGTCACTCTCCTCCAGTGACTTACCTTACTCACCTTCCGGAATCGCACATCCGGATTCTCTATCAGAATCGAACATCTGGCCTTCCACCTGGAATCGCACATCCCGCTCTTTACCAGAATCGAACATCCGGTCGCCTTTTGGAATTGGACATCCAGATCCTCTACCGGAATCGAACATCCGTTCACCTTCCGGAATCGGACATCCGGATCCTCTATCAGAATCGAACATCTGGTCACCTTCCATCCACCTCCATCGGTTATCGAACATCCCGATGTGCCAGAATTGAACATCCGAGCTTCACCTCCATCAGGAATCGAACCTCCCGATGTGTCGAAATCTGGCATCCATATCTCATCCATCGGGAGTCGAACATCCCTATGCAATACAACCTGCAAGGTTCACAGACTAGTTAGATCACAGAGTGTCTAACTTTAACTTATTTATCGTTCATCAAAACCTGAGTTTCACTATTAGTACAAACTGCACCAACAGAAATAACTCATTAGTGCACACAACTCTTGCTACACAAATTTCACATTAAGCTTGCTTGGTGTGATCTTTCTTACCTAAACCATCCACTAAACAAAAGATAAACAACTAAATTTATTTGAGGAAATCAACTGGGACCAAAGCAATCTATGACTGCAAATATAAATGTGAGCATATCTGATGCAATAGAGCACACGTTTTTCAAACATTAAGCACAACTTTTAAAAACAACCCTTACATCTCAATTTCTTTTCTGATCCATTAAAAAACCAAATTAAAGAACAAGTGTTGGCAAATCCCTATCTCATATCATTATTTTTTTAATGCAAGTTGTTAGCTATTACTGATGCAACATAAATTGGGAGATGTTCTAGGAAAAGATAATAAGGATGAGAATTTATGAATCTCGCACCTAAAATGTTCCCTTCTTAGGATATTTCTCTTTTCGTTGAGAACAGATTAATTATTTCCAGAAAACTTGATACTTGCAATGGCTACAATAGCATAAATCTAAAAATCAAACATTACAGGTGGAATAAATGCAGTTGCATATCTGTACCTGTTTTACAGCCTCCTTGACAGTGTCATTTTGAAGTAAAACCATACATGTATACTCTGAAGGAGTGCTACTGTGTATGCTTAATTTAGCCACCTGAAAAAATAAATAAATAGAAAAGGTACGAAATAGTAAGTGTCACTCATCTACTTCTTATCAACATTATGGTAGATATTAACATTATCATGTTTGATCATTAAGTTATTGACCATATCTTAAATAAGGAACAAATACTTGAAACTTTTGTGAACAAATGCATAACTTCAGAATTTAAAAGGAAAAGTGAAAAGAAATTTCTAGAAAAGACACTGAAAACAAAACTGATGAAATACACTCAATACATGAAGTTTGTAAATAGAATATGATGGTACCAGTTCTTAACTCTAAATTCATAGGGGCAACCTCATTGCAGAGTCAAAGATGGATATCAGTTTCCTTACCTTTCCGTTTTGCAACTGTTTTGTAAGAAAGTTAGATTGGACTGCTTTAGGAAATTTAGGTTCCATTTGTTTTGGAAAATATTTTCTTTAAAAACATTTTGATTCTTTTAGTGTTTGTCGCATTAAAAAATCTTGGTCAATAGAAAATATGGAGCATGTTGGAGAAAAATTATCTTCACTTGAAATAAGCAGACATTTTCTTCCATTAAACTAGTATGCTCCTCTTTCTCTTTGAACTCCCTCCCCTACCTACACCAGTCCACTACTTCACCATACCAGCAAGTAGCTCGATTAGCAAATGGCTTGTTGACTGAACATCCCCACTAATCAATAGCACAAATTTATCAAATATTTTATTGTATCATTCCCCCAAAAGGGAAGACAATTAATTATCTTAGAAAACATTTCATGGAAAAATATTTTACATATATAAGTTATTTATCATAAAAATGTTGGAAAAGATAATAAAACTAATAGATATGGGAGAGAAAAAATGCTCTATGTGGAAGAAGAGAAACAATAATAAAAATAAACTGCTCAACTCAACTTGATTTCGTTCATAAGAAAGTTTACATATTTATAGGGTTATTGGATAACTAAATCTCTAGACTTTTTCTTTTCTGTTTTTTTTTACACGAATTCTTATCCTTATCAATATCTGACACATCATCAAATTTTATCTCCATGAACTTTTCTCACAAACTTTTCTCTACGAACTTTTCTCCACGAACTTTTATCCTCATCAATATTTGTCACGTCATCAAATTTTATCTCTATCCATCTCGATCCATAAATCAAGTTTAATTTTCAACAAAAAAAAACATGCCTTTATAGTGATATTTCTAAGGTGTTCTATTGTTTAATGAGTTTACTTTTACTAAATATATAAGTGGTTCAGAATTATTCTGATTGATTAAAAGCAGGCTAGTGTTAATGGATGCAGAATCAAAGATCGTTCATGCTTTCATGGTCATGCATGCTTTCTTGAAGAGGCTTGCTGCTTGAAAGTTGAAAGAAAAAAAGAAGCATATCCTTTGCAAGCAAAATTCTTAAAGACAATGTAGGTAGTAGGATTTAAAATAAATGGATGAATTGACAACAACAAAAAATACTCATTATGTATATGCAGAGATCATACATTCATACTAATCACGCATTGAATTTTAGACCTACATAGCTCCAGCAGGTCTGAGATTATTAGTTAATCAGAAACCTAGTTAAATGATATGAAGGATTTACCAATTATTGCATTTATTTGGGGTGTAAAACCACCATAAAGCATGATTTATTTCAAGTAAATGCAGGGTTTTAATGAGTGTGAGCTTAATGAGTAGAATAATTTGAAGTTGAGAAATACACTTTACCAGATTTCAGTATCGAACCTGACTGAATAGCAGCATCTGTTTGTCAAACTATCAGAGAATTTTAAGAACAGTTCGCATGCTCGAGGAATTGCACAGTCAATTATAGTTTGATTTGCCATTAGATTATGCAAAAGGTGAAATCCGTCACTTTGCAAACTTACATAACCAACTCGGTTATGCCCTAAGGGCATTTGATTTGCCATTAGACATGAAAGTAAATGACAAAAATAAATAGTTACAGCTTACAGTGCTAAATCTGAAACAATGACTGTATCACAGTAAGGTTAGAGTGTAGATGAAGAAATAGAACAAGATTACTGGGACAAGAAAAGCATGGTACAGGAGAAGTTGTGCAAATAAATTTTCATTACTTGGATCACAAATATAGCGTAATACTATGTATAGTAGCACGAAACCTTTTCCTCAAGTTGTTTACTCTCAGTAAACCACGCCTGAGCTGTAAGAAGATCAATATGCTGCTTGACCAATGCCTGTGAGTACATTCAATAAAAACACTTTTATCCAGTGGTCTGCAGAAAGTGGTGTCAATCTGATACAGCAAATACATGGGCAAAAATATAAAGAGAGGGATAAAAGATCTCGATGTCATGCAATTATTATAGTACTCAACAATTACAGTAACACCATGTTTCAGATAACAAAAACTCAGTTGCAAGTCAAATAGTAATTTAATGCGACTTTAAAAATTGATCCTGCCTTCTAAAATATCTGACCTTGATTGCCATTCAAGCCTTCAATAGGATCTGACTTTTTCCCTAGCAAATTTTTCACATGCCCAAGTCTACATGGTTGAAGCTGCAATATGTTTTTGCTCTATAGCAAGTACAACTTAGATCGCTAATGATTTTTCTCAAACCTCTAATAGAATCTAACTCTTTTGTTATGGGTTTTCCCAATATTATTAAGCTTCCATCTTTGAGTCTGCAATCTGTCAATATGAGATTCTTGCTTGTGAACAAGTGTCCAAGCATAATATCAGACAGGAAGGGACATCTGCATTAATAAGTCCAAAATATAGTGTCTGGAAAAGTGGGTTGGTAATCTGTATCCAGGCAAACAAGAAACTAGCATACATATAGGGGTCAAATACATCTCTTTTATGAATAAGGAGTTTAAAGGCAAAAACAGCAAAAACTCCATAAAAGGTTCTTTCCCAAGACTGAGTTCTTTCATATCAGAACTATATAAATTTATTTTCTTATTGTTAAATTTCAGATTCAAACAAATAAGAAGTTAAATAGGAACTAGCCTCTAGTTTCCAAAAACTTCTACTACTTGTTGATTGATGCAAACATTTAGTCAACATGTGGCAAAAAGGGCGATTCGCTCGCCCCAGCGCCACCGTCAATCTGTCTCTGGGCCAACACGGAGAAGGTAAATCATGGATAGTTAATAGTCATTAGTGCAGATGGTCAAAGCATTGGGAGGGCATACACGGGCGCGCCGAGTTTCGAACCTATAACTTCATGTGGCATCCTCCCATGTCTTAACCACCGCACAGCCCAGAGGGGGCATGCACAATAGCTATTGTAACGTACACAATGGTTATTGTATCTGTAACTAGCATTTAACTAACATGTCGAAAGACACATCATGACCAGTACAGGCCAAGGCCACTTTTACCCGATGATATCACACCGCCAAAATTGTGGAAATTGATATTTGACAAGAAATTTATGTCACAATTGCTAGGATCTCGAGATGAAAATATTCAGCCATAGGCTCATTTCACAGGAAACAAAGGAAATGCTAATCAACTCTGTGTTTCTTACTTTCTCAAGAGGAAAATCTTTTGTGTTGTGCACCTTCAAGTTGATAACAATATCAGTCATGTCAGCCAAGATTCCCTTAGCTTGAAGAGTCTCTGGAAATTTTCCATAAAATCGGCCTGATATTATCAGTGGGCATTGAGCTGAAAGATCTGGAATATTTATAGAGTGGACCTGAATGCAAAGGTAGCAGGTTTAGTTTGTTTTTATCAGAGAAATGTAATGCTAGATAAAAGAGGTAAAAGCTAGATGAATTTGATAAGTTTTTTTTTTTCATAAATTTTGGCACTAACCTGCATAAATTGGATTATCCATTATTGAGTTTAAAAGGTCCAAACTACTGGTTCATTTGGCACCCAAAGAAAATTGCAATGAATCCTTCAATTTTAATATGCTGAATGAGGAAAAACCTAGATTCTTCAATTTTGTTTGTTAGTAACATCAATTACGCTGAGACAATTATAAGACCCAAATAACTGATTCATTAGGGGCCTGTCTAATGACAGTTAAATGCCTCATTTTAGCAGAGAGGAAGACCAAGCTCACGATATGTAAATCCCCTTCTGCTGCTTCATTAGAAGTGACAGTGGAAGATAAGATAATTGCCATCTACTGAAGCAAAACACCAGAAGGTTGTCCATTCAACCAGGCAGAACAGTGGAAATGAACGAGTTAATTGTGTAGTGTCAAAATTACCCTGCCAACTTCTCCAAAACATTTGAACTCAAAACATTTGAACCCAAGCATAGGCATCATCCACACGGGTTGATGCCTAATGCAATCTGCCCGCCATGAGAAAATCCTCCCATTATGATGATTTGAAGTCATCCTCTACAACTCCCTTGTCTTCCAACACAGCAACAAGAGAAATGCCTCAAGAACAAGTCCCTTCTCAAGCTTGGCGACACCAACTCGAGCCTTGCCATACTCGACTCCATATTGGTCTCCAAGCTTGATTCCAAGCCCAACATTGACTTGTCCCCAGACTCCAAGCACTCCTCTATAGCACTTAGTGTTCTCCCTCACGTCCTCAACAACATTTATAGCATCTGGAAATCCGTCCAACATCCTCAATGAAAGGCTCCTTGTTGCTGCTATTTTTAATTCATCAACAAGAGGGAAGATGGGGGAATATGAAGGGGGTACTATTGCTATTTTTCTCTTTTCCTCCCCTCCCTTCTCTTTTTCAGCTCGGTATCAACTACACAACTTTTTTTTTCCTTTTCCACCTCCTCTTTCTTCGGTTCTCTCCTTCACTTCCTTCAGGAAATAGGCCCTTAGTACACAAAAGATTGCAATTTGTAATTGCTATAATAAAAGAACAGCCCTTAAAGGAAAGTAAACAAACTTTTAAGCAATTTTGTCAAAACAATAAACCACAAAAGAAGAAAAAAAATGAAAACTAGCTAGTATGACTTAACACTAAAAAAGTCTTGGTTTTATGAAATTTAACTGCAAGTTTGAATTGTAATAGTTAATATCCTGATTATGGTCAAAATTGAATCAGGCCTCACAACCTAACACTCATGAGTACTCTGAATCAACGCGAAGCCCACTGATTTTCATTCTCAATCTACCCATGTCATATGTCATCATTGTCATCTTGTAATAACTACGTCAAAGTTATAACACCATCTACAACCTCAATTCTGATTTCGTTCATCTCTGTGTCTCTTCTTGGATATTATGCCATCCTCCAAATCTTTAGTGTTGAGGTTAAATTTCTAAAATTTACCTGTACATAAACCACGAAGATCAACCTACAGTTAAATTGAACTAATGTGTCTACATTTTTTAGTGATTTTAAGACAGTGCCAAAGCCAACTCAACTGATAGGAATATACGATCCTAGGGGATTTGCAATTTTTACCATGGTTACAAATTCTGAAGGGCAGGTTAGATGTAACATTTAAACAACAAAAACAACAAACCTTATCCCACTAGGTGGGGTTGGAGATGTAACATTTAAACCTTCTTTTTAAAATGGCACAACCATTCCTTCTACTTTCCTACATAAACCTTTTCTAGACCAGAGCTATCTAATAATTTGGTAGTGTTGATGATTTTAAATGAACAAGTAGTTGAACCATTGCAAACTATGAGTCAAAAATTTTGGAATAATGACACTCTCATGCATAGAACCTTATGACTAGAAGGCATCAAATAAATCATGAATAACAGTGATTGGAAAATTTCAATACATAGTTAAGAGTTTGGTTGAGTCAGTCAGCATAAGCATTATGTAAGTTGTGTACTAAAACTTAGGTTAACTAACATTAGCGATAGCTGTTAGGAAAAATACCATAACTTATAAAATGAACCACCACATTTATCCATATGGGACACCAATGAGCATGGACCATCGAGCATCTTAGAATTTGGTCAGCCATGCTCATCTTGACTTAGAAATACGGGTCTGACTTTTTTTTTCCTTTTTTGACACAAATAGGAATCAAATTATGTACCTCCTGCTCTTGCTCCTAAACCATATCAAAGTTGATTGGCAAGGGATTGATTTTAAAAACTCAAATTGTTAGAAAAGGTACCACAATTTAAATAATGGACCGTCACACTTATCCACATGAGAGTAATAAGCATGCCACATCCTCATCGACAATAACTAATTAGCTACTACATAAAGTAACCAATGCAAAAAACCTTCCTAGTACAGCGGAGACTTACTAAGAAGACATTGTCGAAGTGCTCTTCCTAGAACAGTATGCTCCAAGTTAAAATGTTTGTTATAATTTTTTAGTTGTGATGATATATTAATTCAATTAACTACAAGACAATTAATAGTTTTGTTTCAAAAACAAACAAACTATAGGGGTTGATCAAAATTATAGGTTCAGTTCAGAACCATGTCAACACTGTCCAAACTGTGCAAATCTTTGACTTGGTATCTTTCTGGACTGATATTGCATCTGACATCAATTAATTTTATATGTTGTTTTCTTATACATTCAAGTTTCAAATTTCATCCATATTTTGGAAGATATGAAAGAAGATAGTATGGACATCACCTGAATCAGCAGAACATACCTCAAATTCATCAAGGTCAGTGAAGCTGTCAACTGTCAGATTTGCAACTATGGTTGATGAAGCTCTACAAAACCATTTTGGAATATGTGTTCCTATTGAATCTATATAAAGCATGGTGCAATCAATATGAAACATAATGAAGATGGACATAAATCTTAGAACAGAGATCATGGCTCATAAGGAAACTTTAAGCAAATATACAACTGATGCATACAATATTACAAATGGATACAAAAGCCTGGCAATCAAATCCAAATCTATTCATGGCTGCATGTATAGATTTAAACATCATAGTAACAGTTTAAGCGGTAGACAATAATTGTTGATTGATCTTGAGCAATTTAAAAATATGAACCTTTAAAGTTCTAAATAAATAATCTGCCTTACTATACGTAGAAAATGAAGAATTTAATTGTACAGTTTTCAACCTTGAGGAAAATGTCCACAAGAAGTAAGCTAAAAATATAACTATCTGGTTTTCCTATGCCTAAGATACGACATTTCAAGTACAGCTACCAAGTAGGCGGTTGGCCTTTTAAGTTGTAAGCAACAAAGGGAAGTGGAATTTTACAAGCTCAGAAGCTACTTTTTAATCAACTTTCCTTTTTCATAAACAGGATTTTGCAGAAGCAGATTTTATTCATTCCTCTTACCATGTTTCTAACAAAAAGATACTAGATATAACGGTGTGTAATAAGAAAGCATATTGCCTGGTCCATTATTACCTGATCGATTAAGATTTTAAATCATTGGATGAGAAGACTCACTGTGAAAAGTTTTGCCAAACCAACCAGAATCATACAGCCAACCGTAAAGCTAGGCTATTTATAGTTAGTTTTAATTGTGTTTTTAAAAGGAATCATTTAATAACCTAAAATCGCTTTGACCTAAACACCACTATTTCATCATGGGCAACATTATCAAGGCTTGTTAGTCTCAACTATTTAAGATCAACTGGCAGCAGGAACCTTATCCCTATTTTGAACTATTTGGAGTAGGCTAAATCACATTTAATGGAGAAATGCAGAGTTCTCTTTGATCTAGCTCCTAAACCTATGACTGACCAATTTAGCTTGTCAAATTATAGAATTAATTGCCATTTTGACGTGTCTTCATTTCAACCTACTGACTCTCCTTTTATAATTTTTGGAGTTGCATCTAATTGCTCTCAGATATACAGTTTTTGACGTATTTTATCTGAAATGAAAATTGAAATGGTTGCCACACACAACACACTGTAGCAATAACTCCTAAGTTGACAAGCTTAAACCAAATTAAGGATGCCTGAAGAACTTTGACATAATTGGAAATGTGACTGACCTGGATCATATGCAGCATCATACTGCCCCCTCCCCATAGAAGCCAACATCTTCAAGAAGTAATGATTGCAATAAGGACCTAAAACATGTTTTCAGTATAACAGGAAAACATTAGCCTAAATTAGTACAGAACAAAGCCCTGATAGGGCTTCAAAAGTCACAGAAAACAATATATAAAGCATAGTCTTCCAAAGTCGCAACAATCAAGTGGGAAGAGATATCATAGAAACCTCAATAATAAATTTAGAACTATAGCTGATGTTCAGATAAACAAGGATTGCATATTCTACAATTCCATGATAAGCTGAGAAAAATTGAATATTACATGATAATAAAAAAAATTCAAAACCAAGACAATTCATCAATTAGCAACACCCAGTACTAAAAAATGTTGTCATGAAGTTGCAAATTTCAATGTTTCAGAGATTATTGACAATCACTTCTTGGCTTCCTGGTTGTGTAAAATGGCAAGGAGATAGGAACAAGAGAGATTATGTATATATGTCAGACAAAAATAATCAATTTACTATTTCATATTGTCATTTGCATTTGGTCTCAAGATTAATTTTATGTTGTTAATCATTTTAAGTGTTGCCCCAAATACATAAAGCACAAGCTGATAGAGAATGTAAACAGATGGAACTTATCAAAAAAACTTATTACAAACACTTCCTGATTTCATTTTAGTGCTTCAGATTGTGGGACAATCACACGGAGCACTAGAATGGAGCACTTTCCACAAAATCATGTAACTTAATAATATGCCATTGATCTATATACTTACCAATGCCAAACGTCGAAATCCGAGGAGATATAGATCCAGTATTTGCCAGAAGAGTTTTAATGGTATTGCAGATGTTGCGCTCATCTTCAACAGCTCCATCAGTTATGAGAAAAATTTGTGGAACTGAACTATTTGTGCTTGATAATAAACCAATTGCCTATAAGAAAAGAAACACTAACAGAACAATCCATATTTTTTTCATGGCAACAAAAGGTTAGAAGGAATTTAAAATGTTGAACAAATAGGGAACAAAAAGTTACCTCCTTCAAGGGGTGCATGATGTCTGTCCCGCCCTCTGCAATAAAATCTTTATTCATCCACTGGATAGCATTTTCTATCATTTGTTCAGTAGCATGCTCTAAACATGGTGAAAACAAGTGAAGCTCATCATTGAAAGCTATGATATCAAACAAATCGCCTGGTCTGAGCTCTAACAGTGAGGCGGCTAACGAGCTCTTAACATTCTCAATAAACTTTCCGTGCATGCTTCCGCTTACATCGACAACAAAGACAATCTCATTTTTGAAAGCCTATGGCAATAGAAAAATATCCAAATAGAAAATTTATACAATGACTTGGAAGAAACATTTTCCAGGAAAATAAACAATTACAAGTAACCTAATATTTAAAGATGTTTCCTGGCATGTAAAGTACTGTATTGTGTGCTTCCTTTAAAAGGCTTAGCTCATTCTTAGCATCCACCAGAGTTATACATGGAAGGCCCGAAAAAGGAAATCAAAGAGTAACAAATGAGATTGTAAATGTCATATCATGAAGAGAGAAGAGACTAGAAGCTTAAATCACAATAACAAGTCAATTGATGATATAAAAATTAAATGTTCTAAGTAAATCATTTGAAAAATCTATTAAGATTCATGGTAGTAACAATTGTTTTCCTAAGTTGAAATTCCATTTCATGCCCGATGGCATAGCTAAAATTTACCATCCTTGTAAGTTACAGAAACTGATATTGGTTGGTATAGGCAGTCTCTTACTGCATTGCTCCTGTCAAAGAGTAACAAACCGTGCTAATATTTTGTTTCAGTATAAGTCAAAGCTTGCCAAGCTGAATTTGGATTTAATGTCTATTGTCTTTTTGCAAATTATTTCTTTAAAAATTTAATTTGATCCATTATATAATTGTTATATTATTATTTTTATAAGTAAACAAATTGAGTGAAAAGAGATTAAAGAAATAAATGTCATCCAAATTCACTTTGGCATGCTTCAGTGTTTGTCAAAGCATGCAATGTTGACTTGGAATTGTTCAATAAAGCTTTAATTAAATTGACTATCTAGGTCTTATTTTTCAAAAATGAAAAGCTAAGTGGAAGAGCATTAGAGGAGTAAAACTCATCTTGATACAAGTGACGCATGTCAAGTATTGGCATGTATTATAACAAATTTAATTTAATTATCTGATAGCTAGTCAATGGACTATTTGACACTAGTCAATTATCTGATAGTAAGTTGACTATCTGATAGTTATCCTTATTTATAGAAGTAATAAACTAAGTGGAAGGGGATGATGAAAAGAGTTAAAAACCACCTAAAAATCTGAACATGCTCTACAGGTACCAAGAATCAGCATGCGCCATAGAAATACTAAAATTGTTCTCGGATTAGGGACGAAAACCCTATCACAGACTGATAGTTTATATCTTATTCCAACTGTTGTCAACTCAAGTTTCAATATGTAGGTACAGTGATGTGATATCCTCAAGGAAAGAATGTGTATTATGGCACAAATGAAAAGGATTGTAATTCATACTCATGCACATAAGCCATAATAAACTCAGAACTCAGAAGTTCCCATTTATGTGCATGTCCAAAAAGTTGGATACATTGAAAACTATATATACGAAGAATTTAGAGAACCAAAATGCAAAAACGACATCAGTCAAATCAAGATAGCAAGATGACCACAAATTTCAATAGAAACTAACTTCCCTTGGCACATCATATACAAATATTTATTATGTCTTTCCAAGATATTTGACCTCTTAGAGTTATTAGTCATGAACTCATGATACACTAAATCCCTCAATTAATCACTCTGCAAATTTTTCAGTTGAAAATATAAAGTCACGTGTCATGTTGGTAGGTGTTGCAACCAAAAAAGTTAGCTACTTTTTGAGTTGGGCACAAGAAGTATTGTTGAGATGCAGAGAGAATTGTTGAGATGCAGAGAGACTGACCTTTCTTCTCTGGTTACTTCCCGGAAAAAGATAAAAGCAGAACATATCTCTGTGGTCACCATCATGTGTTGTTGGAGACTTTACGAGTATACCACCAGACAAGTCATCTGAATAAAGCTGTTGAAGATAAAAATAAAAGATGTAATGGTGCGCTTCATTTCCAAACAGCACAAAAATTATTTTTTTATTCGCTTACCTAAATTGTCAAATGGGAGACAAAATTAATTGCACCAACGTACCAAACATTGAGTTGCTTTATTATGCATATAACTGACAATAGTTAACAGCAGCTTGTTTTTGGATTCAAAAGTCCATCATGCAGATCCTTTTTTCTATAATTGAAAGAAGTTTCATTCATGTATTGTAGCAATATTATTATTGATCACAGTTCAAATAAACAAATGTTAACTCAGCGGCAACATAACCATTGGTGTGATTGACCTCTAGCTAATGAAATTTAGTTGAGTCAATTATATTTGTGTAAAATTAGTTAAGCATTTACTAGCTCTATAATTTAAACTGCTACACAAGTTCATGTGATTGAATTGATCTAAGCATGAAGCAAGATTCCATTTATTGTTCTGCTATTTTTTAAAAGAAAACAATAAACAAATTATATGGAGTAGGAAGAACTAGTTTAAAGCTCCAGATAAGTATACATGGCATGTCAGTAAGGAAAATTGACAAATTTATTTAGCACACGGATCTACAGTCTCATCCCTTCAGTGTAACTCAATCTTATTACGATTCTAAGCAATCACTTGGAATAAAAGTTAACCACCAAGTCACAATTGTGTTTGACAATGTAGTTTCCACGGTCATGTTTTTGCTACAAGTTAGCAGATAATGAAAATCAATGAAGCAAGACTTGGCATGGTTTCAAATGTTGCTCCTGCTTGTCAACATGAACGAACCACTTTATTCTGCTTAAGGACCGAAGGAAACAATTCATTCATGAGCAAACTTACTCATTAACCTATGTCATTTGAAACCAATTAGTATAGAAGTCATTGTTCATGTCAGCATTTGAAGATACAAACTGCCAACTATAGCAAGGAAAGATGAGTGACCTACCAAGATTTCTTCTTCTATGCTTTTATTCTCCTTCCTTGTCCTCCTCTTTTACTAATCATCCTCTAACCTAGTCGATTTTTTATTGCTCCTTGTCATATCACCCCCACAGTCTGCTGGTACACTTGTGCAAGTGCAAGAGTCAACCTAGGCAATGTGATCTCTCTCCATCTCATGGAAATGCAAAGAATAAGGTGAGGAAGAAAAAAGTTAATAGTATCCTCACCCATCCTATCTTTACCTAGATCAATATTAATTTGTTCACAATTGAATTCAGTACAATTCAAAATAATTCAAATCAACTAGGTTAGAGGATGATATTAAATATGAAATTGATATATTTTTTATTTAAAAAATAAATATGCAAGTGCAAGGAAATTAGAAACGTGAAGCCAGTCTAAAACTAGGTTTCCTTGAACTAACAGCACCAACAACCAGCCTATACTGAAAAGGGTAAGTGCACCATCTCGCTACAGATCAAATCCATAATGATTCTGAGATGTTAAACATTGAGGCTTGAGTAGTCTCATAATCATAGGTTTGTTATGAAGACAACAAACTTCATAAGAAAAAAACATTCAACATTATACAAAAATGATATAAAAATTCGAACTTACACTATATGAGAATTCAAAATCTTTATTTGACCAACTGTCAACATCTGCTTCATACAAAAAATTTAACTTTCCTGCTTGGCGATTTTGTTCCTTGAAAAGGAATGAGAAATGTCACTAGCATATCCAACTAAGTCAATATGTTCCAAATGTTCAATAATAAACCACAATCATCACCTTCAAATGATGGCTTGTCTTCTGTATCAGAAGCTCCTTTCCAAAACCACTATTGATGTTTAACTGAATCTTTTCCCTTTTTGCAACAATTTTTGAGAAAGGAGTGACATATTCTGGAAAATTGAATGGTATGCTAACTAAGAACTGATCATAATTATATGTCAACTTTTGTGACCATCTTGCATTGATAGAAATGTCTGATCCTCCATTGACCTTGGCAAAACAGAAAATATAAAAATAACTTATATAGGTAGTTCAAACTTCAGAAGCATAAGAGAAATTTTTATGGTTGCATCACCTGAGGAATTGTTAAGTAAAATATGTGTCGTTTTAGGAAGCCGCTGCCTTCATTTTCAGCACTATTTCCTAGGTTATGTTCTTCAATTACCTGGGTATGATATGATTTTCCACCAACCGCAATCTCAACACCTAGAACCGAACCCTGTTAGCGACACCATTCTTAGTCTATATGAATAAATTCAAAGGCTATGAAGATTGCAAAAGAAAAAGACAGCCATGACCCACGAAAAGCCTGGCATAATGCATAAATTCCAGATGATTATATTCACATTTTATTAAAGATTATTTGGCTTAGGAGTTTACCAGTACATAGTCTGTCAAACAGTCCAGCAAACAAAATAAGTTGTATATCGTTATATTGAAGATAAAAAAACTAACGAGGAAAATTTTACATATATTGTATAAATGGTTGTGTATCCAAAATAAGTTGTATATCCCCTTTATATATTGAAGATATAAAAACCTAGGGAGAAAATTTTTCTAACAGTTAATTATGTACCTTTCTCACGTTGTTAATTCAGAAGTTACTGAATACTATATTTATGTTTTAACAATCTCCAGTCCATTATCATCACCAAGCAAATTGAAGAAAATAAACCATAAAGAAAAACTCTGCAAATCATAGCCTATAAAAGTGCACTTTATTCATTAGTGTGAAATCAAAAACTGATTGCAAGACTTGGTAGAAGTTAGGAACTAGAAAGATTCCCTACAAAATATATTTCTTTTAAAACAAAATACAGATTACAAGCATTATTTCAATTTGTTTTTCCACAATGACCAATGTTATTAGTCCCAATATACAAAGGGAAGTCCTTGAGTTATCCCATATTAAGTCATTGTATACTTAGCATTATTGCACAACATCTAATTTTCTCTCGTTTCATAAGGCCACCTAACACCATATATTTTTGTATTTCTTTCACTTTGGCTGGAAATTGGTAGCACTTGGGTCTTCAATATTTCAAACAAGATGATATCAGAGCAATCAACAAGCTAAATTGCTCATCAATGATATTCGATGATAGCTTCGACGTAATCCTGGATACTGCAAAAAAAAAAAAAAAAAAAAAAAAAAACCAAATTTGCTTCACCTATTCACCCATTGGGCCAGCCCGCAGGCAGTTACAGCTCTTCTTCCACATCAAAC
>JBAMIB010001601.1:0-17362 GCA_037177415.1 Kaempferia rotunda | reverse complement strand
CTTATTGGGGAGAACAGTTTTCGAATACCCCATACATTCAGTTTTCCCATGATTCTGGGAGAACATATTCAAATGATCATTGGTTGCAATTTTATTCGATCTATGCATGGCGGCGTCCGAATTGAAGGTAATATTGTTACCTTTTACAAAAATTTAACAACAATCAATACTATGCCAACAATTGAAACAGCTGCCGCAATAGAAGAATTGGATCTTGAGGAGGAAGAATTTATCCAGATAAAAGAAATGGTTCATTATGAAGAAGAGCAAGCACAATCCAACTGCCGGGAAATTCTTCAACCTATTCTTAATGACCTCAAGGCACAGGGATTTATTGGGGATGATCCATTAAAGTATTGGTTAAGAAATCAGGTGATCTGTTATTTAGACATTAAAAATCCTGATTTC
Organism: Kaempferia rotunda; assembly: GCA_037177415.1. Taxonomy (NCBI): domain Eukaryota; kingdom Viridiplantae; phylum Streptophyta; class Magnoliopsida; order Zingiberales; family Zingiberaceae; genus Kaempferia; species Kaempferia rotunda. Next base: position 16,954 of record JBAMIB010001601.1, on the reverse strand, counting down.
ACTATTGAGGACCGGCCTATAAAACATTTAACGCCACAACAAAAGGAGTCCTTTTCCAAACATATTCAAGCTTTATTGCAAATCAAAGTTATACGACCAAGTACCAGCAGACACCGGACAACTGCTTTTATTGTCAAGTCTGGCACAACTATGGATCCAAAAACAGGTCAAGAAAAGAAAGGCAAGGAAAGACTTGTATTCAACTACAAACGGCTAAATGATCTAACCCACAAAGATCAATACAGTCTTCCGGGTATTAATACCATCTTACAGAAGGTGGGAAAAAGTAAGATATATTCTAAATTTGACTTAAAAAGTGGCTTCCATCAGGTAGCAATGCACCCTGACTCAATACAATGGACGGCTTTCTGGGTCCCAGATGGTTTATATAAATGGTTGGTAATGCCATTCGGTTTGAAAAATGCACCAGCAATCTTCCAAAGGAAAATGGATAACTGCTTTAAAGGTACTGAACATTTTATTGCAGTATATATTGATGATATTCTGGTATTTTCTGAAAATCTTAATGATCATATTAAGCATCTTACAAAGATGTTGGAAATTTGTAAGAAACATGGTCTCGTTCTCAGTCCTACAAAGATGAAATTGGCAGTAGCAAGGATTGAATTCTTAGGTGCTATCCTGGGAAACCAGAAGATACAATTGCAGCCTCATATAATCCAGAAAATAGCAGATTTCAAGGACTCAGAGCTCACTACTAATAAAGGAATGAGGTCATGGTTGGGGTTATTAAATTATGCACGGAATTACATCCCAAACCTGGGAAGGCTACTCAACCCCCTATATGCCAAAACAACTCCAACTGGTGATAAAAGGATGAATAGTCAAGATTGGGCATTAGTCAAGCAAATTAAGCAGTTGATTCACAATTTACCCACTTTAGAAGTACCTCCTGCTGATTGCTTCATTCTATTAGAAGTTGATGGTTGTATGGAAGGTTGGGGAGGGATATGCAAGTGGAAATTACAAAAGCATGACCCCCGAAGCTCAGAAAAAATTTGTGCTTATGCAAGTGGAAAGTTCAACCCTCCTAAATCCACAATTGATGCAGAATTATATGCTGTAATGAATTCAATGGAAGCCCTCAAGATTTATTATCTTGATAAAAGTGAGCTAATAATCAGAACTGACTGTCAAGCAATTATTAGTTTCTTTGGCAAATCATCCGTGAATAAACCCTCCCGAGTCCGGTGGATCAGCTTTATGGATTTTATTACAGGGACGGGAATCTCAACAACTTTTGAGCATATTGACGGCAAAGATAACCAGCTCGCCGACGCCCTCTCACGACTAATAAATTGTTTGATTATTGCAGAATGGCAGGAACAGGGCATACTGGACAAATTGGACAAGGTGATGATAGCCTTCCAGGAGGTACAGCAGCAACCCAGCCCGGAAGCCCAGCAGCAGCTGACCCAAGTAATCCAGAAGATTACGAACTCCTTACGGAATACCAACGCATCCTCACTGATGAGGAGCAAAGGACAAGGATTGGTATACCCATGTCAGTCTATGAAGAGCTACACCGACAATTACATGAAATTCAAAAACAAGCGGCCAGACAAGCGTTTCGAGCCCTTCAGGAATTCCACTGGATTCACTTAGTAAAAGTTCGGGCATGGAAGAAGGCAAGTGGAGGAAAAGATAACTGGTGGAAGGATTGGTTACCAGCAATACGATAAATGGATCTGCAACTTCGAGAAGCTTTTGAGATGACCATGGATGTCATTATCAGATTAACTTCTCAAGGTCAATTAACAATTAACGAAGGTGTCATTAAGAAAATTAATGATTAGCATGAAAAGGAATTCTCCAGTCTAGCATCATCACAAAGCAATTTGAGAATTGAAAGAATGAAAATATCGTCCTAATTGATAAGAGTTCCTTCTGACTATAAAACAAGATTCAATTCGTACAAATGTGTATTTTTGTACATGCTAAGAATTCCAAACAGTTTAGTTTGTTCTTTTTTTAAAAAAAAAAAATATATCCAATAGTTCGTGCGAATTCGTATTGACGTTGTGCTATCATTGGAGCCTTACCATGAACTAAGGGTTTTGACTCCATACAAAAAATATTGACTCAACTCGACTCTATACACTTCTACAAGAACATCTTTATCTCAAATATTTGTCTGTATTGATTGCTTCATTAATGAAATATTCATCTTGTTATCTGTTTGATCCGGAAGGTGTGATGTCCATACCGTCCTCATCGAAATCAAACTCCATGTTGTCGTCTTTCCTAGGGCGTTGCTTCAGCCTCTGAAAAATTTCGTCGAGAGAGTCGGAGGAAGCGGCTTGGCTGTGGGTGGCACTCTCCTGAACTTGGCGCAATGGGAGAAACTTCTTAGCACCGAAATTGTTCTTCATGTTCTGAAAACTGCTTTTCATGGATGCCCATGTGGAAGTTAAACGGGAGGTGCTACTGGCGGTCGGGCTGTCTGAGTGTATATCAGAGTCACTCGCCTCAAGCAATGATACGGAAGCTGGTGGTGTAGCCTTTTCCACTGGAAGGTTCACTGATTGCCGACCCTGCTGTTCCCTTATTGTGGCATATTTACTCACAATGGATCCACGGTTTGCAGGGCTTTTGCGAGACTCGTCTTTTGGAAGTTTTGATGGAGTCCCTGCATCCTCCAATGGAGTTGATGTTGCTTTCATCTCCATAGTCTCTCTGAACTGTATATGATTACTGTCCAATTAGTTGAAGATAAACTACAAAGAACAAGTTATAATGGACTTGTATTTAAAAAGGAAACTCTTTGTTAGGGGCACAATCATGATATCTCCTTTTCGGACCTAAAAGACAATTCTGATAGATCAATCAACTCATCCACTCTTTCTAAGAATGCTAACATTTAATCCAAGCAGAATATGATATTTGACCGAAGAGACAAATTGGATGTTCAATCGAAAGACTGATGAAGACAGCAGATAACAAACACAATGGAAAAACAGTTCCATATTTTTCCTTTAAGATAGATACTAGGACATGCGTCTCTATGACCAAAATTAACTAAGGAGATTACTTACAGGAGGTGAAATGCTGGACTCGATATCCACATTTGCACCATTAAAGTTTCTTGCTAGAGGCACAACCTGCTCACCAACTTTGCGTCCTTGTTCAAGCCAAGACCTCTCTGGGGAAATTTAAAGAAGTCAGATACTAGCTTCCATAGATGCATCTATTGAACACTTTTCTCAAGAAGGTAGTTAGTGAGATTTGTTTGCTAGATTTATCACATACTGTGTAAAATATATAGGGTTAAAGATTGCCAATTGCACACCATCTAACTAGAAAAAGGAGAAGTAAAAATATTTGCTAACCACACAGAAAGAATTAATTTAAGAATAGACATTGGTCTACAAGTGAAAAACAAGCTAAGATGGAATAAGAGATGGACTCGACTAGGATTTTAATCATTGTCGTCATTGTAGTCCTAAAGATCAATAATATTTCAATTAATATTATTTTTAAAAAGCATTCTCCGACCATATGAAAAGAGTCTAAGTATAGACATTGACCTAGAAGTGAAAACCAAGCAAAGATGGACTAGGAGATGGGTTTGACTAAGATTGTGATCATTCTCGTCATTTTAGCCCTAACTATTAATATATTTTCATCAATATCTATTTCTTATTGAATGATAGATAAACAATATTCAAAAAGTTTGCTAGGAGGAATTTCAATTATGTAAGTTCCCTGCTCCGATCTTAACAAACAAAAGAACAATGAATGATAACTAGTTCACGTTACAAAAGACTAAAAAAGAAAACTTGTTACTAGATTCGGGAAGAAAGAATGTGGTCACGACCAAACTGAAAGTTATCCAAATATCAATTTTAGAAGTGAAAAAGCTTTGTATAAATGTGTTCAAATTCATGCAGGCATTTTAGCAAGAATTAATGAGAAGACACAAACAGAACAGATAAGAACATACGATTCCAAGAATCCAGATCATGCTAACAAGGGGCAGTCCTACCTTTCTGCAGGATTATGATTCCAGAAGGGTTGAAACCATCTGTATCTGCATCCTCAGTTTGAAGCTTAAGCCATTTCCAGCTTCCAAAAAAGTCAGCTACTCGGTCAAAGAAATTACTAGCCACCAATAGGGTGTATATTACCATAATAAGTGGATATATTTTGTTAAACCCTTTACCAAAGAAAGGAACTGCATCATCAATGTTGCCCATCCTCTGTTTTTGCATAATCATCAGGAGAAAAAAAAATCATGGATTAAATATTACATATATGATACACAATCTAGCAAAACAACAATAGTTAAGTGAATAACTAACTGATATTAGAATGAGGATGGCAAAGTAAAATTTACTAAAGAAAAGCAGAAAGATAAAAATAGAGCCCTTTCAATTTCCAGATAAAGGACATTATCTCACTTTGAGAAATTAACCACTACGATGAGATAATGACATACAACTATACAAGCATGTAGGAAATGAACAAGCAACCGTCATGTCTCTACTATCAGCACTAGAACTAATTGCTTGTGAATGAAATAATGAATGTTGAATGTTTTTAGGTGACTCGTGTGATACATGCTGCATATGCTATATGTGATATCATCCCCTGCTGCAAATGTTCGGATGGCTGCTTTTTAAACCAATGCTTTCAACATCAGTTAGCTGATGGATGAATGTAAAGGTCTGGAAGTTAGTGTGATGCTTCCACACCATTGTCATCTTTGTTACCTGTTTTTTTCCTGGGCTCTTTCATAGATTTCTGCTCTGATGATCATTGTAGTCTATCTTGGAACTCTTGCCTCACTCCAGAGGACCACTCGTGGACTTCTAGTCTTTGATCAACCATTACTTTTGGACCATTCCAGTCTTTGATCAAGCATTTTTTTGGGACCGCGATGATAGTGCCTACTGGTAGTGTGAGACTTCAGGTATCTTCCCATTTAGGTCCTTCTATTCACCTCTTTCCAAGCAAGTAGTTCAAATTCCGTAGGCAGAAATTATTGGCGAAGGCAAAAAAATTCATCTAACAATCTATATTATGATGGGTAGTTGGAAAGCAAAGGGTCCTTATTAAAGCTTAGCCTTTCTCTCAGGGATTTCAAATTTTATAAACAAATTGTTTCTTCACTTATTGCCCAAAATATCTTTGGAGTTGCCTTCAGATTCAGCACATTTGGTAACCTTGGACATCCTTCACAAATTTGATAAGCAAACCATGTTGTTTGTGTGTCGGTCAGAACAGGCTTGGGCTGCTTGGCTGCATTAAAATCAGCTTGTTTGCCTTTCATACTCATCTTCTACATCTGGTGATATTGTTGGATGGCCAGTGCATTGTTTTGCATATGACATACCAATTGACAACTCAATCTAATTTACTGAACTATGTGGCTTCCTTCACAGCACTTCAGCACTATCATCACCCACTGTCTTAGATTTTTTAATATTTTATTTTTGATATATGACATGATTCTTGTGGTGAACGAGCATCATTCTTTCCTGTAGTTTTTATCTTGATTTTAGTTCTTTTTTACACTCCCAAAGCTTTCTTGTTGCTGTCAGCTTTCCTGGGGGAAAGACAGTGATGATTATGTAGATATAATACCTTAGTTGTTCTCTATGTACTCTAATGGTCTGTTTATCTGGAAATAATAGAGGAAAGAAATGTGGAACTTGGATGGACAGAAAAAAGATATCTCTTTTTTCAGATGATATCCAACTGTAGTATCCTCTTCGCCTTATTTCCTCTCATTTCTTTCCAACTAAGGCCAAGGATCTTTATATGAAATGTTGGAATACATCTGAGGTAAAATGCATGCTAGTATAGTTTCATGAAACTTTTTTTTTTCCATAACATTAGAATGGCTGACCAAGTTTCTTGGCTAAAGAAAAAAGACAATAATTAGTAAAGATGGATTATAATTTTGAGCTACAAACTGCTTTACACGGCTTGCTAGAAAAAAGTCAATTTATTTTCAAATTCTTTTTGCCAACTTTATTGTTGCCTTTAGTTGCAAAGGAAGCCTCATGACAGGAAACATCTTAATATAATGATCTATTCAACTACCAAAATTTTCTTGCCTTCTGGACATACTATCTGTCTTTGTACAAGTGATGCATTAAAGCAACTAACAATTCTAAAATGATAAGTTACTTCAATTAGCCCTGATGATTTTAATAATTCATAGTTAGGACAGCAATTAAAACCTGATTGATTTCACTTACTCCCTACAAGCATTCATTTGAATTTGCTCCTTATTTGCAACTATGAGGATAATAGTAACAAGATGATCAGCCACAATGTTTCACGAAAAAGATGCAGATAAGAGACGATTTACAGTAGAAGTTACCTTTTCAAAAATAGTTTTTGCATTATCGTCAAGACGGATAAGATTAAGAAAATTGTAGGAAATTGGAGCTGCATAACGAGCTACCATTCTGAAGGGAAAAAAAAAGAAATACTCAACAAATTTGATAAGATGGTCTCATAAAAAATTAAAGCAGAAAATACTTACGAGCATATCGCAAGCAAACTCACTGAGCTAGTTTGCTTTGGAGTGAAGGAATAGAACATAAGCATTCCAATCTTGAATAGTGAATAATACGTGCAAATGCACATATACATTAGAGGAATTAATGCAGCTATCTGCAAAGCACATCGGCAATTATTGAACAGTCCTAAAGTGACAGACTCCATGAGTTAATAGCAAAATAGATTTTAGAGGTATTAAGGCTCCATGGATAAAAAACTATGCCATATGTATCAAAGGCATGCTTGAATGAGCTTCAACGGGAATTCCCCGTAATTAGATCCTGCACTTGGGTTTGTGACACAAGTTTCTTTATAGATTTCTTTTCTTATATCAATGTTGTAAATTGCGGTAGGCGGTGGTGGGGCAGTTAGTGACCGCCTATCGCCTCGGCCGCCTAGGCGGTGCCTAGGCAGATGTTGAATTTGTTTTACTATTTTTATACATAATATTATAAATAATCATTATTCTTTATAATATGTACTTTTAATAAAGCATACAACAACAGTCAAGCCTTTTATCCCACTAGATAGGGTCAGCTAATACTTTTAATAAAATATATTAATTAAAATTTTAAATTTTAATCTAAATATTTAAAAATAAAAAATATAATTATATATATACACTATATTACTGGAAAAATTATATTAGATTTTAATTAAATATATTTAAACAATCATAGCTAGGAGTTGATTAAAATAATTGAATTAAGTCCTAACTTACAACTGCAGGAACGATGCATGTGAGGGGGGTGAATCTCGTGTATTTTAGAAAATGTTTCTTTTGTCATTCATCAAAACCTAAGTTTGACTATTGATGCTAATCACACCAACAACAACTTAATCGCGTACCATGTTTCGACCGGGCGACAAGTTCGACACATCGCTGAGACTGCGCGATAAGTTTAGACACGTCGTCATGTCTGGGCGATGCCTCCGAGTAAGTCGTTCGATCGGGCGACACATCCGAGCCCGTCGCTGAACCCGGACTACGCTTCCGAGCCACACGGTGGTGAAAGGTGAGTTACCCGCCTAAAACACCGCCTCAGCCTAAGGCAGTGCGGTCGATGCCCACCTCTCACATAGGAGATGCCTTGGTGGCCACCTCGACCATCATTTAGAATATTGATTTATATACTGCTCTAATTCCCAACCGTAAACCACTAATTTTAGAGTTACTTAAGATTTCATGGATAGAAAACTATGTCATATGTATCAAAGGCATGTTTGAATGAGCTTCCAAGGGAATGCCTCGTAATTAGATCTTGCACTTGGATTTGTGATGCAAGTTTCCTTATAGATTTCTTTTATTTATATACTGCTCCAATTCCCAACGCAAACCATCATAAATTTAAATATAATTTTTCTCATTTTTATTTTCAATTCTGAAACATTTAAATATATTGATCTTAACCTTTTTATATACATAAATGACCTCCAAAACTATATATGCAATAATGGTAATTTGTCAAAAAGGTAACTTCACTGATTATATATTTCCACTAAAAACATAGAGGCATGATGAATATAGTTGTTCGTCATCTTATTTCATGTATACTTCATTTGCAATCACTTTCTATATTCTTGATACAAATGGATGCAAAGTCATTAGAGGTTTTCTGCATCTAATCAGTGTTTACCTGGACCAGGACTTCTTGTTTTCCCACAGCATTTATAAGAATAGAAAAGAGGGACAAGTCAACTCCACTCGGTAATAAGGTGGCCTCAGCTAAAAGGATAGCAGCTGACATGCACCCAAGTGTGACAGCCAACACTTTCTGTAGTTGCTTCTTAAGTATACAACGCCACAATAATTCTGAAATATAATAAGTATCAATACAAAATTCAAATAGCAGCATTATATAATCATATTCCTATATAAAAATTATCCTGTTAAGTTTGATTTGCAGAAAAAAAAATTTGTTCACTCCTAATAATCTCCATTACATGTAGGTGGGTAGACCAAGATGTTGACTAACTAGGCTCAACAAATTTACATATTTTTTTATACCAAGAACAGCATAGCTACTCTAATAAATAGGTGGTTGATCATTTATTCCAGTAGCTTAAGTTATCAGGAAAAAGATCAATCTTAGAATTTGCATTCTCAAGAGTTAAAAGTGGATCTGAAAGCTGACACAATCATACTTCTAAGTTTAAGCTTCGAGTCTTCCTAAGGAAAGAATAACAGGAAAAGCTAATCCTTGGAAAAAGGAACTTACCAACAATATCAAGAAAAGATCCTAGGTTTCCCCTTCGGTTTTCTCTAAAGCTTGAGGTGAATTTCCTACAACACATTATGAGGAAAACATCACTATTTGCAAGTTAAAACAATATTATCATAAAACTGATCTATTTCATCTAATGAAGCAAAAAATAGATCAATTAGTTAGGCCAATTCCAGTCAATGATAGCATCGGTTCCATTATTAAGCCTATGCCAGAACACACCGGTCTACTTCAAGGTAAATGCAACCAAGATGGGAATCCTTGAGCAAAATGGTTCCATAGGTAACAAATTATGCATAAATGAAACATGATAAAAATGATATCAGAGAATTGAAGACAAACCATCCATTTGAATCACGACGTTCATAATTTTTTATGGTGTCTTCAAGCTCAAGGGCTTTCATCACATAGGTCATATATTCACTGCAAAAGGTTATAAAACAATAGTGAGCAATTAAAATGGAAAAATATGTACTTCCATCTTAAGTTTCACAGGTCCATTTATCAGCAAACCATTTAGATCAGGGTTTTTGGGCCTGGCCTCTGACCCAAATCAGCAGCAAATTAATAAGGAGTGCAAAATCTAAGGATCGTAATTATCTGTGAACTTTCCCATAATATTGTAATTATTGAAAGAGCATAATGCTTAATGAATTTTACCAGCCTATTAATAAATTATGAAGCTAAACTTAAACATGTATACCTTTTGTATCTATAGTATTCTTCTCGAGCTCTCCTGAGTTGGCATCTAAGTGCGGCCATTGTCTTGTCATCAGTATCATAATCCATATCATTCTCTCCCAGCCTACCACCAGAGGGCTTGAAAGAAGGATCTTCCTTGAGCTAAAAAAGAAGCCATATCAAAATTATTGGCAAACAAATTTTCCATATTAGCATTCAGTCAATGGATTTTATTAGTAATTCTAGAAAACTTACCGTTTGAAGCAACATTTTATCAATAATATCCATATAAGGTCGTAGTGGATCACGTTTGGACATTTGATTAGATGTGGCTTGTGCAACCTATAGAGGAAATAGGGAACATAGAATATAAGAAGGCAAGATAGCAAAAGATCATTAGATATATCCGCACAGCATGAACCCTCCAAGATCAAATAAAATCACTAACCACAATTGCATTCGAGAATTCTTGGTGAGCATTGTCAAGCTTTATAGCCATTTTTGCAACCTTGTGTGAAAGGGCCTTCTGACGATAATTCCAATCTGCATTCCTCCAGATGCTTTTTGGGATTTCACTAAGACCAAAACCAAGTAGAAATGCACCAGTCACAAGCCCAAATGTATTTGAACAAGCCATGGCTAAGCCCAAAATACCAACACCCCTGTCACAGGAATAATTAACTTTGTTTTAGATAATATTAAGGGGTATTAGAAACAAAACATGATGAAAATAAAAGTTAATTCACACCAGAGCATTTTAAATAAAATAATAGGTTGATATATTATTGGCAATCCGTTTCAATGAAGAAGATTGTTAACTCTTTTTCTAGTAATACACTATGATGAATATCAAAAGGATACAAATTTCTTTTGCTTTAACCATGACTGAGAAGAGACTGTTTCTATTATGTATGCATAGATATTAATAACATCAGAGGAAAATGTTAGAACCACGCAGAATATAGACAAAGCCAATGCAGCAAACATAAAACAAAACATGAGATGCAGAAAAACATCTGATATATCTTACAACTATATAAGAAAATACATGGTAGATTATTTATTCAAAAAACTAAGTTTATCTTAGTGAAAATTCAAAAGCACAAGTATCAAATATGATGTATGACATGGATGCTAGTGTTTCATATATTTATTTGTTTAAGGATAAAAGACTGCATACTTTAGGTACATATCCATGGCAAAAGGTCAGAACCAAACTACATGAAGAAATGGATTAAATTCAAAAGTCACAGCAAAGATAGATTTTGGGAAAAAAAAAACTAGCTTTGATTCAGAAAATAGGTTTAATTATTTTAGATCATTTTTGTCCCGTTGCCCTTTTTTATCTTTTTTCTCTTCTTGTATTTTATCATTTTAAACGAGGAAGAGAGAGATCATAAGATACTTAATTAGCAATAATAAAACAAGATAAAATTTATTTAAATAAAAATGAAGATATAGTAGGAGATCAAGGCCAATAGCGCAAGTGGATCTATATAGCCGATCTCACTAGGATAAAGGCTGAGTTGTTGTATTTTATGTTGTGTTATATATACTACAAATAAAACAATTTGAAAATTCCATGGGGCTTTACTGCTGCATAAGTTCAACCAGTTGTCCTATCATGATTTCCAATCTTTCTCACTTCAAGAGAGAGAAGGTTACATCTTAGGGCAGCACCAAGTCTCAACTAGAACAGAAAGCCTCTACATCGACTCAACCAGTACAGTTGAAAGCCTCTACAAGTGATAGCAATAGAGTTTAAAGAATGGTGATCAATCCTACATACCTACCAACCAATTGGAGAATGATGCTCTGTCTTCCTCACAAAACTTAGAGAAAGAAGTCACCATTAAGGGAAAAGCAAGACCATGTACCCTCCTTATTTCTCCTCCATGGTCAGTCAGGGACTCTCTTTATTCTTTTATTGTAACAATAAACAAGCACAGTTTGGCTACTAATTGAAACCCACCTTTTTAGCCTAAAAATGAATGACCCTGTAATTAAACTTCCTAGAGACAGTGTGCACTGTTCCCCAAAACCTCCAAAGCTTTGGGACTATCATCAACATCATTGAGCCAAATTCGTCCCAGCTATTGGCAACATGGAGTATATGCCCCCATTAAGTACTAATATTCAAATCAAGTAAAAGACTCATGAGTGACAAAATAAAGCTTTCTTTTATCTCCCTCTACAGCAGACACCTCTTACTCTAATTGACTCAACTCATTTAATTAGATATTCAAAAAGTAGATCATTGACTTACTGCATAGCGCATATATAATATGCAAGGGCATATGGAGTCAGTATTAAAATTATTAAAAAGTAGTTATAATATCTGACATATAGACAAGAAAGTATATTAATCAACACACCCAACACATATTTCATACAGAAAAAAATATATGTCAACCATGCAATGCAACAATGAATTTTAATCAATGAAGTAGAATATATCATATGTATCACATTATTATCTTGTGCGCTTAGGTCAATTTAGTTCAATCTAAACCAGAATTTTTTTCATCTATTGGCATGCATCTAGTTTAGATCAATGTAAACCCATGTTTTTAACTAGAGAAACTTTATTCTCCTTTGAATATTTTCATACGAGTGTTGTAAATGACGGTAGGGAGTGGTATGGTGGTAGTGACCCCCTACACCCTAGGCGGTTGAAATTTTTTTTACTATTTTTATATATAATACCATAAATAATCATTATTCTTATATTTATTTTTAATAAAATATATTATATAGAATAATTTTATTATGCTTTAATTAAGTCTATTTAAATTATCCCAATAATAGCTAGGGGTTGATTAAAATTATTAACTTAAATTAATTCGCATCCAAGCCCGGCTTGGGCGACGCTTTCAAACCAGTTGTCGGGCTCGGGCGACGTGTTCGGGCTCGTGTGACGCGTTCGGACAGGTAGTCACCGGGCTCGAGCAACGTGTTCGGGCTCGTGTTACACGTCCGGACGCGTCGCCAAGTCGGGCGACGCATTCAGCCCGTCGTAGTGCTCGGGTAATGCTTTCAGGCCCATCTGACGCGTCCAAGCTCACGCGATGGACTCGTCGTTAGGGGCAAGGTGAAGTGTCATGGTGGAAAAACAACAATGGTTCCCAAAACGACGATGTCAGAAGGAAATGAGTTATTGCCTAAAGCACCGCCTATGCCTGAGGCGGGGCGGTTGATGTCCACCTCCCGCCTAAGAAGCCGTCTCGGCCGCCATTTAGAACACTGGTTCATACCATCTCATTATATTTTCTTCCATTTTCTCAATCTATGGATGTATACTTAAATGCTATCAAATATTAAAAAAAATCATTTAATAGTTTCTAGTAACTCCATGTAACTGTCTTAGCATCCATAATTATCTCTACTAGAACATAGAACTTTGAGTCAGACAAAGATTCATAAAATAAAAGAATCAAATGAAAAAAAATGCTTGACATATCATTTGACACCAATATTTCTAAAAAGTTACACAAATACAAAGCAAGAAAAGTACCTCATGATTCTCAAAAAGAAATTCCCTAAGTACTTATACAGTGACATGAATTTTTACTAACTTGGTATTGTTGGATTTGTCTAAAGAATTAAAGAAGAAATGAAAAACAATCTAATAGGTCATATGGTACTCACCAACCCCTATGCATAATGATAAGTAGAATAAGCCCGAAAAGGCCAATGGATCCCACAACTATATAAAAGACCAAGTTCACATGCAAGCTTGTCCTCAATCTTTCTTTGACTGTGAAATCGCCAGCGTCCTCATAACCCTGAATAGTAGGAACCACAGCCCTGCTTAGAGAGATAAACATAACTTAAAAATCTTGACTATAAACATGATTGTAATTAAAATACAGATATCTTTAAAATGTAATTAAAAATATAAACATTTTTTTAATTATTCAAAGGCAAAGTTATTAGCTGTCAATATATGTGCCTTCTGGAACCCAGGCGGCAGCAAGTCTAGAATGCCAACCTATTAAGAATAGTCTACAATATACAAATGTGCAAATGCATTGAGAGGGGTGGGTGTTGGCCACTTCGAAGCCATCAAAATAGAAGTAATTGGTCAGTCACTTTGAAATACCAATTAGAAGCTAAATATTGCCCTATAACTCCTGATGAATGCAAGTGATTGGTTGTTCACTTTGTGTAATAAATGAAGCACTACCGACTAGGTCCAAATTAGTGCCCTCCGATTCTCTGTGTTGATAAGTTAGGTCATAAGTCAAAATAAAAGCAATTAGACATCCACCAAGATCCTGCACAAAATAAGATACTCCCATTCCTAACCTATACAAGTCTTACAGTCCAAAGCATTTGTACTGCAGAACGAAAACACAAGAAATTGAACAAATTATAAGAGGAACCATAGATGTATTGAGATGACTTAATGCAGCTTACCATGTTAGCAAAAATGTACTCCAATATGACCAACTCCAAAAGAAAGCAATGCCTCCATTGTCGTGTCCAATAATTGTCTGCAGATCAATGAGGTTATGGTTCTCAATTAAAAAAAACACAGAGAGAATAAGATAGACCTTTTACAAAAACACACACACATATAGTAGACAGTAATAGGCACAGACATCCTGAATCTAGAATAACTAGATATGATCTCTGAGACGATCAAAGAAGTTTGAGGATGAAATAATCCAGGAACTGTAACCTCATGCAACAAGTAATTCTAGTGTCGCCAATAGAGTTCAACAATCTAAAATTAAGAATTATTCAGGAAAAAAAGAAAGATAATGTAAATTACGAATGGACTATATTCAATCTTGAGGCACATTCATCAGAGGGAATTGAGTTAGGAAAATTAGCTTAACCTAAAATTGTATCTGCAAATGGCAAAAAAATTGTTGGTGTCTACATGTACGGTTGCCCGAATCACCAGAAATTTGCCCGTATCACCAGAATTACCGTTCGACATTCACAAATATGCACGAAGATGGAAAAACGAATAAGGTTCAGCTTTTCCATGATATCAAATTTTACTAAGTCATTCAATTCTTCTTCCAACAACAATTACATTAAAGACAACAAAGTGGCCCCCGGGACTATAGTGCAGCGGTAAGGGCGTTCAGTTGACTCCCAGACACTCGCGGTTCGATTTCCAGCTACGACACATTTACTTTGGTGCTTAGTGGAAAACTTCCGTGGGGCCGGACCGGTCACCCCTAGAGATAGTTAATGAAGCTAACTGGGTGGGTTAATCATTTTATTAAAGACAACAAAGTGACCTCGGTACAACATCAAGCTGCAGTTTCGTGCTTCCGGTTCTACAGATTAAATCAATTGCGAAAATCTAAAAACAATAATAAAATAACAATGCACGACAGAAAATTAGGATGACAAAAAAAAAGAAGAAGAAGATTTCAAAATCACCCGTATTCAGCATGCTATGATCCAAAAAAAAAAAAAACGGATCTCGACCAAATCGGATCGTGAACTTTGATTGTATCGAATAATGGAATAAATCCAAATAGGATGGGGAGGGGGAAGGGAAGGGGGATGAGATGAGAGAGGAGAAATCATACGGTCCAGATGTCGGCGGGGACAAGGATGATGATGGAGAGGGAGCAGAACCAGGCGTATCCAACAGTGAGGACAACGTATAGGGGCACGTCCGGGCCTGCGAAGTAGCGCAGCGTAACGGTGACCATCCCCAGGGTGAGGGGGAGCGAGATCAGGTAGAACACCCACATCTCGACCTCAAACTCACCACCGCCTCCTCCCTTCCGTCTCCGTCGTCGTCGATGCCTGCCCTCCTCCTCCTCCTCCTCCTCCTATGTGCGATCTCTTCGATCTTCTCCTCGTTCCGCGAGAGATGGAACGGGTGGGTCAAGGAGCGGACCAGATGTGAAAGTTGAAGAGCAAAAGAAAAGAAAAGCACGGAACGAAGACTAAGAATTATTTATATTTTGCTTCAAATACTTTTCATATTTGCGCCTATACCCTCCTTGCTTAAATGTGTCAGCATGGTGCATCAATTTAGGTTCAACTAAATCAAGAGGTCAAGGCGCCCAATGGGGACTTAGTTGACATGATACATGGAGTAGGGTCCACGGTCTTATGTGTCCACTAGGTCAAATCATCAGGAGATTGTTACCTAACATAACACTGTTGGTAAAAGGTGATTCGTTAGCTCTCAGCTTTATCAATCCGTTTAAGGGCCAATAAGAAAAAGATAAATTACAGGGATTACTAACCTGAACAGTGATTAGTACATAAGGAAAGGCAGGCACCTGGCGAAATAAACACCTGGTTTCGCCAGTATTTGACCCTCAGACCTCATTGGTGGCAACACCTCACGTACTAGTCATTAGTTCATCCCGTGAAGATGTCTCTTCAGAAACATCCGATAAAATTACTTAGCATAACACGAGTCATCGAATTTCAGGATTGTACTTAACATAAGTCATCGTATCATAAGTAATTTAAGAGACTCAAAAGTCGAGAAAGGAGCACAATTTGAATATGACCCATGGGATGAACAAATAAAAAGAAAAGCACAATGTGAATGAGACCACGAGGAGTTGGGAGGAAGACAAGAAAAGAATATTTGTTGTGTTTAGTTGTAGCTAAAAGTATGTGGTTATAAACTTTTTAAAGGAAATTATTATAGATTTAATTTATAGAATAATTAAAATATTAATATTTGCAAATATTTGATTAATAAAAATTTATGATATTCATTATTTTAGTTTTTAAAAAATAAACTTATTATTTATAGACAGTTTGTTTTATTTTTTAAATATTTTTTAACTATTATATATAATATTTACTTACATTTTTTCATGTTCATGAGAAATAACTAATAGTATTTTATTTTCATTCTTCATATAACAATTCATTAAATCAAACTACAATTTGTGCTACTTTTAAATATTTGAAAAAATGAATATAATTCATTTAAATTCTCATTAAAAAAAGATATCAGGATTGATCCAATGACCTTGAAGTTAACAAGTTGAGACTTAGATCAGAGATGAGTATCTTTAATTTATGAGAATTTTTAATATTTCCCATCAGATTGTATTTATCTTCTCAGTTTACTCCTTAAAGTTTCAAATTATCAATGCACCCCATACATTTTGTCATATGAGAGAGATAGTTTGTAAGGACAAAAATACCCCGACAGCAGTACATCTAAGTCGGACGACTTTGAGATGACTTTAACTCTTGGTGGAATGTGTCGGTCATTCAGTGGGATGGATTGAGCTGTTATTTTATGGATTGAAAAATTACTAATCCAATTTAATGGATCTTAGGTTAGACAGATCAATCTATGTGTCTAAAAAATAATAAAATAAAAAATATATAGAAAAAAAAATAAAGTTTGGTTATGGATTATTACATCAGTAAAGCAAAGTTGGCCCGATCAATATGCAACAAAATTAGGGGTGTAAACGTGTCGAACCAAGTCGAACAGTACTAAGAGACTCGAGTTCGGGCTCGGTTCATTTTCCCTAAGCTCGAGCTCGAGTTCGATTCGA
>JBAMIB010001115.1:0-17388 GCA_037177415.1 Kaempferia rotunda | reverse complement strand
AGGTCTCTCCACTTGGCAACGAAGGGAGAGGTTGCTCCCTTCCGCTGCTCCCTTTGCGACAATGATCAACTTCTGTGGTAGACACCACCACTTCGACATCACCTGCACCTACTAGACAAAATGCGCGCTTTGGGAATTCCCAATCACCAACCAGACATTCTCTATCTTGATCTGCCAATATGTTTGCGCTGATCTCCTAGATGATGCCACCAAGGCTTTGATCCGCATGTTTTTATTTCAAATATTTTTTATAATTTTAAAATTAACATATTAACATATATATATATATATGAATGAGAATAATCTTTTTCTTCTTGATGACCATATTTGACGAAAGTTTTAGAAAATAACTTATAATATATTATTAAATTATGAAATCAATAAATTTCTATATATAAAAAAGTTTACAAATGTCTATAAAAGTCATGCAAAAAATGTCTATAAACTCCATAAAATTTTTTTCATAACTCTGTGCAATTTTATAAATATCAATAAAAATTTATCAACTCTATAAAAATCTATCATTAAAAATAAATCAATAAAAATTATTAAATCTCTTGACTAAATATACCTCTTCAATTCGCTATGAATGCTAATCTGTGTTATAACTTCGTATGTACTTTTTCCCATTAATGATATTGATTGTTGAATAAATTATTTTGAGAAATTATATAAAATATTATATTATGTGTAATTTCTCACTTATATATTTTGGTTTACTTTGATTATGATATTTAATTATTTTTTTAATATATATTTATCTTTTCAACGATTAATCAGGCTGAGTAATGTCGAGCCTGAGATTATCGGTCCAGTCCCACAGAAGTTTTCCATCGGCCACTAGGTAAATCAGAAAACACTCATGGTAGACGCCCCAGAAGCCTTAACATCCTTTATTTGTGAGTCTCATTTGGAGGAAAAACTTTACAAATGCGTTGTAGCTGGAAATCAAACCATGAGTGTCTGAAAGACAATTGCACTTCATTGGCACTTCACCATAGCCCTGAGGCTATATTTATCTTTTCAAGTTAATGCAATAGGGAGGTCTAAATTGTCAAATATATAATTTTATCCGCATAATTTTTCTAGGACCGTAATCATAATTTATAATTAATTTTTCATTATCGCTCGGTTATGAAATCAAACAAACTATTAAATTATATGGTAAAAGATGGTTCATTTGCTTTTAGTACCCTCGTCAATCTGTCACTATGGTAAAAGAGGTTAACACGAAAGAGATAAATTACGGGTGACTACTAATAATTAGTATAAATGGTTAAGATATAAGAGAGATATATATATACACATGAACACGTTGAATTTCGATCTTAAATTTTAATGATATTTTTTTATATTTTAACTACCGTCCGAAGAGAATCTTATTAACGGGTCTTTGAATTAATAGGGAAGACGTAAATTATAAATGATATGACATAGTACAGACAGGTCCACCTCGACACGGCAGCACCCAATACGTGGACGAGAGGAAACGGGGCGAGGGGGGGGTCCCACGTGCGGTACGAGGGCCGTGCCGAAGCGCAACACGACTCGGGCACGTGTGCATCCCGCGTGTCACGCGCACTGCAGGGCCGCCGCACGTGCTGTCTGCTCCGCTAGACGGCTAGAGCCCCCGAGGACAAGACGGCGCTCATCGCCCGCCGAAACCAACACTCTTCGCTCACGTGCCCACATCATATGCATCTGAATCCTTTTCGTTTTCTCCCCTTAACTTTATCATTTTCTCAATTAGCCCCTTTCAGCTGACTAAAACCAAAACTCTTATTCGATCTTAGGTGCAGTTTGGAAAAGATGTTAATGCCAAAGCGTTTTTGTTAAAATGATCAAGTTTTTTTTTTTTCCAGTGTGAGTCTCAGCATATCGAAAGTAAAATTTACGGGAGATTTATATAATTAAAAAATTTTAATAATTTTTTTAAAACTATTACATAAATAAAGTTTAATATTTATAGTTCAGGAATTTAATAGATTTTTATAATATTAATGTGGTATATTGGGATTAAAAAAAAATTTCGTCTAACTTTAAGCATTGAAAATGTCTTCAATAATTGGAAAGAATTGGTCACGTCAGTATTTATGGTGCGAAATAGTGTTTAATTATTTTAATTATTCAGAGTCAAATAATAAATTATTGTACTTTCGGGAAAATTGCATGCATGCATGCAATTAAAATATTAAATGTCCATTTATATTTTATTAATTGATATTAAATATAAATCGATTAATCATCAATTCAATATCTGAATTCAATTATTAAATGTCTGAAAAAGACGTGCAAATGTCCGTCTGCTTCGTATACTTCCTCTGTCATATTTTAATACCTTTTGACCAATTGATCGAAACCTTTTACCTCGTTCTTAATTTCTAAAAATAAAATTTAAACTGTTTTTTATTGCACAATTAAAAATGTGGCATAAATCTGGCTTAACTGTACGACACGCCACGTCCGGTCTGGAACTTTGTTCCCTCCCAGCCGTCGATTTCGAACTCGAGATTCGTGCTGCCGAGGTATGACCCCTGCGAGCGCGCTTACGGGTTACGGACGCATAGACCGTGGAGAAAAATGTTTCACGGTGTCGCAGTTCACCTTCTTTTAAATTGGTTCTCTTGTGGGACCCACCTTATCAAAACCAATGACCCGATAGGTGGAGTTGTGGGTCTGGGTGTATAATGGAGCCGGTACCGATGGTGCTAGGCTTCCGGTTCAGTTCTTCAGTGGATAGGCGCCTTTTCGTTGCTCCTCCGTGAAACGAGCGCCACAGCGGATCCCGAAACCGCTCTCGTTCATCCGCCAAAACCGCCGCCTCGCATGCGACCGGCCTCCATGGCTCCTCCGCCTTCCTTCTCCTCCTCGTCGTCCTCCTCCTCCGTCGCCGTCCGCGGCGACCACCCCCACCGTTCCACCTCTCTCTGGGCCTCGCTCTCGTTCGGCGACCGCGGACGTTCCAGTCGACGCCGCCGCGACTGCCAGTCGGAGCCATCCTCCCCGTCTCGCCTCTTCTCCCGAAATGGACGCATCCACGGCGACGTCAGCCTCAATGACATCGTCGGAAACGGCGTTTCCGGCGTCCTCCATAAGTGGGTTAACTACGGTCGCGGCTGGAGCCCACGGTGGTTCGTCCTACAGGATGACGTCCTGTCCTACTACAAGATTGACGGCCCCGACCGCATCGAGCTTGCTCCTGATGAGAAGGTGGCCTACAAGGTCATTGGCAAGGAATCCATTCGTCGGATCTTACACCCAAACGATGGCCACGTTCATCTCCCTTGCAAGCCCGTCGGTGAAGTCCATCTCAAGGCAAGAATCGCTCGCCCTTTCTCCTTCCGTTCCCAGCCAAGCTGTATCATTGCGCCATTTCATCCTTCTCTCGTTGTTGCTTTAGGTTTCGTCGATTAAGGAGAGTGGATCCGACAAGAAGAGATTCTCCATCTTCACGGGGACAAAAAGGCTACACTTGAGGGCGTCCACGAGAGAGGAACGTGAGGCATGGATGGAAGTGCTGCGAGCAGTGAAGAGCATGTTCCCCAGAGTATTGAATAGGGAGCTTACGGCGCCGACTGATATGGTGGTCGTCTCCACAGAGAAGCTAAGACAGAGACTTCAGCAAGAGGGATTGAGCGAATCCGCAATACAAGACAGCGAGCAGATTATGCAGAGCGAGTTTGCTTCCTTGCAGAATCATCTTCTTTTGTTTAAGCAGAAGCAAACTCTTCTCCTTGATACCATTCGCCAATTAGAGGTCAAAGACAATCCTTTTGCAACCTTGTTGCAATTTTTTTTTCTCAAAAAAAAAAAAAAAATCAATTTCTATAACCAAGAGCTTATAAGTTATATATGGAATGCTAGCCTCCTGATTGATGAACTCTTAGACAAGGTTCTTATCCATTGCCTATTTCTCTTGGAGTTGAAATGCAATTTGAACAAACATAAAGCGGGCAAAACATTTGAATACTACCCAATCCTGGTGCACTTTTAGTACTGAACACTTTGGTAACTTATATTTAAAGGATTAAAACTTTGGCTGTTTGATTACAACTGGTAATTTACTAGGTGTAAAGCTCCAAATCCAAGGATTATTTACCTTATGGTAATATCAGTCCCAGAGTAGTTGAACCCCTAATCATCCATCATCTTCCTATTGTATTGGTCTAGTACTTTGATTACAATTCATCTTTGATGTGATTGCTTAAGGAGCTCAGTACAATCAATCAGAGGTTTTATAAATAGAAACTATAAACTGGCAAAAAATAATTTTTTTAGAAATGATTTAATCAGGCAGAAATGTAGTGCTGTAAATTCAAAATACCTGAATTCTTCAAGTTGTGCTGTAAATTTTCAATGCCAAGGATTAAAATCTCAAGTTGTGCTAGAGTTTTTATCTTTAACCCGATTACGATATGGTATCCATTCCGTGTCGGTGTTCTGACCTATGGTGCTAGTGGCAAAGTGGAAGGAGGAATGAAACAAAAAAAAGAGATGACAACAACATACCTAGGTTCACAATTTTTGTTCCATCTGAAATAGTACAATTTTGATATTAAGTTGTCTAGACAAGCTACGAAACAATTAATCTTAGCGTGTGTTATAACATGTCAAGGAGTGCTAATGTCAACATGATACGATACTCATTTACATGATTGACAGAATGACACAAGAGAGGTTTCAAATCATGGTCCATGAACTATAATATGGTTGTTCAGTTGAGGTTTTTATCATTAATTATTTTGATGAACTTTCAAATCAATTATTACATAGTTTTACATCTTTCTCTCTTCCTCACTATTATCCAGCCATGTTTGCTCCATCTCCAAGTATTTATGGTCAGCTACACGAATTCTATCTCTCCATTGTTATGTAAGGCTCATCAAATAATTATCTAAAATCAAGCCATGCTTGTCCCTGCTAGATTGTCTACATGAATCTTATTCCTCTAGTGAGCTTCATGCAAGGTGATATCATGTAAATAAATTATATTTTACTATGTCAACTAATGCTTTCTTTTATCTCCCTCTCCTCCTTGCACCTTCCACTTTAATAAATACAACTCTTCAACTATAACTTCTATTGGTTGTCTTTGAGCATGTTTGTACATCTAAATCTATTTTGTGTAATTTTATCATTTAGAGTACTCCTTAATTATTATTAATTTTGTGTTAGTATTTCTACATATACATTTTAGCATTTCTACACCCATCGAAGGGTTCTTGATTGATTGGCATTCCATGTGCATGTCAAGGTCAGCAACTGTGGATTGCGAGGGAGAGGAGAGAAGAGGGGTGGAGACTTCAAGAGAGGGGAATGAGTTATGTGGAGAGAGGAGAGGAAAGAGGAGACATATATCTGCAAAAACATTCCAACTTTGCTATTAACCCAAACAAATCATGGCGCTGAATCAGTTCATCCTAATATAAACTTGGTTTATTGATTTTCTAAAGTTCAAATAAATTATGATGAGAAAATTAAATCGGATAAATATTTGATACCAACATTCCTTTTGACACTAAAATCCACGACATTAGTTTTCTATGGTTCTATCCTAAGTTTTTTCTAAATCAATAAAAATAATATGCAAATTATTTTTTTCCTCAATATTTTTCCATTAATTCTCGTATTTAGTAAATAGCATCTAGTTGATTTTCATTCAAGAAACAATATATTTCCCCTTCATCACAATCAAAGTCTTGTTGATTTTATTTCATCTAGAGTTGTAATCCTATCAGTGCCATTTCATTTGCAAACTGATTTATTACATACTAACATACTATATACCAATTTACATTGGAATAACCAAAGACATTTCTATGAAGCTTAAGTCAAAGATTGTAAGATAAATATCACCGTAAAATTGGATCAAATTTGAACTTCAAACAAAATCAGTCAAAGGATATAGAGCTTATGTTAATATATAATGGGTTGGGCTTAATTCATGTTGGATTTCTCACTCTCTTTATTTTTTCTTCAAAATCATAAAATATGAATCATATTGAATTGCTTTCAATTATCATGATTCTTCAACAATTCTAATTTATATATTTTAGACATATTGATTACATCATATTACATCATATGAATTATGAATAGCATGATTCTAATTTCTAAAAACTATGCACTATATTTATGTTTTTTTAATAAAAAACTTGCTATTAAGTATTACCTGTGAGGAACAAGAAAAGTTTGTTTCACATGTTCTGTTCTCACCCATATACTTCTTATTTGTTCCACCTGTTTAATCAAATACTTACGTTTTTTTCACTCACTATGCAGACAGAAAAGGCTGATTTGGAGAATACCCTTATTGATGATAGACACAAAGAATCTATACAGTTTTCATCCTCCTCTATTCCAGCGCACGAGCAATTTAATGGTATGCTGCATTAAAAGAAGATTTATTAAGAAAGTCAAATAACTTTCTTTTCCTTGATGATCTACACAGTTGACATAAAAATTCACGGTTGCTGCTTATAATTGTGAAGTTTGTTTCAATAAGTGCTTATACTTCTGAAGTTTCTTATGTAAAAGGTATATGAAAAAAGCCATTCTGAAGTTGATATAATAGATTAGCCTTTGCAGTTGATTAATATCCTCGATATATGTTTATTTCCCAAGCAAGATTGGATAGAAGAAACAATTCTGCTCATGTTAAGCTTCTTTTGAGCTGATTAACTGGCTGGTTGATGTGTTTGTTAGGATTTAGGCCATGCTTATTTATGAAGGTAAAAACTTAGAACAAATTTTTTTTTTGTGTACAATTCATATGCAATTCAAAACAACATAATGTATTAGGGCAATAATTAGTTGCCACTTTACAGATTTGTTAACATTAGACTTCCTATCTTTTGTATCAACCATTAAATTCGAAAATATTAATGCAGCTTTGATTTGTAACAAATTATAATTTTTACCATAAAACGTAATTGTTAATGCTTAAACAAATTTTAAAGTGGTTAGCAATGTAACTCGCAGTATTTGCTCTTTAATATGTTTTGTTCCAGATAATTATTCACCAGAGGGAACTGCTAGTGAATCTGATGACAATGATAGGCATGATGCTGTTCATGGGAAGACTGATCAAGAAGATATTACATTTTTTGATTCGAAAGATTTTCTCTCATCAACTTCTCTCAGTTGTGGTTCTGATTTTCCAAGATCTCAGATAGAGTCTGATGATGAAAACAGATATAGTGTTAGTTCTCTTGATAGTACTACTGACTCCTCCTCTATGATGTCTATGGGAACCAAGTACATCTATGTTAGGAGGCGCAAAGAGTTGCCTGATCCAGTGGAGAAGGAAAAGGGCGTGAGCCTCTGGTCAATAATCAAGGACAACATTGGAAAGGATCTCACAAAAGTTTGTCTGCCAGTTTATTTTAATGAGCCACTGTCATCTCTTCAAAAGTGCTGTGAAGATTTTGAGTACTCCTATCTTGTTGACAGAGCATATGAATTTGGTAAAAAGGTAGGCTAGTGTAATCTTGGGCCATTTAGATATGTCTCTTGAGATCCTGTGGTTTATTAGTTATCATAGTTAATAAGTTAATTACTGTATGAAAATTTTACTGAAAAACTCAATCTATGAATTCTGACATTTTCAATCTTTGAATATTGTCAGAATATTATATTTTTACATCAGGCCACGCAAAATAAATTCTCTTTGCTAATGCAGTTGAGTGGGACATAGATTATTTCATTATTCTTAAAGGTAAAAGCAACTCACTAAAGAGGGCTTTGTTTCCATTCTAATTCCTTTTAGGGATTATATGTTGCACGCACACTCAGAGTTCTTCTGCCGTCAAATTTTTGAGTGATTCTTTAGTGCTAATGAATATTTGCTACATGGTTTATATCCAGTATATTTTCCCCAGTCTAGTGTATTTACATGGTCAACATTCTGTTGTCCTGTTATATCAATTGCTGGTGGAATTTCTTACCATTATTATCCACAATCTGTTAAATATAATTTGTTATGGATTTTTTTTATGATATACATTTATAGATAGGTTTCAGGTTTGTGAAATGCAGTTTCACTTTTGGTTTAAACTATTTATAGGAGAATACTGAACGCATTTGAGGTTATTAAAGGGTTAAAGCAGCGTGGCTCCATTATAAATAATTTTCATAGAATGTTGATTACACTCAACAAAGCATTTTTTATCTGTGGAGACAAGCATACATTTATTACTTTTTGATCAATACCCTTGCTTAATATCGTACTAGGGGGATAACCTTATGAGGATCCTAAATGTTGCCGCATTTGCTGTCTCTGGATATGCATCAACAGAAGGCAGAAGTTGCAAACCTTTTAATCCACTTTTAGGCGAGACATACGAGGCTGAATTCCCTGAAAAAGGCCTTCGTTTTTTCTCAGAAAAGGTGATCCATTTTTCCTTTCCAACTTACATCAAATTATTTTTTGTACATAACTTACCTTTTGGCTTTTGATATATTTAATAGGACCTATTTTTTCAACCTCTGCAATTAGGAAGGACATCTTTTAGATTCTTTACAGATTATTTGTGATCTTCTTGCTTATTTGATTACCAAACCGATTTCTTGCCCGTCTAGTGTTTGGAATTAGTCTGAGCATACCAAATTTTACAGTGGATCTCCTGATATTGGTTTCATCACTGCTTCAATTATGTACTCCATGGATATTCTGCTGCATAAATGGATGTATTAAGTATTCTATTTGATAAAATTATTTTCCCAATTGCGGTCAACTACTATTGTATTCATTACAATTACATTTTTAATAGGGATTGCTCTTGCACAGGCGTGGTCTATAATAGAAGAGCAATTTTGTTTCAAGGATGTCGGCCCCAATAATATTGGTTACCCCAGTGGATTGCCTAGTTTGGTGAATGTCACATGTAATACGATGAAATCTAACAGTTCATTTTCTTATAAATATAACATGGTTATATGTATATATAAATATAATGGATGTTTCAACTAGAGGTAATATTTATTCATGCTTGAACTTCATAGAAGAGACCTATGCTAGTGAGACTCAGATACATGTATTCAACACAAGTATGGATCTAAGTGCCAAAAGTCTCATTTTCTAGGCCCAATTTCCTACAAAGGTTTACAACCGGTCAACTGGTGTGCCAATGCCTAACACAAGTTGGGGTAGATAGAGCCTCAGTATACAAATGGGCTATTTGTATCACAGAAAGGCCTTTGTCAAAACATTTAATGCCTATTGACACTTTGTAGTGTTTTTCCACTGATCATCTAACACTTTTATAACTGCACAATTATATAAATAGTTATAATTAAATCCTGTAAATTTGTACCTATCCAATGCCGCTAATAGATTGTGCAAGTGAGCATGAATTATGTATCTTTTTTGTATTTTTCTCACTAGTACTATAAAAGAACATAAAGCCAATAGAGATTTCTCAAGAAGCAAGAATCATTTACTATACATGTGAAGATTTTGTTTAAATCAATTTGTAATGGAGTGCAATCTGTGAAGATATAAAGGGTTGTTGAAGGCCAGTCTCCACTACTTTTTGAAAGAAAATTTCCACAACTAATTGTGCTGGTCCAAATTTCCTTTTAGGAATGCACACTTCTATTAATGTTTGGCTAGTTTGGCTTCCGATGAGTTATCTATTAATTTCCAATTAGTTTTATCCTGCATTGGTCTGGTTACCAACTGATACCACTAGCTGTTCTTCTTGACTATTTCTGAACTCGGTTTCACTCTATCTGGCCTTTTTCAATAATCCCTTTCATTTCTAAATTTCTCTGTTCTACTTTACTATCTAATGTCCTCATTTACCTCGAATCTAAACAATGGCATATGGTTTATTTTATGCGAAGTATTGAATTAGTCCTCCCCCGTTTATTGCATATTCAGGTCAGTCATCACCCTGCAATTCTTGCATGCCACTGTGAAGGTAATGGATGGAGGTTCTGGGGAGATGCCAATTTGAAAAGCAAGTTCTGGGGACGTTCCATTCAGCTTGATCCTGTTGGTCTTCTTAATCTAGGGTTTGACGATGGTGAAATTTTTCAATGGAACAAGGTACATGTTAAACATGAGATACTACTATCCAAGCCAGTTGCTGCATTCTTTGTTTCACAAATTCATTATGTATTTTAGGTGACAACTTCAATCTACAATCTAATATTGGGAAAACTGTACTGCGATCACTACGGGACCATGCGAATCCAAGGAAATGGCGAATATTCATGTAAGCTAAAGTTCAAGGAACAATCAATAATTGATCGCAACCCCCATCAGGTGCTTTGCTCTTC
The DNA here is from genome assembly GCA_037177415.1 of Kaempferia rotunda. Lineage (NCBI taxonomy): Eukaryota > Viridiplantae > Streptophyta > Magnoliopsida > Zingiberales > Zingiberaceae > Kaempferia > Kaempferia rotunda. The sequence continues at coordinate 7,104 of JBAMIB010001115.1, read as the reverse complement.
TTGCATCCCTTTCTTGTAGTGATGATAAAATTCTTCATTTTCATTGACACAACGAGCAGTCTGATGGGAAAACAAGCAATCGACTTTAACCTTTTCTAGGTGCAAGGTGTAGTCCAGGATCGAAGTGGAAAAACCGTAGCAACTCTAATTGGAAAATGGGATGAGAGCATGCATTACATAATGGGAAATGGCTCTGTGAAAGGCAAAGGATCTGAAGCTACTCCTGAAGCCCGATTATTGTGGAAACGAAATAAACCACCCAAGCATGCTGCCCGATATAACCTAACACGCTTTGCGATCACACTGAATGAACTAATGCCTGGTTTAAAGGTAAGAACTGCTGTTATTTCAGATGTGGCTCGCTTTTAACTTTACTAATGGCGCCATCTTTCTTTTGATCTTCATTTTAAGCAGGAAAAGTTGCCGCCTACAGATTCAAGGCTCAGACCTGATCAGAGGTGCCTGGAGAATGGAGAGTACGAAATGGCAAATGCAGAGAAGTTGAGATTGGAAGAAAGGCAAAGACAGGTACAATTAACTTCGGTATACTTTTCCTACTTATTTTTTTCCTTCGAATAAAATGAAGTTACTCGTCCAATAAACTCTCTTAATGTTCACAACAAGCAGCAACAGAGCATTTTAGATGCATTTGCGCATTACTCATGTGGCACTATGCTTTTGTTTTGGTTTCTTCCATAACCTAATAATTTATCATCTGTTTTCTACTTTCCATATGGAACTTACAACATTGTATCGACCGCCATGAAATGCAGGCAAGAAAGATGCAAGAAACTGGTTGGAAACCACGGTGGTTCGCCAAGGATAAAGCAAGAGATGCGTATTGCTACCTCGGCGGGTACTGGGAGAGCAGGGAACAAGGAAATTGGCAAGGTTGTCTTGATATCTTTGGCAAAAACTCCAGCGACCAATTGATGGTTGAGTAATTACTTTGAAACTGTGACATCCTTCTCTATTCCTTTCTTTCCCACAGTTTTTCTTTCTTTATTGTGTTTGGTGATTACCATACCAAGTCAGATGCTCGCTATTTCGAGCAATTTAAATGCCTTGTAAATTATAGATTGGAAGATGCTCCTATTCTGTTTTTGGAGCAATGGAAGGAACATTGCCTCATCCCATTACATTTTCAAATCCAAGATAAATCACTTTCAGATGAAATTGATTTGATCAACCCAAATGATCGTACAAAGTTCCCCCAATCAACTCAATTGACCTTGACTCATTGAGTTAATCTGATCAACCATCTTTTGTCTTGCCACACAAGATGGTTGATCAGATTAACTCAGTTCATTTGCTTGGCAAGTTGATCAAATTACCTAGCCACTCGATCAATCGATCAACAAAGAATATTGTGTCAATTTAAGCCAAAAGTTTGATCTTTTGTTTTGTAAATAGGTATAAACTAACAAATACATCAACTTTCCTCAACGATATGAGATTCAAGCCATGAATCGGAGAAATTGCAGCCTGTAAACATGTACTGTAATGGGATGAGCTGAAAATGATTTATTCATCCAACAAGACTCCCAAGGAAACTGGCGATTGGTATAGGGGAGAATTAGTGATTTGTTTTGCAACTCAGGCGCACAACTCCGATGAATGTTAACACGACTTTTCATGGCTGGAGTAATTAATACAGTTAATTGACTCCAGTTCCAGCATGGCAGACTTCAGACAGAATCGGATATTGTTTTCGTGTGATTCTCAACTTCGTTTCACAGGCCTTTGCACATAAGATTTGTTTGGATCCTCTGTCTTCAGTTTGGGAGGTCGTATCTCGCCTTTTTTACCCTGAAGAAACGGAAAGTGAAGTTTGGTTCAGTGTGTATGCAAACTCCTGTCAGGATATACATGTAATAGGGAAAATATGCTGAAATCGTATCCACTGCTCACCTTCTTTCCAGTCTTCATAAAATCTCTCCAGCTGGAAACCTGTGTCATGTGGTGTTCATAAGGCTATTTATCCATTTTGATTTGAATATGATTGTAGAATACTGATAATGCATAATCGAAAAAAGAATGAGCAATAAGAAGCTATCACATGTCATGAAAGTCTAAGGCTCAATGAAAAATAAAAACTTAAGGATACTTGAGGGAAGATAAGTAATGTTGGGCTGATCTCTAGTATCTACAATTAAGACCCGTTGTAAGTAAAAAGATAGTTCCAATAGAGATGAATGTTGAAGACAGAAGGCATACTCGCTGATCTCTTGTTTCCTCCCACTGTTCCTCGTGTTCACGTTTTCTTTTCCACATCTCCTTTGTTGCTTCTTCATCTTACTTCAATCTTCCTTCCTCTTCGGATATCTACTCAGTTATGATTACATCTTCCACGTAATTAATATTCATTGTAACCACATAGAATCTAATGCAAAAATATAGTGAACAAAAATTGGGTAATATTGCCATTTTCCTCCTCCGCCATTCTTGTTCAGTTAAAATTTCACGCACTTTAATTTTCAACTGTTGCTTGAACTCTTCTGATTGTTCATACTGCTGCTCAGATTTCCCCTGTTCACACAAATTGACATTTATTTGAACAATGATCTGCCTAATATTGACTATCTGGTAAGCTTTCAAATATCAAACTCTAATTGTGAGCACAAACATACAAAATTTAAAAAAATTGGCAATGAAAAGATTGAATGACTAGTCATTGTTCCTATAAGAATAAGTTGAGTCCCAACTATTAAGGGTCAGCTATGTAGGTCTTACACCCGGCAGACCTTCAATGCGAAATCATATTTATATATCATCTTGATTTATTCTAATTTTAGTTTCATTAGTTTTTATCCTTCAAAATTCAAGTTTTGAGTTTACTTTAACTGAATTCTCATCATTAGCAAATCGTCATGTGTAAGTAACATATGCGCATAAAAAAATTTACATAAGAGCACACCTCATCTACCATTGCTTTTATTTTAGAATCATTATCTTTCTTGAGTTCTTTCTTCCTTTTTAGCTTAAGCACCTCTGCAATATGAAGTATCATCAGTTGATTGTCTCGTTTGGTGACAAAAGCACTGAAACTGAATATTAAAGGATTAAAAAAAAAATCAAGCAGAAAAAATCATCTTCACATTTTTTTTTCCTTTCGATAAATTTAAAGAGCCCAATAAAACGAGAAAATTCTAAAGCAGGGATTTAGTAATTTATTGTGATAATTGAGAAAAAACAGTCAACAACTACGACATAGTATAAAATCTAAGATGCTCACGTTTAGCAGTGCCGATTTGGCTAAGAAGGTATTCTCTTACCGGTGGATCAAGGAGTAACTGCTGAGCTTTTGCCAATGCTGCACAAAAAAAATCATTGATCAGTAACCTCCAGACAAGAAGATATCAAGGTGAAGCCAAAACAAGACTTGATTTCATGATTTAGATGGACAAAATATGTCATGTAATATTTTATATATATATATTTGTGCGAGTAACCTGCCTAAAAGAAGATGGGCTAGCATAGAAGGTACTTTAAGGACGGTATTGCTGTGCCATTAGTTAGCCACACAGATATATGCACAATTTGAAAAGATTAATACACAGACAAACATGTCAATGTAATAATACCAGCAAAAGCCTCCTTTGCTTGTGGATGCTTGCACTTGTCAGGGTGAACCAGTAAGGACAGCTGCAAACTCAACAAACATTGGATTACAAAAAAGGATAAATGATCCAATCTCAAACCAGTTCACAGCCAAGAAACTAGCTTTACCCTTCTATACTGCTTCTTCACTTCATCAACCGAGGAATCAAAGGACAAGTTAAGATGCTCAAAAGGATTCAGCTTAAAACATGAGAGTATCCTGAATTGAATTACACATGCCAGGGACTGAAAGATTAATGCCCGCTCAAAATTATCAAAATGCTTCAAAAAACCAGATTTATCCCAATGAGAAAGCAAAATCGAATCAAGAGTCTACTGCTCTCTATCCCCTAATTAAAGCCACTAAAGATAAAAACGAAAAGGTCGAAGCATGTATTTCCTCTCACGAACAACAATAATTACTTCGCAATCAATCGAACAAATTAACCAGCAGCCGGGAGCTAAATCATTTTGAGGCCTGGAAAAAGGAAAAACCTGGATGTTAGTCCTGTGTGGTAATTGCGAAAGGGATCGGCGAGTTACCTGGTGACCTCGTTATCCCTCTCCACTTCGCTGATCTCAGACATGAAGCTCTTGAGCAGAAGATCCTCCTCCGGCATCCATCGCAACACCTCCACCGCATCGACCATCCTCGCTTTCGCTCTCTCAACGCGAGGTATCTCTTCGCTACTATTTGGGCCTTTTAAGTTTAAGGTAATGATAAGGGTTTTGTCCCCGAAATGACCCGGTGTCCCCTCGCCGATCGGACGGATCACACATTCTCGAGATGTGTGCGGCAAATTCATAATGTAATTCAGTCCATCCGATCAGCGAGGGGACACTGGGACACAGCATTTCGAGGACAGAGGATTTGATTTGGGGTTTTGGACCTCATTTGGGTATTTATTTTGGAAAAAAAATAAGTTAAACAAATTTTTTAATAATTAATCAGATAAATACCAACCGCGTCAATCCATATCATTTGGATGTTTATAAGCTCCTTTACCTACCATTTAAATCATCAAGATATTTGGTTCATGTAATTTTAAATTTTTTTATCTAATTTTAAAAAAAAAAATTAAATAAAAATAGGATAATATTTAAACTTTTTTTTTTTCAGAATTTTTTATTTATTAAATGTCAACGGTGTAAGAAAAGGTAAAATAAATATTTTATTTTTATTTTTATTTTCAACATTTTAATTTATTCTAAAAATCTTACTATATTATTAAGAATCTAGCCTCAATACTAACTAATTTTAAATTAATTTGGTGAAGTCTACGATGAAATTACATTAATATCCCTCAGTTGCGGGTATTATTGAAATTTTTTCTCATTAATCAATTATTGATCTAGAGTTCGAGACTCGTCTGCAGCATATTATTGGAAAATTTTCTCATTACAATCAAATATCTAGAGTTCGAGACTCAGCTGCGGCATATTATTGAGAATTTTTCTCATTGATAGGTATTACATAATCATGACCTTTTTAGTCTCACATCTTAAGATTGACAACACCGCAAACAGAGAAACTTCTATTAATACCTTTAGTCTGCGACATAAAAAAGTACACATTTCTTGGCCTTTTAACTAAGATCAAGTGTAGTGTCTGTTCTTATCAGTTTAATATCTGATATAAAAAATTAAATTAATTTTTTAAGAGGGAGTGTCTGCTACAGTAGTTTGCTCTTGGGTTCTTGAGCTCCCCTTACGTTTACTATTAATGCACCCTTACCATGTCTAATTGATCATATTCATGTATTATATTGCACATGCAACGCATGTGTACGATGACTAGTATATAAGATTAATATGTTTCTTCTTGATAGTCATATTTGACGTAAGCGTTAAAAAATAACTTATAAGATATTATTAAATTATAAAATCCATAAATTTCTATAAAAAATTTACAAATGTCTGTAAAAGTCATGCAAAAAAGTTTATAAAACTCCATAGAATTCTTTTCACAACTCTGTGCAATTTTATAAATATCAATAAAAATCTATCAACTCTATAAAAATTTATCACTAAAAAATAAATCAATGAAAATCGTTAAATCTCTTAATTGAATACGCCCCTTAGCTTATAGTTGAAAGTAATATAAAGAATAATTTCCTCTAGTTTTTTTTTTCCCAAAGAAAAAGACAATAAGAAATATCGTTAGTAATCATAAATACACTTGCTAAATTTTATTTTTTCTTTTGATATACATTTATTAAATTTTATTCTCTTTTGAATGTGTGTAGATACTTCATAATAATCTGTGATCGCAAGTGGTGGGATGGCTAGGCAAAGCCCATAAGAAAAGGGATTGGGCTCGGCACTAGGCCTTGGGAGATGTAGAGTGCAGAGCTCAGCCGTAGAGTCCATTGCTGTTGAATTTGGGCTCGGAGGTAAATGATGATCAGCATTGGAGACTAGTGTTTTGATAGAAGGGCGACGGGGTTCAAGGAGAATATTAATATCATGATGTGCATCATTACAGGGTAAGAACTATAAAAAAGGGTGATGCTTCTATGTAATTAGCCTCAGATCAAGGTTGGCTAAATTATCCAATTTCAGATTGGTCCGAGCTTAAGTTTTAATATTTGATAATATATAAGAGAAAAGTCAAATAGGTCAAGGAAGGACCGGATACTTGATTTGGGAAGTCTTAACTCGATGTTAGACAAGTGAAAATCTATACTAGAAGTTAGATAAGGGATAATCCAATAGAAAGTTGGCAAGGAAAAAGTCTAAGTGGGTCAAGGAGGGCCGAACACTTGGCATGAGATAGAAAATCTAAGTGGATCAAAGGTTGACTGAACACTTGGTAAAGAAGCCCTGGCAGATCAGGGTTGACCGAATGTTAGGTAAAGGTAAGTCCCTACAGGTCATGGATGATTGAATGTTGACAAATAAAGTCATTGTATGTTGAGGTCAATCGGATACCAGACAAGATATGAATTCAGCTTGGAAAGGCTGAATTCAGGGTTATCAATCGATTGGTGCGTTGGTAAACCCTAAATCCAAAATTCCTGGTTGACAATCGATTTGGCAAAAGTAATCCATTGAACCAATCGATTGGGAGCTTATTTTTCGGAGCAGGGAAGGTGTCAAAATCAATTGAGGCAATCAATTAGGCAATGTTTGCTTCGTGAACAAAAAACTTCTGAATCAATTAAGACAATCAATTGGAAATTGTTCTCTCAAACGAACACAAGGGCGAGGAATCGATTGGGGCAATCAATTAGTTATGCTTTCTCGAATGAATAAAAGGATGCAGAATCGATTGAAGCAATCGATTGGTATCCAACAATCGATTAGTGTGACTCACTAATTGTTTGCTCAAACGAAAAATATGTTGGAAAGCATGCTCAGAGTCTTATAGAGTCCCACGTTCCCGGAATTAAAATTTTCACAAAGAAAACTAATCCGGATTAGACTTAGATTTAAGAATTAAAATTTAAAACAAGTTTCAATAATTGGCTTCCAGGTCTTGGCGAGGCACAAGGCCTTCTTTGG
>JBAMIB010001114.1:0-30654 GCA_037177415.1 Kaempferia rotunda | reverse complement strand
TAAAGCCTGAAGGACCGTGTTTGAAACACAATTTAGAATTTATTTTTTCCGTTGGAAAGCTTTCAAGATTAGTCTTACCCTTGAGTATTAGCCCCGTACACCAACAGTATTAATATTATCTTTAAACATAGTTTTTTTTTTATATAATCCTAAAGGATCATGGTTTCCTCTTCTTTCTCTCAGGCTTCAATCTCGCAAGAAAAGGCCCTTTGGTCCTAAGCTGGAAGTACAATCTGACTTCGTATTATCATTGATTTTCTGTCCAATAACCATAACTTTCATAGCTCTGATCCCAGGCTTTAGTTCAGTGCAGAAGAAGCTATACAATGCCAACTTGATGCATTAAAATATAATGATCAGCCTCGCCCAGACTATGGAATAGAAGTCATGTACAGGGTATTTTATTTTCTTGGTTCCACAATAAGGGTTCTTGTAGTTGAATATTTTTATATGATGAATGATTTCTTTAATGTGCCTCTAGTTTGCTGGATTTGATCCTTTTGAAAGGTCGACCTACTTTGGACCATTCTTTGACCTAGGACAGGTTGGAAAGATACTTGGGATTGGCTAGAGTTGTACTTTAGATACTCGTATTCATTCTTCTTCTTCTTCTTAAACTTCTTCTTCTTTTGACAAAACTTGATAGTTTGAACGCTTTCGGCGAATCTTTCACCATCCAACATATCGGGTTTTGCTTGCTCACAAGGAAAGGAGCATCTTGAGCAACTTATGGGTGAAAGAGGTAACCAAGCGTGCACATCTGAGAATTTGGTTGTCTATAATTTCCAAAGAAGTTATATAACTCACCGGAAGGCCTTACATTCCTTCTCTTGATGGTATGCATGTACTGAAATAGAACCGATTCAAGCAACGAGTTTGGATACTAGGGTCGCGCCCGGAGGAAGAAGAGATCTTTGAATTTACAATGGTTCAGGTTTACTCTCTATCTATATATAAACATATGCGTTTTTGTGTGGGTATGCAAGTATATTCATTGGGTTGTACTGGTGGTTAACAGAGGATAGGTGGTTCCTGGGATGGATATTGGTTAACAGAGAGCTTGCTTCATGACGGGGATGGATTTTCCGGTGGCCTTGCCTATTAGTGGATTAATCTCTGGCTGTATATATCACTTGAAAATTCTCTCTGTTGAATAATACACACCAAGTGATAGGTAAGATTTGTATTGAGATGGGAGCAACTTTAAGACTTATTTCATTAGTTTTGGTTATTGAGATGATCGACTAAGTTCAAAAAGTAGATTCGGCCTGATTCACAATGTATACTCTAGTGGACATCTCACCAGAAACTTTCACAGATACATAGATCAGTGGAGCTACCACAGAGCCATCCTACCATGCTTGAACATCTCATCAAAAACATAAACAAGAATATCTTGTTCCTCAAATCAGACACGAGAGATCTGAAAGGTGCAGTTACTCATTACCAATCATGTTATTACTCTGGACCAGTAAAACTCACACCAAACCACATCCATTGTCAACAAAATGTAGTGTTCTGCTCGAGACTCACAGAACACACAGATACATAGAGTGGAGCTAGAACAATTAACAATCCTAAATGCTGAGTATCTGAGTTTAGATGCAGATATGTCATCCTGTTGCCTTGAATATCTGAGTTGTAGGGATCATTTCTTAGCATGAACTTTCTTTCTAAGAACATAACAATCTTGAGGGCTGATGTTCACATAGTAATTTTGTATCGTATCTACAATTTCAAATCTAAACTTCTTGCAGAAGGCAATTGCATCTTCATTATTTGTCTGCATATGCAAGTATATATCTGATATATTATTCTGCTTCTCCGATAAATTGAGCACATGTTTCAACAATTTTGTGCCTGTTTAGGAAAAAAAATATTATATGAAGGACAAACCTCTTATGTTCCTAGTATAACTTATAATCGTCCTCACACTATCAAAGGTAAAAAGATGAGAACACAATCATTCAACGTTTGAACATCTTACAAATATGTGGAGAAAGTCTTCAAATGAATGAGTTCTCTCAGAAATGTTCAGGAAATTGTTATTCAAGTTTCAGATATGCCATGAGTTTGGACTAGTGTCGATTCAGTTTCAGTCACTATGATAACAATTTAAATGGTTAAGTGCAAATTGTCTTTTCTTTTATTTTTTAGTAGATTACATGAGAACCTACAAAGAGCTACTTAACACAATACAACCTCATACAGAAATCAATAGCAAAACAAGGATGGATAAATCGTTCTAAGAACGAGTATCAAAAGCAAGTAATGCAAAAAACAAAGGATGAGATGCCCATAACATGAAACCAAAGAGGGAAAATATTATGACTATTGACAAATAAAATAGTATTTGTAAGAAGCTAAGAAAGTAGATGTACAATTGAAAACGTCGCTGAAAAAACCTACGGAAGCACTGAAATATAAGCACACCAGGTGTCTGTGAACTAGTAAACAGAAAGAAGGTTTGATCAGTCCTAGGTGCTCAAACATATATTTGTTTAATTTCATCTACGTAGGCACGAAAATGGCATGGATACGGCAACAATCAAACTTTATCCCATTAGGTGAGATTAACTAGTAGGTTGGACATATAATGAACACCAAACCAAATAGGGTTTTTACTATTAGATATCTGGTACTACCGCGTCTGAACAGATTGTTTGGCCTTATTGATTCTGAATATATACACATTTCCTTTGTTGTGTATGATGCATTATTCATTACGTTAACAAGGTTAGAATGTTACCATAAACAGAATCTTTCTAAAGAAATTTGGTTTAAATATATTATATCTAAGGTTTAAAAATTCAAATTATTTCAAAGGTTTACCTCATAATTTGTCCATGTCTACGAGCAATTCAAAATACCTCAATTTTTCTAGATTCAAGTCAAATATAATTTGAAAGTGCCTTTTTTTACGTTACACTATTTTAGATATGGCGAACCTATGAATTAAACATGTCGTGGTTGGATTGTAAACTTCGATTTCTTATGTTAAACACATCATGTGTCATTGATGACCCAATGAGACATATCACATATGCCCATTGAATCTCAACTAGATACACATGAGGTCTAGAGGTCAAAACTCGGTGAGTCCGAGCACATACCTCCCCCATGTCTTAACCATTTGCATTAATGGGTAGTAGTCACCCGTGATTTACCTCCTTCGTGTTGGCCTGGGGACGGGTTGGCGGAGGCGCTGGGGGCGAGCGAATCGCCTTTTGCCACATGAATCTCAACTAGATGTCTCCGGGGTACCCAATTAGTTAGAGGGTAATAGATTTATTATAATGGGGCAAGGATTAAATCCCAGCAGGCACATGCCCTTGGAGAAAAACTTCTTTCACCCTTAGCCAATTGGTGGTCGATTATAAGTTGATTCCGTAATTTATCTACCTTCACATAATCTAGAGATGGATTATGAAGAGAACATAGGGTGAGCATAATTAATTTTTACTACCATGAATCTCAGCTAGATTGAACCTGACACTCCTATTTATATACTAGCTAAAACTAAGTACACCAATAGCAAATGCATGGCTGAAGAACATGCATCAGTTAATATGGTAGCTCTTTTTGAAGTAAATTCAACTCATACAAGCATTATAAAATATCCAGATTCTAAATATAATGCATTTTGACAAATCACCAAGGTCAGACAAGTTAGATAATTCAAGATCCATAATACTGTTATTCTTCCTGATTAGTTCAATCACTTGCTACCTGAGGCAGCTCACGCCTTATAAAGCAGGTATAGTCATTTCTGAAGGCCTCTAGATCACAGTATCTAGCTTAATGTTCTATATATATCTTGGAATTTTACAAATTTTAGGTGAATAGTATCAGTGTTAGCATGTTTGTTTTTCTTCTCCCATATTTAAAAAATATTAAAATGAATTGATTCAAGAATTTCCTAATTATCGGTATTTGAGGGGGTTCCGTTCGTCATTCCAATTTTATAACATGCGATAGCTTTGATCAAAAGAAATTCTAAAGAGGAAGGGAAGAAAGAACGGACCGAGCTGGGTGAAATCGGCAGAAACAATAGCGTCGGCATAGTACTTGTAGTTGTAGCAGACGGGAAAGAGGACGAGAATTAAAGAGTCCCACTGGGGATAAATATTCTAAAGGGTAACGTTTGAATGTATATAAATTGTGTTTCAAATTTATTCGATCAGAGAAAAAATGTTTTACTTGAATGTTTTCTCTACTCTTTTAACACCTTAGTTCACTACAATAGAGAGCCTCTACTCTTTTAGCACAAGGTCAAAATTTCCAAGATCCATAAAAACAAAGCCATATATCAGATGCCCGATCTTGTATAGCAACACAACTATTTATATCGCCACAAACCATAACAATGCAAATTGGCTTCATAACATTTCCAAGCTCTAACGAAGCATAATGGCGTCGCAAGCAAAGTTGTTAAAAGTATAAACCAAGTACTACCATGGGGACACAACACAAGATAATCAAGAGAGGACCGTTGGCTGGATTACACCAGTCTACTTATTGTCACACAATATGTTTACTATAGTTTAAACCAAAACATGTTTACCTAAGTACAATATTTTTATTCCTACATTCTCACAGATGCCAGGAGTGACAATTTCTGTACATGATACCGCCATATGTCGATGCCCATTGTTGGTGAATCAAATTCACTGTTCTTTGGTGCATCCTTGTGGTGCTCTTGGGGCTATAATTGACAGAGAAAGATGTTATTAAAATATACATGATAATCAAGTAACATCAGTGAGATCAAAATTACCTAAATTGACAGCTTCAGAGATTTTCATTAACCTAAGACGCTTGCATGAAGCAACGAACATTCTGCGAGCAAAAAATGGAATTTAGAGTTGCTCTTGTGGAAATGATAACCATGCAGCACTTTGAACTATGCAAGAAAACTGAACATGCTGATTTGCTGATTTTGATTTAAACAACAAAGTACTACTAAGTGTCGGAAGAACGTGACAATGACAGTGATGGGTTAAAAGCCTTATAGAAGCCATGTCTTATTAATTGAATGCTGGTCTGTTTCCTGTTAGCCTTATTGCCTTGTATTCCCTTGTATCATATCTAATTTACTTATTTGCTCTGTTTGTTTTCTCCATGATCATACACGTAAGTTAGCTAAATTTGTTGCATGATTGAGGGTCTTTTCTTGGTGATCAAAAGTTACGTTAATCTCCTCAAATGGACCATTTCGTTGTAAGCTCAGACATGTGCTTCTTTCTTTGATACCTCACAATGCCTCATGAACCTTCCATAAATAATTTCCCCTACCAGTACCTAGTGCATGGTTTTGAATCAGGACATACCCTGCCTATCAGTTCTTGTTATTGCTGATCTTGATCTCCTCATTGCTTATAAGAAAGGGTGTTCAATGGTGTTCCATTACGTCTATTCAAATATTTCATGAAAGGTACCAGCATATTGGGAAGCTAGTTCTGATTATCAGCTACGTGATTTGTCTTTTTTTTTTTTTTTTGTATGAAAAGCTAGGTGATTTGTCTTTGAAAGGTCCTTGGGTAGGTAGATGGATTATGCATACAACAAGCTTGTAACTTGCTCCTCAATCATCTTCCATAGCTTTCAGTTGTTTCTGGCTTTTTTTTTTTTTTTTTTGATTCCTAAACTGGTTGAACTGGCTAAGAAACAAGGATCAAAGATAAAAAGTAGCCCTACAAAACAAGGACTAAGGATAAAAAAAATATAGCAGTATTCCTTCTAGCTTGAAACAACTTTCCAAATTTACCATCAGATCCAACACTACATCCTAGATCAAGTCATGCATGCACATTTCCTACATTTGCCAGACCAGACGAATCATCAAGGTACTCTCTCCTAAGGAAAGATTGTCTTCCATTTTCACCAATCAACTATAGTCCCAAGTGCAATGATGCAAGCCGTTACCTGAAGAGATGCAATCCTTCAAACTTTTTCTATCTTAATTGTAACAAGTTTTGATCTGACAGTTTGTGATAAGCCATTGTGGGTCTCCAAACAAATGATTCCATTTCCTCTTTTGACATAATTTTACTGGATTTATATCGTTGCATTTCCTATGATTCCTATTCTATCATAAATTTAACTGCTGATAACAACTTCCTTAACCACAGATTCACATACATAAATTAAAATTCTCATCAAGAAAGAATCTACCTAATGCTAATTTGAAAGGGAGAAATGAGCACTTGAGCAGTAGTCCGCAAGAACGTTTGAACATCATGTAAATTTTCATTTGTATATTATTTATGCATCAGTCTAAAGTTAGAATGACCATAAGAGAAGCAAAACAATTAACAAAAAAAAACTTGATAATTAGTAGGTCTGCAGTGGGACTGATCCATGCGTTGTCTAACTGAAGAACAAGCAAATGTACACTTATGTTTTCATCTTTCTGTATTTCAAGAGAAATTGATGAAGATAAAAACTTACTTCCAGGGAACATCACCGACGAGCATCCAATCACCATCTTTGTCCTCATAAGTCGGCACATACTCTGCACCACTCGCAGGATCAACCAGCCTCCTCTCATTGGGATAATTGCCTGAGGAAATTTAGAAATAAAATTCCATGAACCTTGCCGATTAATCAAAAGGAAGAAATTCCAAACAAAACAAATATAGAGATGGGTGAGAGGAAGAGAGAGGAATGGAAGAAATTACGGGCAGTGAAGCAAGAGAACATTTCCTCGAGGGCAGTAAGCAACTGCTGGTATCCGGCATAGGCCTCCAGGTCAACTTTACGAAGGTAGGGCGCACCGTCGACGGCCACCTTCACGTAGGTGCAGCTCTTGAGCGCGTTTCGCCGGGACGACCTCACCGGAGGCCATCCCACCACTTGAGCCCTTGAGGAAAAAATTAATTCGATAATCAAGATTAGTAGCCCTGTTTTCCCCCAATCAAAGAAGGGGGAAAAAAGAGAGAAATTTTTAGCTCAAAATTGAGAGCAAAAAACACAAGCAAGGGTATGACTGGTGCTGCTTACTTGGATTGTGGAGGTTTGATGGAGGGCCCTTGGGAGGAATCGGAGGGGAGATCATCGTCCGATAGGCCTCGCTTCCTTTCAGGGTCGGATCTGGAGGCACCGGGCGGGGCGAGCGTGAGCTGCGTCTCTTCGTAGTCGAGGCCGGAGGCATCAGATTCAGTGGAGCTGTGCGCCGTCTCCGTCGTCGACATGGCGGAGCAAGCCGAAGTAGGAAGACGAAGACGAAGACGAAGAAGACGAAGAAGAGGAAGGAGGAAGGAAGAAGCGGCGGGTGGAGGGAGAGTGTGGGCCAGGGTTGTCGGTTAGAGTTGTCTCCTCTTAACCGGGCCGAGCTGGGCCACCATTATAATAATAATAATAATAATAATAATTTACAATAAAATAGTAGTAACAATAATGATGGTATTGGTATCTCACAATAGTCCCGCACAGCAGCTGTGCTTTTTTTCTAATTGTGCCCTTCAGATTTCGATATTACCAAACCACCCCTATAGTTTCAGACCTCATAGAACAAAAGGGACTATTTTCAAAATACTCATAACATTTGTGAATATTATTCATAAATATGGTTCCTGTTCAAATTTTTTCCATTTAATTTAATAAGTTACTTAAATTTATTTATTTAATTAATTTTATATATATTAAATGAACATAAATAAATTTTTATCGAGAAGTTATTCATGAAAATTCCACTCATTTAGAACCGTGTGGAAAATGACTGTACCTTATCGTGCACAAAACGTCTTCAAAATCTGGAGCCAGCAGAGAAACGTAGTTAGTGGTCCTTTCTTTAATAATAATAATAATAAATAAAAGTTGTTGGAGAAGGTGTGCTCGCATTAAAAGGACAGGTATGATTGATGTGTCTTAATTTAAGCATGCAAAATGAAAATCTTTTAGGTACTATGATTAAATCCATGTTAATCCCTTAAATTTCCCTCATTTATTATTGCCCCTTTTTTTTTATAAGAAAAATAAGGAATTAAGTTTCGAGGTAGGATCCTCTTATCTATAAATTTATAGATCAGAAAATAGTCTATATCATTTTTAAGATCATATTGAAATCGCAATTTAGTTGTAATTATTTACGATCCATCGACAGATTCACCCACCCATATAGATTATAGTTTGAATTCGAGCAGGTGGCTAAAGGCCGCCCAAAGGCCGTCGGAGGTGGGAGAGTGGCCGGACTGTCTATCGCCGAAGGGGGGCGACCTCCGAGCAGCCTTCGGCCATTCGTCTGAACCCAAACTACAACCTAGATGGACGGGTGAGTCTGTCGATGGACTGTAAATAATTGCGGCCGGATTACGACTTCAATCTAGCCTCAAAAATGATGTGGACCACAAATTTAGAGACTAGAGGATCCTAGCTAAGTTTCTACTCCTTTAAGCTGAGTTAATTTAATTGTATTTATTTGTTTGTTTATCTTATCAAATTTATTTAAGCTTGATTAATAAAAGCTTAGGCTTTTATGAAACTATCCCTTATGGAAGGTTATTATATGAGATTTTGGGTCGAAACTTAGCGCGTCTGAGTATATATCTTCTCTAGACCTTAACCATTTACAATAATGGCTAGTACCTATCTGTGATTTACCTCTTCCGTGTTGACTTAGGGACGGATTGATGGGGACGCGGGAGCGAGTGAATTTTTTTTTTTTTTTGCCACATGGGCTTTTATGAAGCTCAATTAATGAAATAATTACTTTTTAATTTATCATATATAATTGCTGGGTTATTAGAGTTTTTTCCATGCACCGACTTTGGTAAAACCCTCGACATGATAATCTTTAATTAAACACATCCATACTCTCAAGAGATTATTATAATGCCGAAGCACTAGCTGGAAAATATCAATGAAAATCAAAGTGGATAGATTCACAATTTAATTAAGCAAAACAACTATTAGTGTACTATTAAGAGGAGATTAGGAAAATCTAATTTTTAGTTATTTATAAATTAGTTTGAAACTTTCAAAAGTAAATATTATATTAAAAAAGTAAGTCAAAAGAGATGCTCAAGGTGTTAAAGTAGGAGCCAAAAAAGAAGTGTTCCCGTATAATTTAATCGTGTAGATTAGTGCGATGTCAGATTAAAGTCTTGCTCAATATATATATCACTTTTTAAGTAACTAACGATTTCAATGTTACGAATATTTAAGGGAATTAGTGGTTAAGGACAGAGGAGAAGGAGGAAGAAAACACGGATCGAATTAAAAATCCATAGGAAGGAAATAGAAAATAAGAAGAGCGACCTAAAAGACTATCTTTTTTATTTATTATCAAAATACGTGATCATTTTTGCTACTTCATTTAGACTTCATTTTGTATTTGTACGTACTAATAATATTTATATTCAGACAATTATGAATTGTAATGGGCATATCGACCTTTCCTATTTAATCAATATTATGTTATATATAATCGCTATAAATTTTAATTGATATAATATAAATAATTTATTTTTATTAACACTAGTCAATATTATATATTCTCACAATTACTAGTCCCTTATATATAAATATTATTTTATAGAAATTACGAATTATAATTACTAAACACGGATCAATATTATATCACATCAACTAGTTGGTGTAACTGTCTAACTGTAAGAACGATGATTATACAGTAGCTATTGTAATATTATTGAAAAAAAAAATAAATTTATGCGAGATGGAACGTTGTTTCAATAATTTTACTATTTAATTTAAAATATAGACCCTTTATTAATTAATTTTTAATTAATTTAGTGAAGTTTAAAAGTAATTTACATTGATATTTTTTTCTCTTTTCACATTAAAAATAATTTCAAAATTTATTAGTAATTTTAATCGAAAATCTAACGTTCAAGACCTGTAGCGTATTATTATGAATTTTTCTCATTAATTAATTAGGAATTTAGAGTTAGTAATTCAACTACGGCATATTATTAAGAATTTTTATCATTAATATTAAAAGATCTAAAATTCAAAACTCAGCTGCGGCGTATTATTAGAAAATTTTCTCATTAATATGTATATGTTAATACTTATTAGTAATTTTTTTATATAAAAAATATGCACTATCATGATTCTCTTTAGTCCCCCATTTTAGGATTTATAACACCGTGAGAAAAGGATTCTATATATAGCTTGGATTGATAATATTAGAAAGTATTTTCTTACCGTAGTTTGCTACTGGGATAATGCAGTAGTAAAGTTTGCTATGGGGTAATGCATGTAATATAATGTAATGTGCGCAATGACCCGTAATAAATATTATTCTAATAAAAAAAGATGTGTTTTTAAATTTACCCTTTTTTTAAAAAATAAGACTTCTTATTAGCCATCCAACAACCCTCATAGGATTCTCATTTACAAATTACAATAGGGCTTTAGGGTTTGAGTGGCCAACAGTAAGTCAAAGGTACCCTTTTCTATGGGCAAATAATCAATAAGAATAAATTAAATGACATAAATAATGGAATCAAATTGTTATAGGGACTTGTGGGGATCTTGCTTAGTGTTTGGGAACATCGTATCTATTGTACGTGCCCCTTTCATTATTTTGATTTAGGGTAAATTTCAAAATATGCCCCCCAAGTTTAATAATTTTTAAAAATACCTAGTAAACTTTTTTTTAACATCAAAATACTATAAAAGTGCTCTCTATCTATCTGAGCCTTAGTTTACCTTGATAAACTATCAATTAAATTCTATATGGAAAGAGGGACATTGTTTCACAACAAATACAAATCTTATGGCATTTTGGTATTAGTGAAACTTTAGTAGGCATTTTTAAAAGGCAAAGTAATGGGTGGAGATTTAAAAAAAAAATAACTTAAAATTAATTATAATTAATTTGTAATAATAGCTAGATTCAGCCTATTCTTCATAGTCGAAAGAAGTAAAAAAAGATACTGTTATTGGTTTTGATCATTAGAGAGTAGGGGTGTTTATTATTTGGATTGAACAATACATCCGTATGATCCAAGTAGCATATAGTTTATTTGGATTAGATTAATAAAATTCTGATCGGATGAATGAACTCACTCAAACTACTATTTGAGGTAATAGTTTGGTTTGAATATGATTTCCCATCCGAATAATCCGTCCAAAATCCGAATAACATATATTATAATATTAATATATAATTTTTAATTTTTCTTTTGGAACGTGGATGGTCTAATTTACATAACTTCTAAACTTCTAGTTATTAAGATGAATATGTCTTAGTTTAGTTGATTAACTAAAAATCTAGTTTTTTAGTTTTTATTTTTGTTTATTGTCTGCTTATTAAATTTGTTATATGGATTTTTACTTTGGTGAATTTACATTTAGTTGTTGATTGGATTATATGCTACCCGAACAGAATAACCCGAATTAGTTTTAGATAATTCAGTTTGATTTCTAGTTGATTCAGTTTGGTTCTTGGTTGTATTTAAAAAATTATAAAAATCGAATAATCCAAATTAAATAAGCCAAATAACCTGATCGGATGAACACCCCTAAAGGAGAGGAAGATAGTTTTTAATTTTTAAAAACATTTTTTTATAGTGATTCAAAATATTCTTATAAAATTATAAGGGATACATAATAACTTAAGTAAATGAAAGCTCTCTTTATATATTTTTTTATAAATTTATATTTTTAAATATTTTTTAAAATAATAATAATATTAAACCATATAAATTTATATTTTTTAAAATAATAATAATATTAAAACCGTGGTCAACTATAAACTAATGGTTCTGAACTTTTAATTATAATCGTCTTAGGTGGTTAAGGGCCAATTTGTCAAAATAGTGAACTCTGAAACATGTCCTGATAATATCAATAGTTATAAATTATAACTATTTCATAGTTATAGCAATTATAAATTCTAACTATAACTATATAGTAACTCTAGATAGTTGTGGAAAAAAATATCAAAATTTTTAATATACCGCACAATCCGTACTAAAATATATCGACCATACCGATTTAATTGAATATAAAAAATTTTGATATTGTATTATACCGTACCAAAATTTTCAATATCAATATCGGTATAACATTTATCTTCAAATATTCAATATATTAATACTGAAATTTTACTCTAAACGATATAAAATTTAATCATATCAAAAATTTAATATACTAAAATTTCAATACTGTATTGATATATTTTTTATACTAAATATTTCAATATAATATACTATATAAATTTTGAAAAATGTAAAACAAAAAAACGTTAGAGCTTCTGATCATTAGAGAATAGGGTGTTCATTATTTGGACTGAACAATATATCGTCTGATCCAAGTAGCAATGTCTTATTTGAATCAAATTCATAAAATTCTAGTCGGGTTAATGAAATCACTCTAACTACTATGTGGATTAATAGTTTAGTTTAGGATATGATACCCTATCTGAATAATCCGTCCAAAATTCGAATAACATATATTATAATATTAATATATATATTTTTAATTTTTCTTTTAGAATGTAGATTGGCTAATTTATATAACTTCTAAGCTTTTAGTTACTAAAATGAACAAGTATTAGTTCAGTTGATTAGTTAAAAATCTAAATTTTTTAGTTTTTATTTTTATTTATTGTCTGCTTATTAAAGTGGTTATGTGAACTTTTAATTTAGCAAATTTGCATTTAGTTCTTGGTTGAGTTATATGGTACCTGGCGAATAACCTGAACTAGTTTCGGATAATTCAATTTGGTTTCTAGTTAATTCGGTTTGATTCTTAATTAGATTAAAAATATTATCAAAATCGAATAATCGAAACTAAATAAGCCAAAAAACCTAATTCAAACTGAACACCCCTAGAGGAGGAAGATAATTTTTAATTTTAAAAAATAATTTGTATGGTTATTCAAAATACTCTTACAAAATTATAAGCGATACATAACAACTTAACTAAATGCAAGTTCTCTTTATATATATTTTTTTAAATTTTTTTTTTTAAATAATAATAATATTAAACCATATAAATTTATATTTTTAAAATAATAATATTAAACCGTAGTGAACACTAACGGTTCTGAACTTTAAACTATAACCAGATTATAATATTGATAGTTATAAATTATAACTATTTAGAAATTTATAAATTATAACTATATCAAAGTTTTTAAACTGTACAAACCATACTACAATATATCGACCATACTAATTTAATTGTATATCAAAAGTTTTAGTACTATATTATACCGTATCAAAATTTTCAATATTAACATCAATATAACATTTATCTTAAAAATTTTAATATACTGATACTAAAATTTAACCATACTAAAAATTTAATATACTAAAATTTTAATACTGTATTGATATATTTTTTATATTGAATATTTCAATATAATATATGATATAAATTTTGATATACCACTCCTAATTCTAGATATAAAAATTATAAATTATAATAAGCTACAATTCATAAATACTATAATATAATATTATCTAATATTTAACTAAACTAAAATATCCATATTATAAAAACTACCATCATTTACTGCCAGAACATAATATTAGTAGTGCCCTGTTATACCAACTATGATTATAACTATAATACAACGAAAGTTAGGCAAAAGAGATCAAATGAAAGAAACGATCTTGTGTCATTAAACTGTGGAAACCCTTTAGCCAATATGGTTAGAAATAAACAGCATAGCAGCCAAGATTTGCATACAATTACTATCCTTTCAACATCTACACATTATTCTTCTGAAAACGGCAATCGATCGCATACATAATCATGCCAAAAGTTGAATCTTAACAAAAGCAACACAGAATAAACGGAGTGCAAAAGCATCTAGTTAAGATTTCTCAACCCTGCAACTTGAATATATTGGCAACATGCTAAGAACCTTTGCTACTGGACCTGAAGAACTAATAATTAGTATCAATGTCAGATGCGAGGAAAAAGCAACTGCAATATCCGACGAGACATCTGATAGTACAACCCTGTGTAACATGCCTGAATGAAAGAGAAACTGAAGATGCACAGTGCAATGGTTGTGGAACATCTTTGATGCTCTAGCTCAGACGAAAAAAATAATTCATGTTGTCTCCGTATATTTTCACAGTAACGAGTGCGGCAACATTCTTCGTTTGAAGCACCCGCTCATGCCTCTCGCCACTCATTTCAACTTGAGTTAGATGATGAGAAATGCTATTGAATTTTTAGGTCATGAAAGGCTTGCAGTTTTCCAATCAAAGAATGAGAATCTGCCAGTCCATTTTCGGACGTAGTGTCTGTGTGTTTATTGGCATTCCTAGTAACAGCAGAGCTTTGGCTACCCTCAAAATATGTAGAGTAAGGAAAGTAGCCTGCACACCGTGTCTTCCATCCTGCAGTCACAAAAGCATTAAGAATATGCATAACTCACATTTCCACCAGTCGAGGAGCAAAAACTCAAACACTCGACCAGCAGAAACAATATGAATGAATAACAAGATACATACTAGAAGTAGCTCCTTGGTCATTGAACACAGTGTCAAGCAATTTATGGACTGAAATGCAGTCTTGAATTTTCCATATGTTGACAGGGCCAAGTTCCAAATTCCTGTTGAGGAAGTCCAAAACATAACAAAGTGAATTATGTTGTTGCAGTATTGTTAGATATTAAAGATGATAGACTATTATAACACACCCCACTGCTAGCTTGTTTTCCGACTCTTCAATTAACTTAATAGCCTCGGCCTTCTTATCCGGCTGAAGAAGATACAGCATTTCAGCTGCTGCCGCCCGATGCATCAATGAATCTAGAAGTTTCGAAAGAGAAAATCAAATTAACAGCATGAAAGCAATTGATCCAATGCAAAGCCTAAAGGGAATAACATGATAACCTCTGTGCATCTTGAGGAAGCATTCATTAACTTCGATTAGTGTCTTCCCATGCAACTGACTGCAATATATAAAAACCAGAAACTTGTTAATCCAAGAAAATGTTTCTTGAGACAGGGAAACAGAAATCAAATGCAACCTTATAGTTAGTCGCTCTGCTTCTAATACATTCCAAATGAGTTTCTCTGTGTCAGTCACCGGAGAAGTATAGCTGCTAATCTTGTGGAAGAACTTTATCTGTGAAATTAACAATGAATTAATATAATAAAGTAACAAGAAATATCACCCATAAAGTGGATTATAATTTTCTTACTAGGAAACATAAAAAAACTAAAAATGACCACTCAAGCAAGAATTATAAACTACAATATCAGAGAGAGAGAGAGAGAGAGAGAGAGAGAGAGAGAGAGAGAGAGAGAGAGAGAGAGAAGAAGCAGAATACAGAAATAGAAATTTGTCTGAAGTAGTTCTATAATGCCATTAGTGGTAAAAGGTGATGTGCTCGCCCAAACAGCCAGTATCGCCGGTCCCATGGCAAGATATAAATAGGTAACTCAAGGTACATAGCGGCCTCCTAGGTCGGTGGGATGTTTTTTCCTCATGGAGAATGATCCCCATGAGAATCGACTCCTTGTCCAAATGTGGCAAACCACAATACCAACTGCGCTAATAAACAGTGGAAGTGCCTTCAGGTGTTTAGGCTTTCCTCAATCGACATATTTACAGCAGAATATGCAATTCCAAGGAGAAAAAGGCTCTGATGTAGTTGAATTGGTTGCTTCCACATTGTTGATTATACCATGAGTTTAGGAGATATCATCCATTTGACCTTTTTGTTGCCAAATCAAAATTAGAATAATCCATAATACCCTTATTTTATTGTATCCACATACTGCCTTTTTTACAGAGGAATGCAATGGCAAGATAATATATTCAATAAGGAAAATCCTCTCTCTCTAAGGATAAATCTGAGAAGCAAACTGTGCAGTGAAAATCCATACCAAACATCTATGGCAATCAGGATCATTTTCGTCCAATTTAAGCAGATTCTTAACAGCCTGCGGAATTAAAAATCAGTCAGTGCAGTGAGAGTGAAGATGGAGATTAAGATCACCATGTAATGAATAACATAATATGAGTTCTTTGATAATTCATCTGTGGCATGCTTCTTTCTTTTAAGCTATTGATTGCATAGTAAATCAAACCTCAATATTAAGAGGATGGAATTTGACATAAATTCCATCCTCTTTCTCTTGAAAAATAAATTATTTAATTTGTTCCATTCTACTTTCGCTCCAGCCATCCTCTTATTTGATGGATCAGTTAGAAAGAATACAAATTTGATGCTATTTAGGCAAATGATAAGACCAAACTAGAAAAAGTTAATATGGCTATTAAATGTACCTGAAATGCTAACAGAATCTTTTGCTTTCTCATATTCACTTCAAAAGAAAGAATGTGAGTTTCCAGGGAACTGGAAGAGTTACTCTGAAGCAATTTCAAGTATTTTGTAGCTTCAGCCAATGGATCTTCCACCTGCATATGAGGAACATAGTTTAATTCACTGCTTGAGCAAAATTATACTGTTTGGTAGCAGATGCCTAGACCACATATCAAACCTATACCTTTAAAAAAATTAAAAAAGGAAATCGTATGTATAACTATAAAATTTAAATGTAAAATTAACAACCTGCAATAGCTTTTCACCATGAGGATCTAACTCAACTGGTCTGGCATTTTGCCGCTTGCTAGATTTAGATGTCCAAGAAGTTGTTTCCTCATCATTTCTTTCTTCAGCTTCCTGCAGAATATCATGGAGAAAACTGAAGGAAACATTCCAAATAAAGCATTTATGCCCGTGTAGAGTTCTATCAAGATTACTTTCTTAGCACGAGCCTCTGCCTTTTTTTGTTTTTGTCTCAGTTTTTTCTTCTGTGAAGCAGGCAAGTTTAACATCTCATCACTTTCCTCAACTGCAGCTTTTGGTGGAGAATCATGCAACTTAACATAACATCTACAGATGGAAACTTGAATTAAAATATTATTTGTTTTCAAGAAATAACATATCACTCTATAAAAGATTATCCCAGAGCCTAAAAGATTTTTTTTATAATGATTCTGGATGATGACACTGGGATGGTGTGAGCCAATATGCCACTCATACTTCAGTGGTAGTATCTGTCTATTTGATATATGCATTGATAGAAGCCTGATACCATATTTCCTAAAATTGCTTACATATGCCAAATTGGGTGTTGATGACAAAGTTCATATCAAATGTCCATCAAAAGTACAGGAATGTTGGTGAAGTCTACTAGAATAGACATCAATTACATTTCAGTGTCATCAGTTTTTCAGAGTATACATGAATTATCTACAATATCTCTATGATCAAAGGAATATAAGGGCAGCAATACAGTTTAGCATTACACATGGAATACAGGTAAGTGTTTTAAACACACAAGAAAAGAAAGACTAATTAGTTGGTTAGGAAGGGCACATTAACAAGAGGGGGAATCGATACTTGGTTCTTGAACCAAGAGCAAATTTGTAGCATGTTCAAATGTCTCATAATTAAGCAATATCTTCCACTGTTGTTAAAACAGAATCAGTCATCAGAACAAATAAATTCAAGCTTAAGCACTCCAGATGTAAAGAATTGGGGCTCAAATTTTCCAAATAGAAAATGAAAATTTCAAGGCTTTGTGGTCCTAGTCACAAATAGGCCTATGAATTAATCTGGATAGTGGTACAAACGTTTAGAAATCAAAGTGGAAATTCTTAAATTGTCATTTTACCATTCTCAATCCATCATCAAAAGATCAAGTTAATGATATTTCCTATGCAAAAAACAAAGGGAGACTAACTATAGATCCGTCCTCGAGTTTCTTTCTATTTAACAGAATATATGATTATAGGACTGTTGTGAATATATCTAGCAAATAACATACATAACATCTGTTAAAGTTATGGTTATGGCAATGATAATTGGAGTTTAGGGGGTAGCCCTTAGCTTTCCACTTAGGAGGACAGGACAATGATTCAATGAAGTTTAAAAAGTAGGGTAAAAAGGAGAAGAAATTGAAGAATTGAAGCCTGCATAATATGTACATTTTTTTTTTCAAATCATTCATTAAACCAAGGGAACACTTTGTTTGCATATTTAAATTCTCAATTTCTTATAAGCATGAACTCCAAGGTAGTAGGTGTAAATGTAAATTCACAGTAACAATTCACCTTATAGCTCCTATTGCTGCTTTATGAAAATACTCATGTGAATGCAACTGATCCTGAAATTTCAACATTGACACATAGGACCGTAAAGTCATTTTCCGCAGACAGTAAGAATGGAAGTCAAATTGGTCCTCAATGATGTCTGAATAATGTTTCTCAACGGCCAAGAAATTTTTAAGTGCATGTCCTAGATCACCTTGACGAAAGTAACTTTCACCAGAAGCAAGTTCATACCTTCCACAGTAACATATATGAGTAAGATCAGAGGAGGAAGGACAAATTATTCGAGCAATTGAGATATGCAACTGAAAGTGCGTACCACATACACTGCATGTCATGAAGATTATTATGCTGGTCCCCATCCTTGGTGAATAAAACAGCTGTTTTCTCAGCTAAAGCAACCTTGAGAAATCAACGAATAAAATATTATTTTATGTGCCAAAATTAGAATAGATAAAAACTAAATATCATTACCAGCATAAGGTCATACCTGATCAGCTTGGAGCATATGTGTAACACACTCACTATTCAAGTAACGATCAGCAAGATCCATAGACCTAGCTTCATCTGCCAAGGCAGCTGCAGAAGGTAAATCACCAGCATGTTTCAATATTCTGCCCTGTGGTCCAGATTGAAACAAGTCAGCATGACCTATGTGCATTTCCAGTAAAAGAAACATAATTGCCAGCGGTGCTTACGGCAAGAGACACAATGTGATTAAACATCATTGGCATCTCAACCAAATTTAGATATGCTATAACCTATAAAAAGAATTCATTGCCAGAATTGCCAGGGGTGCATTTAGAAAGAGACATTATGGTTAAACAGCATTGGCATTGCAACCAAAATCAGATAAGTTTTAAATTATAAAAACAATTCATTGCCCCAACATCAAAAGGAATCAACATTGTTAAAGTCCGTCAAGTTTGCCACCATCAAACATAAAAGAGAGATGAGACAGACACAGTACAAGGCACCAAAGTAGCTCAGTAATGCTGATTTTCTTTCTTCTGAGGACTTGAGTATTATTTAAATCTAGTCAGATCTCCCTATTCTCTTCTTTCTAAGAAGATATAGAGTGCATTCTAAGAATCTTTGCTCCACATCCTTGTCTCCAGAACTAATTTTCATATACAAATCAACTTCCTGCAAGTCTGAGGCACACTTGTTCTGAGATATTTCCTCTAAATTAATCACTCGAAACTAAAGATTAGAGAGCTTTCTCCAGAGATTCTCTCAACTGTGATGAACTTCTACACTTTATCTTAAACAATCACAGTAAATAGTAAGTCAACTTCACTTCATTCAACTTTTTTGTCTTAAACAATCATAGTAAAGAAATCAACTTCACTAATTTGATCATGTAAGCCATAATGTTGCTCAAGTGGAGAAAATATAAGGCTTTTGGAAGAATAATCTTATCTTAAATTCCTTATGTTGCTCAAGTGGAAGAAATATAAGGCTTTTGGAAGAATCATTTTATCTTAGATTCCTTCTAAATTTTGTTTCTTACTCTAGCAAAATCAATGGCTTCTTATATTGTTATATAACCAGTGCATAATTGTGGCTTTTATCAATTTGCAGCCAATTAGACTGAAAGTTGCTTATTTGTCAATTGGCAGGTATCAGCTAAAACATTTGACAAGTATACCTTGGAGAAAGGTTCAAAATCTCGAACCGTATTGAAGTTTAAGGAACAATACTATTTCGGTATCGTGCTGATGTTTCAATGTATGCTGTCGGTAATGGAACGGAATCAAAGAAGGAGATGAAGCATGGGAATGATACATTGTCTGTGCTGATCATGATTCTAAATTTTGTACCATGCTGGGTGAAACAATCAAAACATTTCATTCCGGTAAATTATTGAAACTTGACACACACTTAGCACATACAATGTCTTTTTCCTTTCCTTCATGTCCTTCCTCATTCAGCAACCTTTTATCTATCACCACACCATGCATCGGAACATCGGTACAATAAGGTATCTTTCCCATCAAAGACCAAAATTACGACACAACTCGAGATTTTGAAATTTGATGTTGAGTGATATCCAATTTCGGTATTTATCGAAATGATACATTTCAACCATTTCGCTACAAGATTTCAAACCATGCCTTCGAGTATACTTGGGCATGATTTGGTTGTATACCATAATACTCAAAATAACACACAATTGTGGATATATGTTTGTTAAACTAGGATGCAGAATGTGTGTTAGTCCCACATGAACAAGTTTGGTGGTCCATTGTATAATTTAGTCTCTTTCCTACCAGTTCAGGCTTTTGCAATAAGTGATCAGTATATCAACTTCAACATGGTGGCAAAAGGCGATTTGCTCGTCCCCAACACCTCCGTCAACCTATCCCCAAGCCAATACGAAAAAGGTAAATCCCGGTGGCTACTAACCTTAGGCAGTTGAATAGCGCATGTGAGAGGGCAGACACCCAGCTACTAGCCAAGATTTGACGTCATACCTCACGATGACAACACCATCGTGTGCTAGCCAACTGTCCATCCCGAGGGGACATATATCAACTTCAACATGGAATCAAAGCAAGAGGTCTAGAATTTAAAATCTACTTGTGTCAAAAGGAAAGCCTATACCTCTAAAGCTAAGATGATGTTGGGGGAGGCTCTACACTCATTAGTCATAAACAAATAAGAATGGTCTTTTCGAAAGAGTTCAAGTTTTTGAGATAACTAATTAGTCAATCAATTTTCACAACATCTAACATCGTGAAGCTATGAAGAATTATGAAGAATTTTCACAGAACTTAGCAAAAAAATTTTAAAGGAATCCAACTAGGGTCTAGGACCAATATTTAATTGAAATATATATATAGTCAATGAATCTATAGAAGGGATCTACCAACTCATCAATAAATCAAGGACGACACCAAACTGAATAACTGCAGCAACTAAATGGCAAGACTTCTGAACAATTGAAAATGTAGCTACAATTATTTTGCATGAACTATGACAGATTCCACACTGCTAGCTCGCGGTGACACCCAGATAACTAGGAAATGGAATTTGCAAGGCTTATTGCACGGACCTTAATGGAGTACAAATCAATTACTGTTGGTGTGTGTGCAATAGCTTCATCGATTTTAACTAGAGCAAGAAGATGTTGGCCTCGTCTGTCATAATGCTGCAACACAATAGAAGCAAAGACAACAAGATTAGCAATAAACAAACGAGAATCACCTAACACTGAATCTACTGGAGGAATCAAATTGAACCTGTGAAACCAGAAACATTGTCCACATGATTGTTGAAGGAGGCTCTTTTTTCGAACTGTATTTAGGGGAAATCAAAACCATGGCTAATAAGTAATATTAACACAGCATGGTATGGATGATAAACATAACTTATTATTTTTCCTGAAAAATATACATGATAACATGTTTATCATTTTCTAAGAATGTGAATGAAACCCATAAAATGGGTAAAAACTTTAAGTGAAAAGTATAGGAAACTGAGTAATACTGCTCTCTATGTTTTAGAATTAGGAAAGATATTTCATTAAGGCTCATGAAAATAATAACACAGTTAATGTGATTCTCATTAGGAAAATTATAGTCAATCAAAGAAATAAGCTTAACTGTTTGTTTTAATGCTTTAATTAATCATCTTAGATTTATGCAGTGTTGAATTTCTGGTTATTCAAAGCTACACTATAACTCTATTACCAACAAATAAATAGTCTCAAGAAAGCATTGGTCAAAAAGAATTCAAATTTAAGAACAATATAATGAGTCAGATGCCAGAACATGACAATTTATACCAGATATTATAGCATAAAAGGTCAACTTACCTTGTGATACATCCAATAACATTTCTAAATAAGTCTGTCTAAAACATCCATTTCACCAAAAGGAAAGAGAACATAAAATTTAAGGTAAAGAAGGTGATAACCCCTTAGGTCAAGTAAAGAATAAAGATTAGACATTTCTTGAGCCATTTACTCAGAACAGCCCACAGTCAGTAAGCATCAATCAGCACTGATTACAGAGCACCTATCTGGGAACAAATAAATTGAGACCACAAAATTACCTTCCTGGAAAGTATCCTGTTGATTTAAGTGAGTCTTCTAGATAAAGAAATAATTCTTCAAGAATGGATGCCTGCAAAAAGAATTCAATGCATAACAGCTCATCAAGCTCTTGCTTAAATAGCATATAGATTGAGCTACTTATTGAAGGTCTTGAGGAATTCTGCAAACCTTTCCTTTCTGGTCATACAAGGGGCTGAGATCAGAGAACAGTGAAGGAACACCCTGAATTAGTATAGGTGAAAAAAGTTACACATCTCAGCTGGTTCACCTAATGATATAATTTTTTTTTCTAGGAAGAAAATATCATACTTCTTTATCAACGAGATACCGATAGGTTGTGTGTGTGTGGGTGTGTGTGTGTGTATATTCATGATAAAACCCTAACCTAAAATACAAAAGTGGACTAAACCCACTGCATCAAAAGCTATATTAATACTATTACCTCTAATAAATAAAAGAATAACAACAAAAGTATCCTAATGTTATAGTCTATAGAACAAAAGAGCAGTAAAAAGGATTCACCAACCTTGGTTAATAATGGTCTCGCATAGTTGTCTGCTGCTTCACGAAATTTTTCACCTTCCAGAAAATCAAGTGGTATTCTCTGATCCAAAGAAAGAAAGATCCCAATAGATGATTTGCTAATTGAAAGTAGAATATTGCAAGAAAGATGCCACAATAAACAATATGATTTGATTAAAAGAACATTATAGACATGCACAATAGACAACATAATTCAAATAAAATTCGTGTTAACCACTAGGAAGCTTGCATTACAGGAAAAGCAAGCATTCGAAAAGCATGGTGATCTTATTAAAATGAAGAAAAAAGAAATGCCTTCCTTCATAGTTTGTAGTCTTCATAAACCACATCAACAATCAGTATAGAATTGATCCTTGCATTTCATTAAGTAAATAATGATATATTCATTGGCAAGAAGATAAAATAGAGTTTTTGCAATCAACAAGTTGGTACAAGTTAGTTGATAGACAGAATACATATCGATACATGAGTAACACCATCCAATGCCAAGAAAGAGTTTCCCTACCTTAACAGCAGAAGATGAACCATATTGCTCCTCAAGTGACTTATACAAAGCATTCAATTTATCAATCTCATCAGATGTATATTCACCTTTTTCAGAATATAATTGAACACATTTTTGCAGGCCAATCAAATACCTGTTAGCAGTAAACAACAGTATGAATACAGCTAAAAAACTTTAAAATGAAATCACAGCATTAAAAAACAAAGCAAAGTATAAAGAACAAGTAGTAAAAACATTGCAATCAGACAAAACAGTGAAAACTCAAGAAACAAAAAAGAACAAAAAAAAAACATCAGCATTCTGCCCACAAGTGACTCCGAAAAAAGGAAGCCATTACTTGGTATGTATGCAAAATAGCATACCTATAGTTATCAGGATTCATAAAGAGTAGGGATCTATATATCCTTTCCGCTTCCTCAAAGCGCCCCAATTTCAGTAAAATGGAAGCCATTTGTTCTTTGAAGGTTAACTTATCTAGCTGATGAAATCAAGCAACAAAGAAATAAGTATGATGCAACAAGCAGTATACATCTGTCAAATATGAAATGAACTAGTAGATATTGAAATTACATATTTGCAAGAGCATTTTGTTCCATTTAATAACCATAGATGAATCATTAACAAAAATATTATTAGCTAAAGCATAAGCTCACAATTTTAGACTCCTTCTTGTGCATTTCCTCCAGTGCTCTATCAAGCAGCTCGCTTTCCTCTAGCAATGTAATCTGCAAAATGTAATCTGGAATATAACCTCACCGTCCCACATAGAAGTTTCACAAAAAAACTATGAACAATGTGAAGTGGTAGAAGCAGAAGAAAATGAATTCACTTATAAAAGATTATTCCATAAGATCTAATTAACATAACAAAAGAAGGAAATGCCCCTCTTTTAAAGTTTATGCACCTTGTACAAGAGCATTTCACTGTGCTCATAACGCTCATTTTCCGGGGGGTAATCATCCTCCAACGTCCCTTCATATGCTTCCAATATATCAATTGCCTTCAAAGGGCTAAAAAGATACAGAAATCAAATAACAAAAAAGTTATCACTTAGTATAAAAAATACAATGGAGATAATTTGATAATAAGAGTATTAATGTCATCTTCCAAGAAATGAAGGATAATTCCAGTATAGGTAAAATATGTGCTCAGGCAATGCATCACATATAATGGTGAAAGAGATCATATTATAAACATAATATAATTGTTTACAATTTAGAAGAATAGTTCCAACTACTTTGTGATTCACCGGAAGTTTTACATAGAACAAGTGGAGAAAAAAAGGTGAATTTGGAGATTTGAAATACAAAGTTCAGAAAGACATCAAGTTTTGGAGAATCCGAAAAGTGAGTAACCAAAAAAACACTTGAAAAAGTATACACCAATGGTAACTGGTCAATAATTAACATATTTACCCTAGAAAATCACGACTTACTTGGAATTCAAGTGGTGTGCAACAGCAAACCCAATCCAGTTCATGCGGTGGTTTGGCTTCAACACTAAAAGTTGTTGTCTAGTTTCAACAAACCCTGTCAGGTCTCGCATCTGAACCTGCAGGAGACATGTATAGTTGTTACCTACAGAAATCAAGTACTACTATTCACAGTCAGAATTGTGAACATTAATAAGGAAGAGCTATTTTCAAAAAACAATCAAATAGAAGATGATCAATGAATTTAAACCAAGTTTCAAAAAAGGAGCAAGAGATACGAAAGACATATAAACATTCAAATTGTCTTGTGAGTTGAAGATAGTAACAATCTAATGATGCCAACAGAAGATGATCAAACCTGTACATTAAATTAGAAAAGTTAAATGAACACCCCTGGAACTGAAACTTTGTAATTGTTGGTATCCATGAAGAATCGAAGTTATAACAATAAACAGGTGAGGTTGATATCATATGACTGGAAAGATATTAGATATAGGTCAGAAAATGGAAAAGAAGATGCAAAGCCTGTTATAAGCCTACCACGTTTAGATATAAATTAAAAAGAGAAATTGCCATAGAAAAATAGTTCCGATAAGTTCAATCATATTGATCCTTCAAATCTTGGTGTACAATTTGACTAGGCCAAAGGGCAGCCGCATTCAATGGAGTTAACCAATAATATCTAATGCAGGTCCTCTTTGAGAAATAGCCATACTGAAATTTGGAGTATAAAATAATAGATAAAATAGAATGAGAGTTGCCTTGTGCAATTGCAACTTAACAACTAGTGTTAAAAATGTCTAAACCCCTACAAGAACTTTTGTAGTTATTCAAATATGAAGAGGTGTGTATCATAGCATAAGGAAAATATAGCCCAATTATTATTGCATTAACTAACGAAGACTCAATTATTTATGGCTTAAAAAGTTTAGATATTACAACCAATCATTAAATATGATATTACTTATTATTTATATCTATAATTTAAATTTAATATCATTACATTATTTATTTATCTGAATAATTTTTACGAAAGAAATAATATTCCATTATTATTGAATATTGTTTAATGCTAACAATATAATTAGTGATGTTGTTTAATTTACTTCTATTGGTTCTTGAATCAAATATAATACAACAATAAAATAATTGACATTATTAATCAAATAATAACGTTTGGTTATGCACTTTGACAAACAATAACTTAATAACAAGAATGCTAATTACATGTCAATTTTAAGAATTCTATTTTACTTCTATGATATCAATATATAAAGTGATATAACATGCATCATTCTTAGGCTTTCAAACTTCTTCTGTTATGTCATAGATTAAACAAATTAATTTTTCCCCCCATTTTGTGAATTTTTTTTATTTCCTGATTTTTATTTACTGATTTCAATTGAATCAATCTTTCAGATCCATGAAGTTGATACCTTTAGTTTACAGAACATCAATATTATTGAAAACCAGGATAATCTCCATAAATTCAGAAACAGAATAGCTACATTCAACAACACAATATTACAGCACAATTTGTTAACTTAATAAACTGAAAGTGCTAAAAATAATACATACTCACAATCTAAAGTTGACAGCATTAATTGCCAATAAAATACCAACCTGCAACAATGATAGATCCCGCAGGATTTCAATATTGTCAGGATCAATTCTCAAAGCATTTCTGTAACACTTAATAGCTTCTCTGTATTCTCTATCAAACCGGTACAGTAGACCATAAACATGCCAGCACACATGGCTTTTAAGATCATTCTACAAAAGAAAAAAATTTTGTATATGAGATGCATATGGAAAAAATGAAAGCGACCTTATAAGTTATACAAAAGAAACTAACTAATAGCCAACCTTAAGACCCCGACGAACAAGATCATATGCTTCTGTTTTTCGATCCATACAATTCAACGTCAATCCCTTCATGGACAAGGTTTCTAGCAGCAGCAAGTAACACCAGTCAACCAATACTGAATCAAGATATCAATAATAAAGAAGATTCTTAGTAGTGAGAACTCAAAATCCTACCTCCATGCTCAGGAAACTTCTTCAATATGGTATCAGCAGCCTTTAATCCTTTTTTGTACTGTTTTGTCTCATATGATTTCTGAAAAAGGAAACAATGAGCATTTGCATTAACATTCTGACATATAGTTTAATGAAAGCAAGGAAATAAAAATTGTAAACCAATAAGTTTTAGAAGAAATCAGCAACTAAAGTTTATGAAGAATTTCAAAACTTTACTTCTTAGTGCGAGACATATATGAGTTGAAGCCCACAAGATAAATTATCCGCCTAAACAAAATAATTTTACTTCTATTTATATTTTCCTGCATCTAGGATAGCAAAAAAGTATCTTATGTTGGCAGGAACGAAAAAGTATTTTAGAATTAATTTGTAAGATGATGCAATTTAGCAGATGTTCCATTGAACTTCATGCCCCTTGTACCTTCAACTACATTTGACATTCATACATTATTTTTGGATGTCAATTCTTTTTTAAAAAATCTGACAATCAATCATGTTTTGATTCTATAATTTGTGCATTTTAGCTATTTTAAAATCACAATGCCCCTTTTTTTAAATTTTAACTTTACCACCCCCTGATGATTCCATTACAAATTGATCAAGCTTACATGTATCACAATATTTCAACCAATTTTTTAAGATAAAATTTAAATTAATGCTTTTCAAACAATATTTCATGCATCACACCTTTTCAATTTCCTGCCACAACAGATTTACAAAGGAATTTACTCATGTGTAGTTCATGAAGCGACTATTGAATTCTTGCTGTTGTAAGGGCAGCAAGTTTCAATAGAAGATCTGGATAAATTCTAACTTGCAACAGATAAATCAGTTTTGGAACTTATAATGGAACAGACACTGAGTTATGAAATAACAAAGTCGAAATGAAAGGCCTATATATGCCAGTATCTTCAGTTACTCCTTGTAGCAAATTTTTCACAATGATATCTAAGTGAACAGCGGAAATCAAAAGCTCTACTTTTCACTTGTTGCATGCAGCACTATATGCAAGCGGTTTTCTCATAAAGTTGCGTGCTAGTAGTGCATAATAGATGGCAAGCAGGCTCAAGAGCTGAATATGCAGGATCTTTTTAAGTTCATTTTAGAAATATGCTTCCCGATTGATCAGGGGTGAGTCAGGCTAACAGATATATTGTTTAAGAAACTGAATGGGACATGGTGAGATTAAGGCATGTCACGAAGGGCCAGTAGAAGCAAATAAATTTTCATCAAAATTTGATATCTTCTTCCGATCATTATAAATAGGATTTACCTCCCAATACCAGCTCAAAAAAATTTAAAAAGGAAAAATTTTCTGCACATCGTGAGGTCAAAGCCATAGAAAAGAATAATATCAATCACAAAACTGGTACTTTATTAATCGAATGTTTACTGCACAAGCTTTGTACTATTCGCTCCAAACCCAACAAATTGTAACCTTGACAGAAGAAGAAAGGAAAGAAATAACTAGATCCAAGAAAAAAGAAGAGAAACGAGCATCCATAGAACGTTTTATTGAGTTCTCCGAAAAAACATTGACTTTGTAGTTTCACGTCCATCTAAAAGACTCCCTCAGATCAAAATTCTAGCCCCGGAAATATGGCAGCAATACATAGCACTGCCAGAAGAGTAAAAACAAAATTGCCTTCTTTCATCAAGGCCATGAGAAGACTAACAACGAGAAACATCAGCTCCGATAAAACTAGCATCGAGTTAGTATTAAGAAAGTATCGTATGAAATCAAGGTGACTACTCTGATTACAAACAAGGTGAGAGGGCACTTACCACGATGACCTTGAAGAGATTAGCTTCTTTGGGGGGGAGAGACGACCCCATTTTCAGCTAGATCTAAGAAAACTCAGGAGGCGAAGCGCAGGAGAGATATGAGGGGGAGAAGGCTGCAGAAGAAGGTGGAATCGAGAAGGTTTCTCCGCTCGGGTGAGGAGCAGTCGTATCCAATGATGAAACCCTACCCCCGCCGCGGTAGTGACCGAGGGAAACCCAGTTGAGCTCCCATGGCGGCTTCGCCCGCTTTGAGGGGCGTCCCCCCACCATCCCCACCGTTGATCGACAGGATTCACGCCTGGCGTTTGTGAATCGGACGGTCACAGGATCCGGTTTGGGCCAATGCAGGCTCTATTGAACGATCCAGATCGAGCATCAGTAACGGTCGATGTGGTATTTACTTCGCGAGATACAGTTGAGAACAGGCTTTGAGACTTTAGATTGCATTCTTTTTGCCTCTTAACAATACTATTATTGCTAATTTACCAGTATAATGTCTACGCAATGCAAAAATAAAATAAAAATGATATAATAATAATAATAATAATAATAATAATACTTGTTTTAATTTTTTATTCAAAGTGACATTTTTTAATGATAAATAATGATTCAAAGTGTTTCTTAAGACATATTTCCCTAAATAAAATAATGGCTGCTGCCGTGGGCTGATCTCGTGGGCCGGTTCTTGGGCCGGTTAGGGAATTAGACGGCCTGACAACATCTCCCCTTCAAAATCCCAGAAGCAGGAGAACTGGGAAGTGGGAGAGCGACTAAGTCGGTGGCCATGGCGACGCTCTTCATCGCCCTCCAGTGCTGCAACTGCTCCACGATGCAGGTCAGTGGCACCCGTCTCTTCTTCTCTCCTCTCCCTGTTCGCGCCTGCAACGTGGTGAAACTGCAGGTGAAGCAGCAGCGGAAGGGCACCGT
Organism: Kaempferia rotunda; assembly: GCA_037177415.1. Lineage (NCBI taxonomy): Eukaryota > Viridiplantae > Streptophyta > Magnoliopsida > Zingiberales > Zingiberaceae > Kaempferia > Kaempferia rotunda. Next base: position 1,305 of record JBAMIB010001114.1, on the reverse strand, counting down.
CTCCAAGTGGGTCTGCGCCGTCTGCAACCAGCGGCAGTCGGTCCGGCGGATCCACGCGCGCGGCCCCCTCGCTCGAGACCTCCGCGAGTTCGTCCAGGAGTTCAACATGGCCCGAGCCGCCGCTGACGCCGATCTGGGAAATCCAAATCCGCCCCTTTCCCGCGCAGATGACGACCTCTTCTTCGTCTCGAAGAGGAGAACAGATTGGTCCGAGTACCTGGATCCGGAAGCTGATCTCGATGAAATTGAACAAGGCAGGCTAATTTTTTGATTATTTGGTTCTCAAAATTCAAATCCGTATGTGTTTTACCTTCTGATTGCTCGATTTGAGTATTCAGATGGTTTGCCGGACCCTGCGGTGGTGGTGACGCAACTGCCTCCGGCGAAATCAGCCACCAAGAGGAGTTCCTGCTTCAAGTCTCCAGTGGAAAAGAGGAAGAAGACGCCAATTGGTGTCGCAGGCAAGTGCTTTCCTTTTCATTGCTTTGTCTTCTACAGTCCTCTCGATGTGAAAAAGGTCGATCCTATGATCAATGTAGCAGGAAAGGCGACGGCGATGGACGGGAAGGGCGGTGGTGGTTCGTCGAAATGGAGCGAATATTTGGATTGTGACGAAGAGGAGGAAGAAGGGGAAGCGAGGAAGGGAGCGAAGTGGTGTGATCACGAGGAAGCAGTGGAGGAGGAGGTCCACCCTGACTTCAAGTGATTCTTCTCCCTTGCGTGTTCTTCCTGTTAAACAAGAAGAAAATTAAGTTGTGCTATAAGCAATTTACTTACCAATCTTGAAGCATTTGGGATCATGATATGAGCAAGAAATTTTGCATCTGCTTGTTTTCATGAAAAATATTATATAAAAAATGAACAATTTGAGATGGAGACATTTTTTTTAATATACCCTCTAAATAAATTCTGTAAACAAAATTTATTTAGAATTGAAGGTTCTCAGTAAACTCCAGCTTCTAAAGGTTTATAAGGCAGACACTTGTACTAACTGTCTTAGACATATGGATTGTTTCACAAACAAGATGGGAACCTTTTCTTGTTTGTGAACCTTTTAACTGCCCCAAAGTAGGAAAATGCGATGAGTTTGTTTGAAAGAAAAAAAGAAGAATCATTTTGATGTTACAAACTGGGTGATTGGGACAACTGAAGTAGTAGTTGGATCATCTAGTCCATAACCTCTAATTTATTCCTGACCCAGTGCCAAGGGCGGAACCAGAAAAAAAAACTTGGGAGGGCTGAATTACATAGATATTTTTTTTACGACTAAATAAATATATTTAATAATTAAAATTTTACATCAAC
>JBAMIB010000912.1:0-17389 GCA_037177415.1 Kaempferia rotunda | reverse complement strand
CATGGATTTGCCCTCCTTGTAATTGTCCCGCACGGATATCCTACGGAATATCATCTCTGATATATATATATATATATATATATATATATAAGATATCTATTTTTTAATACATATGAGATGTCCATTAGATATCATATACCCGATTGGCGTGGAGATAGAAGATATAGAATTCAATTTGAATCCGAAAAGAAAATGCATAGGCTAATATGACTTACATCTATTTAAATCTCTCTAAATTTTAAGTACATACGATTAAAATTGCTAAACTTATTTTAACCTGTTGAATATATTTGATTTGTCACTAATTAACATATCGAGATTTAAGCGTAACTAGAGTCATAGCTTTCTAGATGGATATTCACGGCTAGGTTGTAAACAAGCAGAGTCGAACCAAGTTTTGAGGTGTTCAAGGTTGTTTGTTAAGGTAATCGAGCCGAGTCGAGCCGAGCTGAGCTTAAAATGAATCAAACATTTGAAATGATTGTTCATACTTAACTCGGTTTATTTTTTATATGCTTGAGCTTGTTTGAAGCTTGACTTGAGCTTGATTCGTTTAGATATTATCAAACTCCCAATTCAAGCTTTGCTTGAGCTTGGTCTAAGCTTGGTTCGTTTAGATGTTATCGAGCTTTCAATTTCAGCTTGTTTGATTGTTTAAGACTTTTATTTGTTTGATTGATTATTGAGCTTGGCAATTCAAACTTAATTGTTTATTTTATTTTATTTATTTAGCATGTTGATAAGAATTTTATTAATAAACATGGTTCACGAACGTTGTTCATGAATGTTATTCATAAACACTGTTTACGAACGTTATTCATGAACATTAACGAGTTGAACACATGCATATGTGTTCAAGCTTATTTGTTTAGTTTAACGAGTTATTTAAACTTGTTTATTTAATTAATATTATGTATATTAAATTAATATAAATAAGCTCTTACCAAACTGAGCATCAAGTTTGTTCACGAACGTTTAATTCATTTACAGTCTTATTCGTGGCTGCCATTTAAACACTGTGTTCGTAGCTGAAGTCGTAACCTGGCAGACGGTGCACTGACCGAACGTTATCCGTCCGTCCACTTCGCCGTGAACGCTCTCCCTATATAAAGTCGAGAGTTCCATGTCTTTCACAGAGGAAAGAAGAAAAAAAACGCATTTTGTTTTTTTAGTTTTGTTTTCCTCTCTCTCTCGATTTTGGTGACTGCTATTGGATCGATCGAGCTGCAGAGCGATGGCAAGCCAGGGATCATCGTCTTCTTCGATCCCGATCACGCCGCTGCTGAAGGACGAGCTCGACATCGTGATCCCCACGATCCGGAACCTGGAATTCCTGGAGATGTGGCGGCCCTTCTTCCAGCCCTACCATCTGATCATCGTGCAGGATGGAGATCCGAGCAAGACGATCAAGGTGCCTGAAGGGTTCGACTACGAACTCTACAACCGCAACGACATCAACCGCATCCTCGGCCCCAAGGCCTCCTGCATCTCCTTCAAGGACTCCGCCTGCCGATGCTTCGGCTACATGGTCTCCAAGAAGAAGTACATCTACACCATTGACGACGACTGCTTCGTAAGACCCTTTTCCCTATTGTAATTTCCGATTTTGCTGTTGTTTCTTTTCTAGATCTGCACTTGAAGTCTGTTATTTAGTGGCCGATGGATGCTCAGCTGAGTAAAAGGCTCGATTTTTGAACTAGATTATGTAATTGCTTTCCTTTCCTGTTGTCTTTTGCTCTGTTCTTTTTTCTTCATTTGATTAATTCATTTGGTTTATTTTTCGGACATGGAAATCGCCAAAACTTTGAATTTGATAGTTACGTTAACAGATCTGACTTTTTTGGACACTGCGATTATTGAAATTTGTCGTAGAGGCATGTCCGTGATAGGTTTCTGAATTTGAAACCCAAAAATCTCGAATGAGGTGCTATTTTTTTACAATTATATTAAGATTTTATGATGGTAGAAAACAGATCTAATATATATGGATTCCTATGGTAAAGTAATGTGAGCGATCCGGACCATTGATCCATTTTACCTTTATTTTCTACTAAATTCCTTGCCCAGTTACTAGATCTAAAATGTGTTTTCACTTTTCTATATTGATTGCTCATGATTTTTTAATTACTTTGTTCTGTAATCGCATGATCTTTCAATGTCTCCGCATCATTCGGAAACTACAGTATCAATTCTCGCATTTTCATTCTCAGGCTGAGATCTTCCAGCATTTGGGATGTTTGACTAATAATTACAAATAATGTTTCTGAATCTAATAAACAATATATACAAAATTTCTAATATTAGTTCGTACAGTAATTATGTTTCATCCATTGCATGCCTCATAAACACAGACAATTGTTTAATGATGAGAACTTAACATTTTTTTTTTCAATTTACTAATGAATGCAGGGAACCATTTAGATTTGATTTGCCATGTAACTTCTGTAGTCTTCTTTAATTTTTCAGATTTTTCTGCAACAGATCTCTCAGTTCTTTATTCTTCATTTTGTCTTTGTCTTATTTTGCATTAGGTTGCTAAAGATCCTTCTGGCAAGGCGATCAATGCACTGGAACAGCATGTTAAGAATCTTCTTTCCCCATCTACTCCCTTCTTCTTCAACACCTTGTATGATCCATACCGTGAAGGTGCAGACTTCGTTCGTGGATATCCCTTCAGCCTCAGAGAAGGTGCTAAAACGGCAGTTTCTCATGGCCTTTGGCTTAACATTCCTGATTATGATGCTCCCACACAGCTTGTCAAGCCTCGTGAGAGGAACGAAAGGTATCCATTGCTGATATCTTCAGACTTCAATTTTGTAGCAACTCTTTTTTTTCTTTTTCCTACCAAATAAAAATATTGTTGAACACTATGTTCTCTTTTATCAGGTATGTTGATGCAGTTCTTACGATACCCAGGGGAACATTGTTTCCCATGTGTGGAATGAACTTGGCATTTAACCGTGAGCTCATTGGTCCTGCTATGTACTTTGGACTCATGGGTGATGGCCAACCTATTGGGCGTTACGATGATATGTGGGCCGGTTGGTGTGTCAAGGTCAGTTTTTTCATTTCTTAAGCCTTGTTTTGTCGAAGAAATGGTAAATTGGAAAGATGGATATATAAAAAAGACAAAAGATTTTTTCTCCCTTAAATGAATATAAATAAAGTGGTTGGATCACTTTTTTTTCATAATTGGCATGAATCTCTTCAAATATTTATCTTCTCTTTTTGTTCATCAAAGTAAATAAGAGAGAGAGGACTTATCTCTCACTTCGAACTCATTCTTCCACTTATTGCAATTCATGTTTCTTATGCTTCTTTGTGGCATAGTCTCTGAAACCATTATATAGTGGTCTCTTAATCTTTCTATCGGAATTTCCCAACGCACTAAAACACTTTGATCGTTCAAACAATCTAACAGTATCCTTTGACGATGGTTTAGGTAATCTGTGATCACTTGGCACTTGGAGTGAAGACTGGGCTACCCTACATCTGGCACAGCAAAGCTAGCAATCCATTCGTGAACTTGAAAAAGGAATACAATGGCATCTTCTGGCAAGAAGAGATCATTCCCTTCTTCCAAACTGCCGTTCTTACAAAGGAATGCAGCACTGTGCAAAAATGCTACATTGAATTGTCTAAGCAAGTGAGGGAAAAGCTTGGGAAGCTCGACCCCTACTTCAGCAAGCTTGCAGATGCCATGGTGACATGGATTGAGGCTTGGGATGAGCTCAACCCATCTGGAGATGTTGCTGAAGCAGCCAATGCCCCGGCCAAGGGAAAAAAATAGACTAGTTAAAAATAGTATCATTATCATGTGACGACTGTTGTCGTTTGGCTTAATTATGTAACTCTTATTTTCATATATATTTTGTCTTTAATTGTCGTCCTTTCAAACAAACATATCTATTGATTTTTGCAAGCTCCTAGTTTCCGTTTTTTTTGCATTGTTATGGATCTCAATGCATGGGATTTCGACCCCAGAGAAAGTTATGTTGCTTGTTGAAAAGGTGAATAGGGCAGTATATATATGTTCTCAGATGTTTTGCTAGAAGAATACAATTCCAACTACTGAACGGTTTTGGTGCTTGCGTATTTTTACCAGTGATAATTTTAAGAACTGATTCAGATAATGTCTCTGCTCGTACAAACAATCGTCTATACGTGTACATGGATCAGTTTTTTGTGATGAATAGGAATATGTCCAAATAAGAACAAACTAACACATTATGTAAATAGATACACTATAAAGGGCAGGCAAAAACAGACCGGAGTCAAAAATTTTGCACATGAGATGTTGAGCCCAAGGATAAGTTATTCCTTATAAGTTGTGTCAACTCATAACTTTCCGAATAAATCGACTAAACCATGAGTAGGTAATAAATTAAATGAACTTGGTACATACAATTCTAATTAGTGAGCAGTGTCATTTACTAGTTTACAACCAAAACCCAATAACAATAACCAGGTAGTAGCAACCAAGTCACGGTTATCAGAAACAGAACACCTACAGCTACAAATAAATAAATACAGTCAGTAAAGAGGTAAACTAACCGGTTAATAACATTGATAGACGCCTAAAATACATGTTACATTACATGAGAAGAGCTCAAAAGGCCAATTGGCAGGTCGGGCAGTATCTGCTAGTTTGGCATGAATCAGGCAACCTACTGCTTCTTCACCTGCACATTCTGTTCTTCGTCTTCATCGTCGTCTTCATCTTCTTCAGCTTCTGCCAGTTTGGTCAGCTCCTCCTGGATCATGAGCTTTATAGATGCTTTTCGCGGGGTCAGATCCGTTTTATAGTTAGTAGCTGATGGGGAGAATTGCCACAGCTGTGTTACATGGATCAATGTAAATGAAATAAAAGAGGAAATTCAAAAAGTACATACCTAGCCGTTTCAGAATGTCGGTGAAAGTGGCCTGAAACAAACAATAGGATACAGTCATGAGACCCAGACCAATAGTATTAAAAATTCGACCAAAGAACAAGAAAGCATGAATACTTTTGTTTGTTTTTTGAGAAAAAAGATAGAACAGCAAGATAGGCTCTCCACTGGCTAATATATATTAGTATTAGAGGCTCTAAATAAGCGATTGGGTTATGCTACACTAGACAACGCTTAAGAGAAACCTAACAGAATGCTAATAACCCAAGCTAAAACATCCTCAGAAAGCATAAGATAAGACCAACAAGAAGGCTAAATTTATCCCTTCTGTTCAGAGTCTTCAGACTACTGTTTTGCATTATTAATAAATACCATCAAAAGTAGAATCATATCCTAAGTAAACACAGTTCAGATCCTGAACTGCTCCCCTCTTGATGACTCTCATTGATATGATCCAATGGATGGAGATCTCTGGACCAGGGATGGTCCAGTGATCCTGGTCCAGAGGATCTTTTCTCAAGTAAACATTGATAAATCTCTTCATTGAATTGAAGAATAATCTACATGAAGTGCTCTAGCAGGCTCTTAGCCTAAAGCAACCCAGGAGGAAACCATCCACACAGCAAATTTCCCATATCACCGGAGAGTTTCCATATATCTAGCATCGTAGTAAAAATAGCTCAATGGGAACCCAATCATTGTGACAGCAGTAGAGGCAGCGGCTCATCGCCAGGATCAAGGCTTTGCTTCCCAAAAAAATGCACTATTTGTGCAAGAAACTGCCACTATAGGTCAATTTTTTATGATGAAAAAAATTTAAAACTAAAACAGATAAGAAATAGCTCACCGTGTTGAAGTCAACTTCCTTCAGAATTTCACATATTTTCTTTCTCAATTCCTCTTTGCCTGGTTGTTGAGTCTCTTGTTTTGCTTTATCTTTGCCAACCTTTTTACCTTTGATCAAAAGAAAAATGTATTTCAGATAAAATTCAGCATAACAGCAGGGAACCCACTAGAAATTCATCCAACTCAAAGAATAATAAACTGAAAGGCTCTAGGTACACAAGAAAAAGGCCTCTAGAAAAATGACCTCAAAATTTTCTAAAGGACATGATTTTGTATTATTTTTTGTAAGGCTTGGAAATTAAAAAAAAAAAGGTAAACCAAACAGATTAGCTGCAATGGACATATAATCAATAATCATTGCTGAATTTGCGAATCCTGCAACAGGGACAATTGTAAACTCCTCCTAGATCAAGAAACCTTAGAATACTACCATTGAGTTTACCTACACAAGATGTTCCTAGTTCAGAGCAATTACGAAGGGAATTTTATTTTTCTCGACCTTTGTAATAAATCAGACTGATGGCATAATTAATATCCTTCCACATAGAGTTGTTGATTGGGCCAGGCCACCAAGGCCCAACATGATTTGGATTGAACTTAGCCTACCCTGATCGCAATCAAATCAATGCTATTCCTCACTTGGACATGTTTGCAAGTCCATGCCAAGCACAAGTTTCACAGCACGGGAACCAAAACACACATGACTTTGAGACCAAGTTGGGCCTGGAATTACATCATGATGGGTCATGCCCAGCATAACAACTGAACTGGACCACAATGCCCAGGCATGGCCCATTGACATCTACTTCCAGTAACCAACATGCCCACAAAAATGATGACAAGGATCATTCTATTTCCATGTTTGGCTCAATTGACTAAAATGTACCTCTCTGACAAAATGGAATAAGACATGGAAGATCAAATGAAGTACTACAAGTAAAAGAAAAGTCGGTACAAAAGTTTAAAAAAAAAAATGAAGCCGGTAATCAGATAAATTATACTGCTCATGCATCACAGCATTTTAATCACATAGAATTCATGGTTGATAGCTTACCAGTATCCTTCTCTTTCTTTGCTGATCTAATGGTCTTTTCCTTGGGTAAATCAGTCCTTTTCTTCTTCCTGGAGGAAACCTTTTCACTTACATCCCCATTGTCATCATCATCCGGTTTTGCATATTTGGAAGATGATGCCTTAGAATTCTTGGTAGAATTCTTGGTAGTCACAGGAGCTAGCTCCTGCTTAGAGCTACTCCCCGCCTTTTCCTTACCAACAGAATCCCTTTGTCTAGGAACTTTCTTCTTGTCCTTATTGTCCTTTCCTATATCTTCTTTTTCAGGTTCATCTTCTTCAGACACTTCATGAGCTGCATCCTCCTCATCCTCACTCTCTGAATGCTCAACTGTTTTGCCTTTATGAGGACTGCTAGCGTTGACATCATCCTCATCATCTGTTTCTGGTGCACTTTTATCTTCTTCACTCAGAGAGGCCTCATCTCTTATCTGTTTCTTTATATTAAACCAAAGAAATCATTCATGCAGACATGAGTAAACTTTAGCAGTCATCAGAACTAAACCCTAAACTAACAGAATCAAAGAAATATAAGATAATACAGGAAACACAATAAGAAAATGCCTATTGCTCAATCTGTTGTCTCTTTATACAGACCTTCCTAGACCTCTTTGAATGATTATCTTCACTTCCCTTTGACAAACATCCCTTAGATGCTCTCTTGCGTTTTCTTGATTTTGTTGATTGCTACAAGGGAAAAAAAACAATGAGCATATGAGACAAGGTTATAATAAAATACTTCACAAGGAGGCAATAACCCATCTGATGAATCCAAGCATCAATTATTGCACAATCATTATATTATAAGAAATAGTACAAAAGAAAGAGTATGTCCACCGACATTAAGATACTGAATAAATAAAAGCATATGAAAATTGAGATATTCAGAATTATTACTTCAGTGCTAGGGTGAGGGGAAACCAAGAAGTCTAATAGCTTTTCCACAAGCTCTTCCTGGAAAATGTCGACCAGATAATGAATTTGACATGATCATAGAGTATTTCATGGGAAGCCAACCTGAACATCACCATTGTAGATTACAACATTAGAAGCAGAAGGCACACCAACCTTTCTAGAGTTGGCTTTAGAAGCAGGTAAATCAAACAGATCACATAGATCCAACAATGTGTCTTTTACATATTTGTCAAGTTTCTCCTTCATTTTAGCCGTCTGCTTTTCCTGGAGGTACAATTTTAACTTGTGAGTAAAATGTACAAAAATTATCACAAGAATGGCCATTACATACGTTATTATCAAGAATTAAATTGCTTACATCACTTTCATGCCATACAAAACCAGAAAACTGGAGAATATGGTTTTTGAAATTCACTGCCTGCACCCCAAAAAAAAATTAACATTATTCAGAATTGCATGACAATGGAGATTCATATGCATGACTACAGCATAATAGCAATTATCTGAAACTTGTAACACTTGTCTGAACTAGATCAATTGGTAGTGGCAATAAACTTGAGAATTCATTTCGGACACTTATTAGATGGAGGAATTGAAACCTTCAATTTACATAATGAAACAAATCCTGACTAAACCTTTCATATAAACAGAAGTTGGATTTATTTAAAACTCTGTATGAATATTGCACAAATATTGATAGAAACCGGGATAGCATTCTTTAAGTTGTTTAGATAACAAAAACATGGACATCGAATCAATTTCATAGGCAGTGGAACCTGATCAGATTTTAACATAATTGTTCAAAATTCAACAGCAGGCATGGGATGCAAAGGTGGTGGCAACCATATGGGATGACAACAGATTATTTACAGTACAGTCAAATATTTGTAGCTACTATGCAGAAAAACAAATACCCAAGAACAACAATTTTCAGAAAAAGTTTAAGCTACCTTTCCTCTCCTTCCAAAAAGTGTCTGATGAATCAACTTAATATCTGCAGGTTTCTTCCTAGCCAATTTGTGAGCCACTGTAATAAAGTGAAACATGTGTGTAATATCATACTCAAAACAAATATTCAAGGAAAAAAAAGCAAAGCCCAGAGAAGACAGATCCACTATTTATAGTTTATACTGAAATTACATCTTATCCAAGAGATGTGCAGATCAAGTCCCAACCAAGAAATGATTCTAGATGTTTAAATTAATACATAACCTCTCAATAAATATTTTTAGGAAATAGTTAATGCATATAAAGGATTAAGAATTGGATTTGAAGCATCAAATCAAGTATTAATGGTATCTTACAACTACAAAACTCGCCTACATCCTTTATTTCAAGTAGTCGTTTATATGAATTAAAATGTCTAATGTACCAAGCGGTTGACTAATGAACAGACTATGAAGAAACTAGTGAAAAGATTCAATTACAATGTTTATCATTCCTATAATAGGACAACATGCACCACACACAAATCAATTTAAGCAGGAGCAATAAATCAATAAACTGTGAAGATAGTCATTATGATCTATGCAAAAAAAAAAAATTTATAAGTTAAACAAATATAACAAGAGCATTCTAGTAAGGCAGTAACTAACAAGATAGAGCATATATGGCAACTCAGAAGCTCATACCATAAACAGTTCGTCCATATAAGAGAAATATTGTAATACACAAAGGGGAAGATTGGGATTTTTTTTGAATAAATTTAAATCCAGTAATTTAATGAATTAAAACATAAATAAATATACCACTTGGAATATCTTTCAATGGAGTGCCACGTCCCTGTAAATCAAGAGAGCACAATTCATATAAAATATCAATCTCAAAAATCAAAATAAGAAACAAAATGGATAGTAAAACACCTTTTCAACTTGAAATTCCCTTGATCTCTCTTTTTCAATAACTTCTACCAATCTCTCTACAGTTTTTCTTTCACGCACAGGGCGTTCCACAGACGAAGTGATTGGACTATTTAGTAACTCCTTGGATTTTTGCATAATGTCACCTCCTTTGCTCTTTGTCTTTTGCATCTGAGATCTTTTCCTCTTAAACCCTACAACTTTCTTATCCTCGTCCTTCTTTTCAATACTTCCATTCTTTCCACTATCCATGTCATTTTCTCCTCCTTGTGGTTCTTGTTCCACTCCCTTCTCTTCTATTCCTTCCTCACTTTTGCCAACATGTGTTTCTACCATTTTCACATCCTCAAGCGGCATCACTTTATCACCTTCCACATCAGCCACTTTTACATCCTCAAATTTGACAGTACTAGCAACATCAGTGATCTTGTCTTCTTTCAACTCTTTTATATCATTTGGTTTCACCATGTCAGTAGTCTCACCTTCCTCTCCTTTATCACCTTCTTCATCGACCATTTTCACATCCTCAGTGGAAACATTTGTGTCCCTGGTCTCTTTGTCGTCTTTTGTTTGTTGCATATCATTTTCTTTTGACACAGCATTTGTTGCCTCAATCATGTTCTCTTCATTTGTTTCTTGTATTTTATTTTCTTCTTCCATGGTATCTGATGCCTCAATCTTTTCACCTTCTTTTGATTCTTCACTATCCGTCTCGTTTGCCACAGCAGTTTCTTCAGTGTGCTTTTTCTCATCATCAACCTCCTTTTTGTCACTGTCATCTTCATTTCCTTTATCTCCACAATCTGGCACAACTTCTTTTGATTCTTCATGATCCGTCTCTTTTTCCACAGAATTTACTTCAATGTGCTTCTTCTCTTCATCCTCCTCCTTTTCCTTACTTTCATCATCATTTTTCTTACTTCCAGAATCAGGCACAAAATTCTCATGCTCCGGTGGAACAGATCCTTCCAATATTGGGACTTCTTCACTTATATTGGTGGTTCCCTCGTTTTGAGAATCAAAGGTGCCACGAATCTTATCTTCACGTGGCGAAGCAGAACCATTCTCCACCAAAGTTTCCTCTGCGTCAGAGGATGGTTTACATTCTTCCATCCCCACGGGTAAAGATTACAGAACCGTAGCTCAGAACCACTCCAATCTGGAAACCGAGCAAGATTTAAACTTTATTATCAAGGACTAATGTTACACCAACTGCAAAATAAAATAAAATAAAATAAAAAAGCAAGCGGAAGCGCAAAAATTGAGTTTGGGAATGAATAACAAATGGAACTCCAAAGAGGAACATCCGCAAGCAGAAACCTAACAATGAAGTACAAAACCCTATCTTCCTTAACAATCTTCCAGACACTAAAATGCTACGCAAAAACACGATAAATAGGAGGAGGATACATGTTGCGAACTAAAGTTCCGGAAAACCCTAGCTGTATCAAACGACCGGTCCTCGTTTAAAAGTGCAGCTAATCGGTCCCCAAAACGACAAAGAACATCGAGTGCAAGGGATTAAAATCAAGTAAAGAGGCACCTGAGGAAGACCTTGGAGCTCGGAAAGATGAACAGAAGTTGGAAATTTCAGGGGGGAGAGTTCATGCTCGTCCCCCGCGTCTTCCCTCCCGCTCCTCTCCTCTCCTCTTCTGGGACGAAATCGCTGCTCGCCTGCGGCGAAGAAAATACTAAATAATAGGGAGACGTCTTTTTCTTTTAATAGGAATTAATTCTGGCTTCGTGTCCGGACCTTAAATCAATTTCGGATTGGCTGCGGCAGCAAAGATAGGCTGCACTTTAGGTTTTTTTTTGGACCGTCTATCGCATGCCACGTAGTCGTGTCCATCGTCCGCGAGCATGACCGAGCTCTTTTTACTATTAATAAATAAATTAATGAGAATTTATTTCATGCATCTGAAGAGCTTTTTAACAACAAAAACACAGTTTGATCCTTTAATATACTAAAAAGTTTTACTTAGGGAATGAAGCGTTACATACTAATGGATTCACATCCATAGCCATAGATTACAATGTAAAAGATCTTGCAATATTTATCAAATTCAAGGAAAAGATTAATTATAGAGAATAATACATTTTCTTTAGCTCTTCTTACATAAACTTGGAATTTGAGAAGCATGGATCCTTTTATCCCTCCTCAGTAGCAGAAGCTAACAGAGAAGGTGACAATGCAGGAACTAAGTTCTACGGTCGAACAAACGGCAAGAGAATTTATTGTATGACGTTGATCATCAGCATGAAAAACTCTCAAAATGAGGAAAAATGACAAATAAAAATGAAATGAATTTCCATATCTTCCAACCGATGAAATGTTCCATGGCAATCTAAGAGGAACTCATAATAAGAATATGCGTATTTGGAAGAATACGTTCCAATTGCTTCCCATCTTCAACGCCTCCAGAGACGGCCATGCTGTTTCTGTTCTTGCATTTTCCTGCAACAGTTTAGAGATATGTTTAGAAGTTTTCCTGAGCTGCTACTTCAACTAATGCAATATTTCAATTTTCGAAAGATTGAGGGTTCATGCCAAACCTAGCTATAACTCTAGAATATTATCAAATGAGATGTAACTTTCACTTTCACCCCAACATGTACAGTACCACCCAGCTATATTAGGATTTTTACCAATTAAATGCCAATATAAGATCTTCAAATTCCTGAAAATTATTTTCAGATGCTCATGCAATAAGACAAATTGAATCATATAAATTAAAAAGAATCATTTAAAAAAAGATTAATTAGTTAAACAGAAAAGATAAATCAACCATTACGTTTATCGCCGGTTAACCGCCTAAAGACTGAATACCAATAGGGTCTATTATACTTGGTGCAGATGGAATGGAATGGAATGCAATGCATACCTCTGATATTCCTTTGAACGTTCAATAAATTCACTGGCTATATCACGACCTTGAAATGATGCCAGTACTTGTCTGATATCAGCTGGTCTGTGGACGGCTACATCTGAAGGAAAAATAAAAATTCAATTGCAAGAATTGATCGAGTCAATGTCAAAGCATCATCATTGGAGGGAATTAATCAGAATTGCTCATACATTCAAGAAATGGAATAAGATCTAGAAGTACAGTGTCTTCATTTTCTAGCTTCCAGGGTTTGATAGGCACACTATTTTCAGGCTGAAGGGAGGATTCAAGAGCATGACCACTGACATAAATTACACGCGATGGATCTCGGTTCAGCTTTGCTAGATCCTGAAAAAATTCCAGCCTATGGTTAAGTAAAATGGAAGTTAGGGACTAAGCATGAATGGATCATAGGACATATATTTGGTATTTGATATATCTAAGGAAAAATCAAATAATGATCACTTTAACAGAAAAAAAACTTCTATTTTGCCAACTGTTTTCAACTTTCTAGGAACTCTTAGATGCAAAAATGCAACCTGAAAAATCTAAATAACCAAAATATAACATCCAAAGTAAATGGTTTTTTATCAATGCCTAGGCAAGATGAAAACATTAGATATCAATTAAGAAATCCACTTGAAAGTTATAAAGAAAAGGATTGAACTGATAATAATTCACGACAAGGAAATATAGCAACATCAGACAAAAACAATTCTGCAACAACCAAGGAAATTACCCGATAATGTTTTCCATCCACATATTTTGTTGCAGCTCTAGATAGCCTATGACGAATATATCCTTTCTGATCCAACCTTTCTATGACAGGATCAACATACTGCAAGCATATAATGAACCATGTATTAGATAGGCACCAGTAATCTCAAACTATCAAGGAAGGAATCCAACTTACCACATTCAGTTGATCCGAGTACACAACAATTTCATACAGTTTTCCAAGATGTTCCAAGAAAGCATCAACACCAGGCCTTTTAAATGTTCTCCAGCCTCTATCACGCTATATTAAGAAGCATAATAGGATGAGATAGTTGCACAAAATGTCAAAACCAAATAGTTAATAATTCTGTACCAGAGATTACTTTTAATTGTCATTTAGGGAGTTAGAGAAGCTCTTCCAGAAGATTGATGTTAAAAAAATAGATGCATATGGATCTGCAAAATTGCAGACAGACTTCTTGAGTTTGAAGTCATAGAGTTCAAATGGCCACGTCAGTTATAACTATAAAAGTGATTAGTTGATAATGAGTTGGAAAAGAGTATTTGTCTCGTAAAGTAATAGCATTCGTGATGCATATGATTTTTCAAAACAGTGATTTAAATTTGTTCACTCAGTTAAAAAAACATTAGACAACAGAAACGGAGGGGAAGGGAAAAGGATAACATGGAAATGATGTACATCTTTTCCAAATTCCTGATTGGTATTTGATCAACAACAGAAATTTTGGAGGTACAAACATAGATGAATACAGATCTAAAAAAGCTGTTGACAGTATGTTCATGCTCAACTACTATTAGAATGTTATAAATAGACATATATGGGATACAATAGAGATATCACCTTCCAGTCAGGGTACACGAGAGTCTCATTAAGATCCAGAACAAGAGTGAAAACATGCTGTTCTTGAGGATGCAAATCAGGAAGCAATTTCTCTGATGAAGGTTCAGTAAATCCCTAAACAACAACAGGAGATACAACTGTAAGAACAAGAAAATGCTAACAATGAAAAATAAGTATATACAAACCTGAACTTGATCTTCAATTGCCCTCCTAAGATCCAGATAGAGATCTAGCGCTTTAACAGGAACTGCAGATGTAAAAATTATGAACTAGATTTGCCACACTTATTAAAACTGCATATTATTATATATATGAATAGGAAAAAAATATAGATAGAAAAGCAAACAAAGTACTGTGTTTCAAGCTACAGCAGTGGTGCTAGCAACAGGACATGAGCAGACACTTTTTATCCTAACTAGGTAGTTACAAGGGGTACACCAAGCATTGCAGCACTATCATTGACTAAATAAGCGATGTACATGCACACCGTTATAGGAATACAATTAATGAAAACAAGCTCCAGTTGTTCCAAACAAAATTTGTATTACTCAATCCATCTGAGAACATGTTCATCTTAAAATTTTAGGATATAAAGCTTGATCTTTATGTCGTATGTTAGCTATCAAAAGGTAGCAATTCACCTATAAAATAAAAACCAGAACATAATAGACAACATTTCTAATACACCACACTATACTTTAACCGTCCCATTTTATTTTCATAATTAAGCTCACCTTCTTGATAAAGAATATAGATGATACTAAAACTTTTTTGGTCATCCATCTACTAACTCTTAATAATAAATTGTTACAAATATGCTCAGTCTTGTGGTACTTCATTTAATAAGATCAACATGAAACTACATGCACCAAGGAAGTGATTTACCTTCAATATAGAAGAGTTCTTGATCAAATTTTAATAGAAAATGTAAATTGTTAAAGTACAGCCTTAGCAAAAGCTTAAGATATTACTAAAGAGTTCAATTCAAGGATTGACAGTTTAACATCCACCCTTCAGATTAAAATGGACTAAGCTTCAGCGGACTGATTAAAAGAGCATGTGCGCCAAAAATGATTTTCCAAGATTTACAAAATGCCTAGGAATTAAATAAGCAAAAAAACATTAACATACTACAGATAGGAATTATATTTTTTACATAGCAAAGGTAAATTAAGGATTCAGCAAGGAAGGTACAAAAGTCTACCTTTCATGGCTGTGGAGTAGACCAAATTGTTATATTTCTGCAAGAGAGAACAGAAAAAAAAATTGATGTTAAATCAGTAGAACCACTCATTTAGTCTGAAGATGATTGAATTGTTGGTAGATTCTTCAAAATTTTAGTTTGAAAAGTTGATGCAACATTAAGATGGCCTTTAGAATTCATCCCCAGAACCATGGAACATCAACTAACTATGACCAGAAGACAATAAAAAGTGGAAGAAATGTAAGGTGTTGTGTCTGTTGTCTACTTGCAAGTCTAGGCCTTTACTTAAATCTAAAGATCTTCCTTTTCTTCCATTCTTGAGCAAATAAAAAGATTTTAGCTTTTTTCTAATTAAAATCTAATATTCATCCCACAACCTCACATGGCATAATATATGCTTGAATAAATTTATCTACAAAATTAAACCTAAGTGTCAATAAATTTTAACAACTCTTCAAGATTGTCCCAAATTGTCCCAAATTCAGTATTCTCACTACTGCTCAGCTCCAAAAGCTGGACACTGTTAGCGATATGCATCAGAGATCCTATCTATGCTAAAGAAAGGCACACAACAATGCATAACTCAAACCATACAGGAAAGTATAAACATTTTCTAGAAGAACATAGCTCAGAAGTCAGAAGCATTTTTTAGAAAGAGCATAACTTAGGCATTAGAGCAGTGAAGAATAGTCCCACCAATCAAATGTGTTTAGAATGGTCAACCGAAGACACTATGGCTGACTCAAACCTTGTGGAGTAAAGCAAAGAATCTATCTTGTTGCCACGTCAAGGTTATCCTCTTGGCTTAACCTGATAACATTTAAACTACTGACCAAATTTTCTAAATCTCATATCTACAAAGTTTGGTGTATAAGGTCATTTGCAGATCTTTACATAATCTCAGTTCTAGATTCCATCACTTACTATGCAACGTATCCAGAGGTTATGTATCGTTCTAAAGTAAACACGAACCTTACAAACAATATGCAAGCTATACGCCACTGTTTTATAAAGTTTTGTTTAGGAAAAACCATAATGATTAGTATATAATGGCACAATAAAATCTTATCCAGTTTCTTGAATAATGCTCTTACTTGGAAACAGGACTCATCGTCGCCTCCTAAACCTTTTGCCTTCTCCCGCAATGTATTTGCCTTCTGCTCCAGTTCTTCCAGAGAATATGCTATACTCAAAGGACGCAATCAACATAGCATAAATTAATTGAAGAAACAGCATAATAAACATCTGTAACAAGTAATGTTGGCATGAGAACTATAGTTCTTTATCAAAAATTAAGGTTATAGAATATAATGATTTTTTCCCCCACTAGTTAGTGGTCAGCAACTTTGACAAATGGAAACAATACCATTGATGAAATGATGAATATTAGACATGGCCATATTCAATCGATGAAAACAGACCATTCCAAAACATTTACCATTTTTTAGAGAAAGAAATATTCTCTGGTCATTTATGATATTCAAATATCCAAGGCACATATATCTTTCCTTCAGATTGACAGCAATTGGCCTTAAATGGGCTACATGAGACCCTCTTTACCAGATATATCAAAGTTGCATACTCATCATTTTTTTTTAAATAAAAAGAGAATCAATTTCGAAGAACATTGACTACAGTGAAAGAATAGGAATAGACAGAATCTGTAAGAAAGAAAATACACAAAAACAAGCTAAGGAAGACAAATAGAAAAGAAAAGATAAAGATAAAGGAATATAAAAGGGGGAACAAATTGGAAGATATAAAGAAAAGTATGAGAGACTTGGGGGAGAATCAATTTCCAAGAATTGACTCCAGAATAAGAATAGACAGAGTCGGTAAGAAAGAAAATGCATAAATACAAGCTGAGATAGAAACATAGAGGAAGGATAAAAGGAAAATAAAAGAGGGGACATGTTAGAAAATATAGACAAAAATACGAGAGATTTGGGGATGATCCTGTCTAAAAGCGGGGAGGATGGCACACAGACATTGAGGTGGCTCTGATGTTGATCGTGCCAAGACTTCAAGCCAGAAAAACTTGATGCTGAGCGAACCTGCGTATCAAAGGAGAATTAAACGAAGAAAAAAACGTCAATAACCGGACAGGGAAGGCACAGGCACTCCAACGCTCAAGTTAGACA